>CM031860.1:35206173-35601618 GCA_018697195.1 Certhia americana
TGTATATGTATATGTATATGTATATGTATATGTATATGTATATGTATTGCTCTCAATATCTTCAAATGTATTTTACACAACAGGATTCTCCCAGTAATTTACTTTTTTTTCTGCTCTGTGTTCAGAGCTCTTCAGGTTTTTTGACTTTTTTTTCTGAGAAAATCAAGGTCTTCATACATAACTTTCAGCATAAGAAAAAAGTGAAAAAAAGCAATTTGACAACACAGATAAACTCATAAATTTCAAATGAGGTGGTTGCATTAGGAATTGTAAACCTATCCTTTTTCATCATGTCAATATCCACAGAAGGATTTTCAACTATATTTCTGATTATGGAATCATAGAATAGAACCATAAAATGGCTTAGGTTGGAAGCAACCTTGAAGATCTGGTTCCTATCTTTCTTGCATGGGCAAGGGCATATGCCACTAGACCAGGTTTCTCAGAATACCATCCAGCCTGATCTTAAACCCTTCCTGGGATGAGGCATCCACAGCCTCTATGGACAACTTGTTTCAGTGTCGCAGCATCCTTGGAGTAAGGAATTTTATCCTAATACCTAATCTAAACCTACCCTCCTTCAGCTGAAGTCCAGCTTGATTGTCCAAGTTGATTCTTCATGGAATCATGTAGTAGTTTGAGATAGAAGGGACCTTTAAAGGTCATGTAGTCAAAGCCACTTGCAGTGAGCAGAGTCATCTTCAACAAGACAAGATTGCTCAGAGAACCATCTAACCTGACCTTGAATGTTTACAGGGATTGAGCATCTACCACCTCTCTGGGCAACCTGTTCCTGTGGTTTGATACCTACACTGGAAGATACTTCTTCCTTCTATCTATCCTCTATCTATCTATCTATCTATCTATCTATCTATCTATCTATCTATCTATCTATCTATCTATCTATCTATCTATCTATCTATCTATCTATCTATCCATCTATCTATCTATCTATCTATCTATCTATCTATCTATCTATCTATCTATTTATCTATCTTATCCATCTATCTATCTATCTATCTTATCCATCTATCTATCTTTCTGTGTCAACTACACCACTCAGCTTGGTGTCACATACAGAGTTGCTGAGGGTGCTCTCAGTTCCACTGCGTGTGTCATTGCTGAATACATTAAACAGCACCAGTCCCAGTCTGGACCCCCCAGGGGCACCACCCGTTGCTGATCTCTGTCTGCACATTGAGTCACTGACCATTGCACCCTGGATGTGACCAGCCAGTCAATTCAGCCAGTCAAAATCTGCCAGTAAATTATCCAATGTCAATCATCAATTCCACACCTCTCCAATTTAGTGAGAAGGATGTTTAACTACCTGTGTTAAAGGCCTTACAGATGTGCCAGCAAATGACATCTTCAGCTCTTTCCTTGTCCACAGATGTAGTCAGTCCATCATAGAAGGTTACTAAGCTGGTCAGGCAGGTCTTGCCCTTGGTGAAGTCAGTAGTAGATACATTTCCAATTAGTCCAAAAAGAGACACATACTGAAGTTTTAACCCAGAAAATTGATTTTGTATGGCATGTTTCCTGCAAATCAGCAGTCTGTATCATTATGGTTCTATTTTGACTGTGCTGTTGTCAGAGATAAAATACAACAAGGGGAAAGTATTAAAAATCAAGTGACACTATACATGAGATGTGAACTGTTCCTTTCAAAAGATTTATGTGAATGCCCACATTTATCTAGAAGTAGGCTGACCTTGATTCTGAAGATCTCAGCATTCTTAAATGTGATCAATAGTGATTTCACATGGACAAATGGCATAGAAATTTCAATTTGGCATTTGGTATGCATCAATGATGAACCTGGATTCCAAAATGAGTGATAAAATATAGCAGCCAAAATCAAGACCAAGATGGTCATAGTGTAGCTATATTAATTCTAGACCTCCAGATTTCTGTTAGATGTTCAATCAGAGATTAGAAGTCCCTGTTGTTTTGCAAATATTAACTTCTGTGAACTAAGTAATGGGACCCAATAATGGATTATAATTCATCATGACAAGCCACAAAGTTCAGCAATTTTTTATCCTTTTTTTCTTTTTGAGCACTATCTCTAGGTTTATTGCATATCAACAGCACAGATGACATGTTCTACCTATTTTATTATGTTTCGCATAGGTCAATAGGTAATTAATTTTCCTTCTAAAGGTGAAGAGTTATCTAAGTAAAGTATAACTAAGTTATAAAGTAAAAGAATTTTGAGTGGAATAATCCCATGCCACCACTGTTGACATCCTAGACTTCTTACAATTTACAAGGCAGTGAGTATTCTCTTTAACTACTCCAGATAAATAACACCATGTATCTGAGATCCATGATAGCACAAAACTATACTTTTCAGAAGCATAATGCTCAGAAAGAAAACTTAGATGAGAAGTATGTATAGTCATGAACACCACGGAGAGGAAACAAAGTTGCAATGAAAATGCCTGTGGGCTATGGGCTCAGCAACCTTAGAAAACTGTCACTGTTTCCTTCAATTTCAAGTGCTTATTATCCTCAAATTGTACTTTTCCATAGCAGAAAAATATAATGAAGGTTGTTGTTGATGAAGATGACACTGTAATGATAATGTGACTTAAGCTGTGTTTATTAGACATCAAGAATTGGCAGCAGCAAATGCAAATGTTAGATGTGCAAATGTTATTGTGAACTGCCAAGATGCTGCAAAAATTGGCAGATCAGTTGTTAGAACCTGCATCTTGGGAGATTTGCTGAACTAGAAGTACTACACAACCAGCCTTCTGTTTTCTACTCCTGAATAAAGACTATGTAAGTCTTACATGTTTTCATTTATATTGTCTCTTGGGTATTCTATCACTCATATGGTGAGAAGTGATCCAAGAAGGAAGTTATCACTCCTTTAAGAATACAACTTCTGTCACTCCAATAAATTTCAGTGTATTGGATAAAGAAGGTTTATATTTCTATTAATATTTCTCTCTGCCTAGAATCCTTGCTCCCACTGACTTACCTGCTACAGAAATAATTTTCCAAGAGTGCATCTACTTACGGGAAAAATAGATGTGTATAATAGAACATAAAGTCAATATTGAGCAAGTTAATCTAGACTGTCTAAATCCTAATAGTTTTCTAGCTTTTCAGAGAAATTAAGCCACATTTTCTAGCTCTTTCCTTCTTGACCAAAGAAAACAAGAATGTTGACTATGTAAAACATATATATGGGCCTGAGGAAGAAATATTTATTATAGCTGAGACACAGATTTTTTATTATATCTCTTCTGGGCACCTATTGTATGAAAATAAAGCTGTCATCTTTTCCTATACTTTTTATCAAGATCAAATTATCACATACTGGACAAAACTTGTTTTATATTTGAAATTTCTTATATGGAAATAGATGTTGAGGTGGCAAAATATAGCTACAGAAAGTACTGAAAAATGTAGCAACACAGCCCAATATAATGTCATATTTGCTCACTTGGCTTATTAATTTCAAAAGTTGTCCTAAAAAAATGAGTTATGAATTTGTGAGTGAGGA
Organism: Certhia americana; assembly: GCA_018697195.1. Lineage (NCBI taxonomy): Eukaryota > Metazoa > Chordata > Aves > Passeriformes > Certhiidae > Certhia > Certhia americana. The sequence continues at coordinate 35,209,694 of CM031860.1, forward strand.
GAAATTTTGAAATTTCTAGCAAGAACTGTGTTTCTCACATTATCCATAAACTGTGCTTTCACTGACTTGCATTATTACAGTTATCACATAGTGAAAGGCAAAACCACAGTCTGTGGATGAGATCAAAATTTATAAAAACCTTTGTTGAAGCAGTTATATTTATATGCTTCACATAAATTTTGGCAGTTTTAGATATAGTAACAATATGCCTCATTTTACATAATTTTCCTGTCACATTAATTTTGCACTTGGGTTTCCAGATAAAGATGATTATAGCATCAGTAGCATCAGTATCTCCCACAAGTCAAGCTACTTACATAGGTTAGGTGTGATTTAAAGATTAAGAAGACCTTCATTGTGTCTCCCTCTTTTACTTCTTTCTATTCTTCTAACTGACACAAATAATGACTTCTGAAAGGAGAAGGAAAATAGGTTAACAATAACCTCCCAGGCAGGAATTCTAATGAGATTCAAACTTGTCCCAGTCTCATCTTCATTTCCTTTCCTGGCAGTTCTCATTGCTTATATGTTTGATGTCTTTCATGAAATATTTCTTCAGAAATTATTTTTTATAGGGCATGACGCACACAAAAGAAAAGAGAGAGGGAAACCTTGATTAAAAATTCTGTAGTTGCATTCAATTTGTGTTTTATACATCTCATGACTAGTGTCTTCATGTGACTATCCTGGATAATTTTCTGATTTTTTTTTCAAGGCTACTAGCTTTTAAATCTGAAAATCCTAATTTTGGAATAATTTAATTCCTTTCTCATGGCTCAGTTTTATTTTATACATTTATTAGTGATCAAGTGTTCTATATTTCATCAATTACCTTGTATAGATTTTTTCCTTCCTAGATTCATTACATTGAGTATACAATATCATATTGAGTATACAATATCATAATACCTGTTACCTATTCATACTGCACAGGCAGAAGTCTGACAATGTACTTCATATTTGCAATCAGCTCTTGTAGCTGAAAAATATTAGGTAAATGACAGTAAGAATAAAGAATTGCTCTTTCTAGAGCAGCTTTTAATATATTGCTGTCATTTTCTTTTTTTTTAATTGAAGGTATTATCACAAATAATTTTAATGTTTAGTGGTGCCCTTTGTGTACTTGCCGGTATTGGCAGGCATAGTCTAGAGCTGTAACAATATTATGTCTCAGTCAAATATAAATCAGATGATATGACAGGTGGTCTTTAAAAGAGTGACTATTTAATAAGTAAAAATATGCACTCTTTTTTTTTCCTGCTATTATTCCCAGCTCATAGTTTGCATCATAACAGGAGACATTTGCTACCAAAGAGTGACACGTTCTCTCAATAAATTGAGACTGGTGACAAAACCAACAAGCCTCAGTTTTGAGGCCTTTAAACTTCATACGAAAACTATGTCATCTCACTGGCAATGACAACAGTGTACTTGCTGGTCAATGGGGTTGCAACTTTAGCCAAGAGAGTTTGTGGACTTCCCATCCCTGGAGGTGCTTGGGGCCAGGCTGGATGGGTTTCTGAGCAATCTGGTCTGATGGAAGGTGTCTCTGTCTACAGCAGAGGGGGTGGAACTAATGCCTTAGGTTTTAGCTATTATATGTTTTAGACTCTGTGGTGTTTTGGTGGGTAGTTTTAGGTTTCATATTCAGTGCTACTAAGCTCTCTTTGAGGTGTAGATTGACAAAACAACTCCTTCTCTAGTTTGATACCAAGGACGACTTTCAGTCCCAAGAACAAAAACAACAGTGAAGTGAGAAGAAAAAACAAGGAGGATGGAGCTTCATAACCTGAAGCTATAGTTGGAAAATTGACTCTAATATACTAGTGGAGCAGAGCTTATAAAATTGTGAGACCTTGTGATTGGGTGTTCATTTTTGTGACCATTTAGGGTGCATCTTGTGTATGGCCCGGCTGGACTCGTGTGTGGCCCAGGTTGAGGCCTTTTAATAAATACCTACTTTATCCTTTTGCTCTGTCTAGTCTCTGTTCCAGGTCAGCCTCGAGAAGGCATCAGAACTAGATGATCCTTAAGGTCCTTTCCAACCCAAACCATTCTAGGATTCTAGGATTAGGAGTGACCTTCATTGCTCTATTGGATAAAGAAGGTTTATTAGCACTTGATATATGCTGTGAGTTTCAGAAACATGGAATACATTCTGTATTTTTCCTGCCTATCAACAAATTTCTTACTATCTCTTTGCCTCTGGCTTTCCATTTAATAGGTTTGATCAATTGCCAGTCAAAATGCTTAAGGAACATTATAAAACTCATATACATTTTTTAGATTTTTCTCAACAGAACTGATGTTTCTGCTCACAATTATCTCAAAATAATGTTTGCTCATATCTCTTATCTGATACTAACTAGAATTTATATAGCGTAATTGATCAGGTGATGAACTAGGGTATATAATATCCTGCAAATTTATACTGAATGAATCTGATGAGTATCAGTAGCTAATCCTTTTACATCCCTTCCTTGGTTTTTTAGTATTCTTAAGGGAAAAATAATTTTTTCCCTGAAAGGAGAAGTGTTTCCTCCAGGTGTTAAGAAACACATATTACAAAAAGACAAGCCTTGAATTCCCTTTATTTTCTTATGGTAGCATGTGTCCATTCCCTATTTAGGAAGCAATGAATGCCCCAGAGCTCTCAACCTAAAATCTCAAAACATTATAATTGCTGAAGACCTGGCCTGTTTACAAACCTTCTTCAAATATGGAAAGTTTGAAGTAGGGAAACTTAGAACCTCAATACTTTTTCTGAATAAGTGTAGGGCTTTTCTAAAGCTCAGCCATTTTCTTCCAGACCATGAACAAGACAAGGAAGAGTTCATTGGATATGGATGTCTCACTTCACGTAGGAAGAATTGAAGACAATGACTATTCTAAAAAGGCAATGTACCTGAAAATAGTGGATTAAGCTAGTGTATGAGTATGTAATAGTGGAGTATATCTGGAAAAACACATAGCAGAAGTAGTATTCTTGATCATTCAAAATTTTTCCCTGGATCTTTACTAGCAAGTGGTTTTGTACCCGAGGAGATGCTTTACCTCTCACACAAAGTTCAAGTAGCAATTCTATTTTTTTTTCCCATCTGAAGACTTGCAAAATGCTTTTGACTTACAGGAAAACCCTTTACTGTCTCATGACATATCAGGTATCTGATAGACATGAATATCTGGAAATTACTAAGGCAGAGTCACACAGAGTAAATTTTGGTTCACACTACAGGTAACACAGATGCTTGGCATGAGACTGAAAGGCTCTGTTAAAAGCTGGAGAAAAGAAAAAAAATTAACAGGTGTGTCTCCATGTACACACCCCCTCTCCTCTCTTCCTACTGCTTATTTTCCCTACGGCTACCACATAGTATGGGTCTGAATCCAGTGACTCACTAGGGAATTGTTGTTACTTAGTCACTCAAGAGTTTCACTAGGGAGATTATTTAATTTCTTACGACTTGGTTAATAAAGTATTGATTTTATTTTTAAGTGTGTGGAGAACTCTTATAACAAATAGATTTTAGGATACAGGATGAAACAGCAATCAACAGTAGAGACTTTTCATCAATGAAATTGTAACTTGCTGGGTTTTTTTTAAAGATATGAGGAGTCTTTCCGTATATTAGGTATAATCTTTTCCCAATATTTGTGCCTGAAAGAATTAAGAATGCTTGAATTAAATTTGTAGTTCTGAAGTGCTCCACATATATGTCATACAGAGTGTTTAGCTCAAGAGCAGAGGGACACACTTACATAGGACTGTTTATGTGACCTGATGCAGAATTGTGTGTGATAGGGCTAGATCCTTGGGTCAGAGACAAGTAGAAGAGGAGTAGCTGAGGAGTCCCCATTCCCTTCAGTCTTTCCTGGGAATGATTAGAATCCTCATAACCCTACACTGTAAATTCATGCCATGATCAACTTTTCAAGCAACCCAGATGCTTTTGACAAAAGTACAGCTTTCTAGTATTTTGCATCTGTTGATTGAGGAAAGATTCTATCTAAAGTTTTGCTAACATCTGTGTGACTTGACTGAGAGATCTGAAGAAAACACAGACTTTTTCGCTTCTTCTTCCTTGACAGCTACTTGCACAGATGAGCACAGATCTATCATATAAATACAAGCGTTGCAGTTCTATTCAAAGGTATTATAGCCATTCCAAGCAAAGGAGGATTTTCCTAGCTTCTTGGAAGAAAGAACTGATAATTAATTCCATTCATAGCCCTTGCCTTCATGCTTCTTCTCTACTTGAACTTTAATTTTTGAATTTAAAAGTACCTAAAATCAGAATCAGTTCATTCTAGTAAAAATGTTTTTATTGCACTGCTGTCACTGCTGTATTTTGAGGAGACAAGGCTGCCCTTCTCTTAACTTGTAGCAGGACAATTGACTCAGAAACTGTCTCTCAACTCAGTAACATTCTCCATCACAAATGCGTATCAGCTGAAAAGAGCTTTTCTTAAAAAGAGCATTGGAGTGATATATTGCCAAATGGAATCTTTTCAGAAAATATTTTATGCTAATTCATAAAGCTGTTTGCTTCCTATAAACAATTAGAAATCTTTCACATTTGCAACAAATGAATGAAGAAAGTGATACTGAACTGACTGTATTAGAACCCTTTTCTCTTTGGGAGACATCCACAGAATTCTGGGAGAAAGACAAAAGCCTTTCACTTGAAAGTTTCACTTGAAACAATTTTTTTTTGTCATCATCAATTGCTAAAAACTAGTAGTTGTTTTAACACAGCACTTGTTTTAACAGTAAAGTAAGTCTAACTTATGTTGCAGATTGTAGTTGGGTTCTGATCATACATGAGCCAGCACATATCCCAGCTCTGTATCAGACTGAAAACTTGTGCCTTGTCATCTTCTCATATGCTTGGTACTCCCTTGAAAGGATCTTTCAGGACATGGGAGGAGCTGAAGCCCTAGCACACTCCAATAGGCTGATCAAGGAATTAGGATTATAGGTTGCAACATGAAGATGAATACTCTAAGTAGACACAGATCAGATCATGCAGTTTTGCAGATCACTGAACAGAACAGATCACTGTACAGCTAGATCACTGAACAGAATCCCCTTGGATTTGGGTTTTCTTGTGGGTTTTGTTTGGGTTTTGGGGGTTTTGGGGGTTTTTTTCTTTGCTTGGGGCTTTGGTTGTTTGGTCCATTTAGTTGGGTTGTTGGTTTGTTTCTTTTTTTAATAGTATATATTTTTTTTACTTTTTTACTATGAATATTGGATCAGAAATGTTATAGGCTTTTACCTTGGTAAACATACCATAAACAAACATTTTATGAAGTTTCCAAAATCTGATGTAGTCTTAGAAATTCCTTGTATATAGTTATAGGAAATTTTGAATTTCAGTAATCAAAACACACACAGATGATTTTTTTCTTGATTGCTGTTAATTTTCCATAATTGGTTATAAGTTATAATTTTAAGTTTTGGGTTTTTTTTAATTTGATGGCTCATGGTAATTCTGAATATTGTATTTGAAGAAGTGTACGGCAGCTTAAAATGCACACAACATTTTGTTGTACTTTCACTTCCAGGAGAAACTTTTATCTGACAAAGTTGCCTTCATTTTTTGATAGAGTTAGTACCCAGATTAGACTACTTCCCTTGAGTTAGGGACAATAATATTGAAAAATCATTGGGTTTTTTTCTTCCTCTTGTCAGTAATGAGAAAGTTTGAATACAGGCTCCAGTCTAGCATTTCACCACACCCTCTTTAGATTTAGAAGAGGTAGAATTTCAGCTAGACAAGGCACTGAAAAACTGTGTTTGGAATAATGGCCAAACGTAACCCAAGGAAGGGGATGATGCTCTCTGTGTTATGGAAAGGTCATGTCAGAGTCCAGAGATTACAAAAAATATGGAGCAAGTCTTAAGCAATTGTCTTCTAAATAGGTATGAGAATGGAGACAGAACTTCACAAATGCCACAGAAAGTGCTATATTACTTTCGCTGTTGGATTTCCCATGGAAAATTCTCAAGCTCAAGAAGATTATGTGCACCATATGAAAAGCTCTGATCCCAGGCAGGATAATGGGTTTCAGTTTAACACAGCAATGAAGTATTTAATGGAAGCTCTTTGCTTTGTGAGGGAGAGCACGAGGAAACATGCTGTGATGAAACAGATGACACAGTGATTGCAATGGGAAAAATAAATGTTACACATTAAGTATGCAGTATGCAATCTAACTGTCTTGTAAATACTGAGAACTTTTTCTTCAGGTTTTTAATTTCACTATCAGTGTGTGACAAACCAACCTGTGAAGAGCAGCTATGGCTGCAAATTGATCACATGAGCGTTTGAAAACTAGAAAAATGCTATTGATTCTCTTTCTATTTTAGATTATTTTCTGCCTTCAAACCTGACTATATGAGTCAACCCAAGAGCAGCAGCAGTAGCAGCTTTGTAAGAGGTTTGGTTTCAGGAGATGTTTGGGTGTTTTGTTTTTTGGTTTTGTTTTTTTTTTTTGATGTGTGGCTTTTCCCAACAATATTGATACTGAAGCATTAAACTTACTGAAGTTTAATGTCTTCAGATAATGTACAACTGTTTTTCCTACAGCAAGCTAATTGGAAGACTTAAAAAAGCATCCTGAAGTCTTCTAAATACAAACCAAAGCCAGCATAAAGATGATCTTACAAAGCCTTGTTGAAAGTTTTGGTCCTGAGGAGGTGTCAATCTTTGCTCTCACTTCAGTCATAGCTCTTAGTAAGGCCTGAAATATTGTTGAAAACAAGTTTGGTATGTGGCAGATTTCCTCCAAGATAGGAAGCACAAATGTCTCCCTTGTTTTCAGTTTTGTAGCTACCTTCTTGTGATACTCAGAAAAAAACCCTCAGTTATTTATATATTTTTTTTTCTTAATGGAATTATTTAATAATTTAGTTATCAGACAGATGTATTTACATGGTCTCTAATTTGCCACTGGGACACTACTCACCACTCAATAAAATATTGAGTTGGGTTTTTTTGATAAATTATCATCTTATTTTCCCTTTTGTGTTCTCAGTTTTAGTATAGTTGCATATATTTATTTTATTTGTAGCTGCATGCACATCTCCCAGCTACATAATTTTTCATCTTGCCACTTCTGTTCAGAGAATTTATTTTTCTTCTCCTACTCATCCACTACTAATAAAAATTATAAGCAAACATCTCTTGTTCTTTTGCCCATAAAAAAAAAAAAAAAAAGATGAAATTTTCAAAGGAAAAAGAAAGCTGCTCTAGTCCAGCAAAATGTGAACTGAATATGTGATCATACTATTAACTTGGAACTACAAAACAAAACCAAAACCAAATCAAACCAAGGAAAAAAAAAAATGAGAGAGAGAGAAAAAAACCCACACATATTTCTCTTTGTAATCTCATTTTACTGAGGCACAAGAGGGCAGTGTTTCATAAATGCTAATCTGTCATTTGTTCACCATTGCAACAAAGCTGGGACAGACATTCATCTAGCATTGGAATAACATCCAAAAGATTGGTGTTTAGTGAAAATAGCTCACTGGCAGAGAATCCTAGTTATAAGAATTTGAAAGGTTTCAAGACTGTACATTAATCTATTCTAAACTTGTGGAAATTTCTTAAATGCTGGTGATTCTCCAAAAAATAACAATGAAAAATTAAATGAAAAAATATCTTCACAGAGAAAATAAGAATTGTTAACTTTCTTTAGATAAAAGAATATGAAAGGCTACGCTGGGAAAGAGCCAGGCAAAGGAAGAGACCAATACGAGCTTTATAAAAGACATTTTAGAAAAAATCTGTGTGTGGATGTGTATGTGTTCTTATGCATATGTGCTTGTATGTACACCTATACTCAGGAAGAAACAGAGAGATTGACATACATATAAGAACTGAAGAACACACAAGTACACAAAAGTTAACGGCAGAAGAAAATTTGGAGTTATGTGTGGTCCCTTACTTTAGGAATCTAATCTAAATCTTTCCTTTTTTGGTCTCTCAGCTAACTTATACAATTCCTCATTCAGCTGTTTTTTGAAGACTCCTTTCACAAGTGTCAGATGTTCCTCTGCATCTTACTGGAGTCTGTGTATCTGATTTAAGGCAGTTACTTTCACAAGAGGAAGTTTCAGATGTATTTCAAACAGACATCCAGCTCCTGCTTACAGAACTTAAAGAACCCTACTCAACACTCTTTCTGATAAATGGCTTACTGAGCCATATCTTGACCTTGGAATCAGCAGCAACTGTCTCAGTTTGTCCTAAAGGCACTTTCTTGGCTTGAAACCATTCATCTGTTCTACACAAAAATAGATATTGGTGAAGCTCTTCCACTAGTCCATTTACCATCACAAAAGCAGCTTGTGTATTGCCCTTGAAGTATTAATTTTTCAAAATGGATGTGTAAATGTCTTTTTTAATAATCCATTAGCATTCTTTGTTTTGGCATAGATAGGATGCAATATATTTCCTAGACCAAGAAAAAGAATCTTCAACTATGTCTTACTAATCAACTATCTTGAAGTAAAATTAGTTCAATATTATAAATTATAGCTGAAAAAAATAATATTTTTTATGGTATAATAAAGTTAGCAACTGATTCTTCTTGTGCTGGCTGGTTTACTTTGCTGTAGCATAGCTAAAGGCTGAAGTAATATTTATCAATATATGATGTGAGTTGTTCCCCAGCAAACCGTAGACCATGTTATGTGACATGTTCCTTGACTTTGTCATGCAAAAACATAGCCTTGAGGCTATTTATGATACTTGAGATTGAAAGGTCAGAAATGGGTTCAATTTCTAAGTATCTGTAAAAGCTTCAAAGTGCATCCAAGTGCTTCTATCTCTGCAACTCACAGCTGTCAGTCTGTACTTCTTTCTAAGGTCCACCTGCAAATTAAGAGTATTCTGGACAAGCACACAGAACTTCTTGGCTAATCTGTCTATTTACTATAAACATTTTGATATCTTTCATACCTCCAAGACAATAAGGCAGGCATTATTTTTTATTCTGAATTAATGACATTGTACAAATTTTGTGAGTGTTCCCCCTCTGCGTACACACTGCCTCTGCAAGGCAGTGTGTTGACAGACTGGACAAAAATACTTGGAGAAAGGAAAAGAAATACAGTCCTAGTAAAGTAAGCTAAGTAATTTTCCTTTAAGTGTGTCATGCCTAAGCCATGGAAGCATCCATTTTTCCATACATGCCAGTAATTGTACGTATTATTTTTGTCCAGATAAAAACATGCATGATTGACTGAAACTGTCCACACATGACGCTATGTATCCTCAGTTTCAAAGCACTGAGTTATAATGGTAACTCCTTGTCGGAGTCTGGAAATATGAAAAGTATTTCTTTGCATGTTTAAGCGATTTTAATATCTCTGACAAGCAGGGTTTTTAACCTTTGTTCATGGAAAAAGGGCTTTTAGGCTCTGGAAAGAAGCAGAGTTTTCAAGAGTGTGTATTAGACAGTAGAATAGTGTGTAGTTTTATCACAGGGTGAGAATTTAAGATATATGGGGGTTTTAGGATGGTAAGCAGGTGATGGCAAGCTGGAGGAAGCACATGGCTTTTGGGTTTCTTCCTTCTTCTTCCTTGTCTCCATCTTCTGCTGTGAGGTGGCACGTTATAGTTGGCTTAGAGTAGAGTTTAACCTTCTAACATAGATAATAGTTATTGGAGTAGAATTATAAATCCTGATTATGTGAATTGTAGTATAAATATCCACACCACCCTGAGGGTGGGAGCATTGAGCATTTTAGTATGGGGCATTTATTATTCAGGAGTGTGCCTTGAACTGACCTGCAATGAAGAACTCTGCAGGTCAGGAACAGAATGTAATGATAAGAAACAATAAACTATGAAGAAAAGAAGAAGAAAAGTCTTGCGACCTGTTCTTTCAAGATCTCTGGCTGGGGAAAACAAAACTTACATTCTCGGGTCAGCGGTAAACAGCCGAACAACAGAAAACATAGAAAAATATTTTTTTATAAATCCGAGAATTCCTGGAACTACTTTACATGTTGTGGACAGGCTGAAAACGGTTGAAAGAAGAACCACAAGGATGATAAAAGAACTGGAAAACCTGCCATCCAAGGGAAGGCTGAGAGGTGGGCCTGGAGAAGAAAATCTTATGGAAGACCTTATGTTCCTGTATGTAAATGGTGGCTACAGAGAAGATGGAGACTTCCTTTTTCCAAGGAGTCACATGGAGAAGATGAGGGGTAATGTGTACTAGCTCCTCCTGGGGAAATTCCAGTTAGACACAAGAGGAAAATTTTCACAATGAGAACAATCAACCACTGAAATAATCTCCCAAGGGAAGTGGTGGGTTCCCCAGCATTGGACTCTTTTAAGATCTAGCTGTACAGAGTGCTGGGCCACCTTGTCTAGACCATGTTTTTGCCAAGAAAAGTTGGACCAAATGATCCTTGAAGTCCCCTCCAACCTGGTATTCGATGATTATCTATATGTTTGCATGGTTCTCATATCTCAGGGGTAATTTTAGTAAGTGGGTCTACTAATACACTATGAACAATGAATTTTTTATTTTACCTCTTCTTTGAAAAGAAATGCTCATTTTGAAATCCATAGGTTGGTAAACAGGCAGTAACAATATTGCCTTTCCTGTACTTCAGCATTTCTCATTTCATGGTTTCGTACCTATGCCTGAGAAGAGAATGATCTACATTAGCTTTTTTTCTGCCTAGTTTAACATTTGGTGTTGCCAAAAATGTATATGAATACCAATAGGTATATGAATACCAAAACAGAAGAACCTCTGAGGTCTCAAAATGGAAAGCTGACACAACTTTGTTTTCAAGGTATTTCAGTCACCCTCTTGATTCATAGAATGTTTTGGGCCAGCTAATTTTTTTAGCACTTTACACTATACAATTTAAGAACATTTTTAATCAGATTAACTGCATCAGATCATTCAACTGCTCCTGTGTCACTCACTATAAAATATGTCTAGACAGGTAATTGGCAACTCCTACCACATTGTCAAGCACCTGATCTGCCTGTAAGCTGTACCTTATTATTTATAGAATCAAAATCCTCTTTGGTGGAAGAGAATCAGGTTAGAAAATATTTAAACAAATTTGGCATATAAGTGCTGACAGAACTGGCAGGTGTTAATAATCAATAATCATGCCACTTTTGATTATCTTGACAAAATCATGGCAATTGAAAGGGGTGACTGAGGGCTGGAGAAAAGAAAATGTCTGTCCTATTGTCTAAAAGATCAAGAGGACCCAGAAAACTACAGACTGGTCAGTGTCACCTTGATTCCTGGAAGGGGAGAGAGTACCTAATCCCAGGAACAATTTCCAGACACATGAAGGACAAGGAAGCCATTGAGAGAAGTCAGCAGCAAGTCATCAAGAGGAACAACTGAGAGAGCTGGGGCTGTTTGGCATGGAGAAGAGAGCACTTGGGGGAGATCTCCATAATAAATGTGATATAAATAAATGTAAATAGCTGGAGTAAGGGTGTAAAAACTTTGAAGCCAGGCCCTTTCCAGTGGAGCTTAATGAAAGGACCAGAGGCAATGAGCACAAACAGGAGTCACTGTCTAAACAAAAATACCCATCTTCTGCTGTGAGGGTAGCAAGGTGCTGTGCCTCGAGAGCATGGACTTTCCATCTTTGGAGATAGTGAAAAGCCATCTAGACACGGTCCTGGGCAGCTGGCTGTTGGTGACCTTGCTTGGGCATGGGATTTGGACCAGATAATCTCCAGAAGTGCCTGCCAACCTCAACCATTTCCTGATTCTGTGATTTTTGTGAGAATATAGCTGCATTTTATAAACCACAGATTTAAAGCAGATAAAAATTACACTATTTTTTTTTTCATACCATTGTACAACTTTACCCTGACACTAATAATAATGAAAGAGTATAATTATTTGTTTATGCATAGAAGTAGTTTGCCAGTTTCTGCTGTTCATCTTTCAGGGTGGTGCCACACAGAATGATTGGCACAGTAGCATCATGACTCATAGAAGTAGCTGAATGCTTGTCTCATGCTGTGCTATTCTTCCTTATGCATTTACTTATTGGCTATAACATTAGGGTGCCTCCTTTGATAGAATAATTTCAAATAACAGTAATTATCTAAATGTTATCTCAAAGAAATTGTGGCTCTCAGTGATTTAATCTGGTCTGTTACATAGGGAAAATTCTAACTTTTACAGAAAAAAATCATATGCAATCCCACATGCTATCTTTAAATTACTATTTTTCTTTCTTATTGCAAAGAATTTCACTTTTTAAACTGGTTCGTATATTTTAAAAGTTTTTTTTTAATAAAAGCTATATAATCTACAAAATGAAGATAGAAAAAGTTTGTTGGCTTCAGTTGTTCTGAACATTTTCATCCTTTGACTATGTTCCAAGATGACATCCTGCTCTGTAGCTAATATATTGTGATCACTGGTGACACAGAACTACTGAATCTATTTTTAATTAGTTGAAATAACTGCAGTGATTAATGGATGAAATTAATTTTACCCAATGCAACAATCTGAAAATTCAAATTTGGTTCAAGTTCAAGCCTAGACCATGAAAACAGATAAGAATATTCCCAGAGTACAAGTCATGCTATTATTTTACAGGCAGAACACATAAAGATGCATCACTCATCCCTTCCTATGATAACAAAGAAACTAAGAGTCCAGTTTCTTCTCTATACCTAATTTTCAGACAGCTTATAAGTAGAAATTAATCCATCTCAAAATTTATTGCAATATTTTAAAGGGTTGATTCAGTGAGTTTTTATGAGGTGCAATCTCATGAGCTAATTCCCAGAAGACAGGGTAAGATAAAACCCATCTTAGAACAGCAAAAAATCTCAGTGAGAACTAATTACCAGCTCAATAATTTAGTAGTAATTTCTTGCAACCTGTTCTGGACTCTTTGGTTAAAGTGTCTGCAGGCTGTAAAGATAAGAGCAATTTACCCAGTGCTATGGGTCTACTAGCAGGGCTATCTGTCATATTCAGCATATGTCCCAAATATCTTCTACTGGCCAGTTCTGAGGTATTTTACTTTTTCATTGCTTCTGTTATTGTCCAATTTATTTGACATATTTGCCATAAATACACAATAAATCCTTTCTTATCATTAATTGCTTTTTTATTGTAAAGTGAGAATAAATTAGTTTTGCACATATATTTGTGGGGAGATATCTATTGCTTTGGTAAGGGATCCTTACTAGAGATGAGAAGACTAAGAAATGCAGTGGCTCAACTAAAACGTAAGCACACTGGCACACATTCAAGTGCAAAGCTTTTCATATATATAGATGATTAGTATGAATAGTGCCCATTTCAAAACTACAAGCTGTCCTTCAAGGTAAGGTGACTTCTGTGTATCAGCAGTTTTTACCTATAGAAAGGTGAAGCACTTCTAACCTGTATTCTCATTAGGCTACTTGTTTTGGTGAACATGTCTTGACCAAAGCTATGCTTGCTTTTTCTGTATGCAATGTACACATTTTTCATAAGACTTAAGAAACAGAAGTGATCATGAAGATGAATTTTATTTGGAGAACAGAAATATCATAAATATACTTTTGAGGCAATCTATATTGCTTTCTGATCTATGACTTTTTAGAATCATAGGATCATAGAATATGCTGATTTGGAAGGGAGCCATGAGGTTTTGTATTTCTCTCTCATAGAGTCCAACTCCTGGCCTTGCACAGGCATCACAAGGATCACACCTGTGCCTGAGAGCATTGTCCAAACACTTCTTGAACTCTGTCAGGCTGGTGCTGTGACCACTTCCCTGGGGAGCCTGTTCCAGGGGCCAACCACTTTCTGAGGTGAATATCTTTTCCTGGTGTCCAACCACAACCTCCCTGAGTGAATAGATCAGTTCTTGTGTCCAAGGCATTAATGAAAATGCTGAAGAGAACTGGGCTGAGGATGGAGTCCTGCAGAACCCCATTAGTGACAGTTGCCAGCTCAATGTCTCTGTGTGAGAGTATCAAAAGCTTCGCTGAAGTATAAAAAAGATTGCATCTACACACTTTCCAAGATCAAGTAGATGGGTAGATAGTAGAAATAAATCAGATTCAAGCAGGACTTTCCTCTCCTGAAGCGGTGCTGTGATCAATGACTTTGTTGTCCTTCAGATGTTTTTCAATACCTCCCAGAATGACCTTTCCCTGTAGCTTCTGGGGTCCTCCTTCTTGTTCTTTTTGAAAATGAGGACAACATTATCGACTCTGGACTGTTTTGTCCAGACAGTTAACTGAGCAATGAATGAGTTCCTAAAGTATACAAAGAAGAAGGAGAGAAGAAGCAATGGAAAGAAAGAAAAAAAATAAAACAAAGGAGGAGAATAAAAGAGAAGAGAAGGAAAGGAAGGAGTAACAGGCAGGGCTTTACTGACAAAAAGAGCATTAAACCAATGAGGACTAAATGCCAGAACATTCCTGGCTAAGACATTATCCATGGAAATATCAAGATTTCAGTATGAACTTTATATTGGCCTTAACTCATTAACTGTTGTTCATTCCAACATTCATAAAAAGTAGCTGAACAGTATATGAGAAGTTGTTGTGAGCGGAGTGCCTTTCAGTCACATTGCCTTTCAGTAATCCTGTGGTGAGCTATGCAGTGCTACATACTAAGTTCCAGACCAAAGTTTTGAAATTATAATAAAATGGTAACAAATGGATATTCTGCATGCTGTTGGCAGACATGACTGAGGGCTTATGGGATAATCATACCCTTCTGAGTGCCAGCTGTAGGCTTAGGATATCTCAAATGCCACTATATACCATATGTGTTTTGGAACTGCGCTAAGCTCTTAATGCAGCTGTTAAACAACAAGCACATATAAAATCATTAATGGCTATAAAAATGGAAATGAGGCTACAGTTAGTTTCTTTGAATTTCAGCACCTCAGGAGCATAGTATTAATTTTCATTGTATGTAACAACAAATTTTATTTTAACACCTTTTCCTCAGTGCTCCAGTGAAACTGTTTTCCAGCTGGTCTGGCACATAATACTACATCCTAGATGACTTTGAACAGTAAACTGTGCTGATTTTCCATGTCCTTTTAATCTGTCTGCTGGGAATTAGACACACCATATCCCCAGCTGAGGCCTCTTTACTGTTTATATTTCTCTTCATTACAGAGCAAAATTTTCAAAGTAGAAAATAGGTACCACTAGAAAAAAAAAAATTAAGTTGCCTGTTTGCTTGTTTCCCTTGTCTTTTAATAACCTACAGTCCAAAGGAAATTATGTGAGCATCTCCAAAAAACTGATGACAATATTGAACAAAGCTGAAGACTGCTTATTCAACTCCTATGCTTTAAAAATGTAGTGAGAGATAACTGGGAAGTTATGAATCATTTACTGTGAGCTCAAAGCTGAATATCTAATGGGGTGTTTAATTTAAGATTCAAAATGTAAGATTAATTTGTGTTAGTCATTGGAGATTTTTTGGAATTTCATCTCCTTAGACAAACTCCATGGTGTTTTTAGAGATTAGCTGGAAGTGATGATAGTTATGATTAAAGAAACATGGATTTCTTCAGAGCTTTTGATATGCATTTTGATTAAAACACGTATGTGTTTTAGGTGGAACTCATAAGATGACTGGACTAGAAATGGGATCATTGATAAATTTTGAATGTGAGATATAGAAATGAATAAATTTATTAAAGTAGGATTTTTAGATACCCATCCTTTATTTGTCCCTACTTAGTTTCTTCATCAGCCGCTGGGATGAAGACATCAAAAATATACTGGAGAAGTTTGTAGATGGCATACAGACTAGGAATTATGTTATATTGTGTAGACATATATGTATATATTTTGTGTATCTATTATATCATGTAAAGTATAGTATAGAGTAATGGGATAATTCCAATTTCTTGATTAAAAGATCACCAATCTGTTTGTATGCTACCAAAAGACAAGGAAACAAAGGTAACAGACTAAAGCTACTGAAATTCAAGTACAGAGAATTGTTTTAGTTCTCAGATAATTGTTTGTAGCCAAAATGCTACTATATTCATTAATAGAAGAATATCAAAGAGCTGAGGAAAATTGAGTATTTGCATAATGCACTGATGAGCCAACAGCTAAAGATTGTTATGTCTCCTCCCGGGATCCATATGTGGCAAAGAGTGTTGAACTAATGAGGACTTCTCAAAGTAGTACTCCAAAAATTATGTGTAGCTGAAAAAATACCTTGTAATTATTGACTGTCCATGAAGGCCAGAAGTAACAGTCAAAAACTATATCAAAAACTATCCAAGTACTCAGATCACTGCTAAGAAATTACTAAGATCCAGTAAGTCATAAGTGTCTACAGCTATGTATCTCTTAGCAAAGAAAAAAGGGAACTCCTAGAAAGGGAGTTTAATTTTCTGCCACTTCAGCCCGACATGTTCCTTTGTAACTTTTTGATTTCATGTTTTCAAACATAGCCAGTACCATCCCTCATGACATCTTATAAGCATTTTTTTTTTGAGGTTTTTTCCATCTTTAAGATAATGCTGAAGAGAGCTAGATAACCCCTGAAATGGAACAAAAAAGAAAAGCTCCATGAGAGAGGAATTAATTGTTTAGCAAATGTAATGGACTGAAACTGAGATGGTGTACCAGTAAAGAGTCAATGTGGGCAAATTGTTTCACGAGTGATCATCAGCACGCACCAGAGCATTCTGAAGTGTTGTACTAGACAATACCTTCAGGAACAACACAAGAGATTCTGGTAAATGTTTTTTCCCCTGAGATGTTGAACACTCATAAAGTTCATTGACCTGGTAGAAAGCAGAAATAATCCATCTGCAATGAGACTGGATACTCCCGAGCATCTTTGAGGCAGCAGACGAAAATGATAGGCTCAGATAAATTTGATAGTAAAATTTCCTTTTACTAAGATGGAATGAACTTTCTTACCATGGATGTTTATTTCAAACTGTATCATGCACAATGCCTTTTTTACTTAAGGTAATTTATGTTATCTCCAGAGTGGAATTCATGTTTTTGTCCCTGTGATTGTTACCAGGGCAAGATCTTGAAGACATTCACTGACTCTAAGGTTTCACAGACCAGTCTGGCCATATGTTAATGGCCAGAAGACTGTTAATTGCAGTTTTGTTTAAAGAATTGTTTAAAGAATTTTCTAGGGACTTACTTTCAAAAAAAAAAATATGGCCATTTAGGGATTTTTCTTTTTCTTCTGGAGACTAGAACTGATTATGAAATTATACATGCTGCAAATACTTATCATTTTCTTCTCCAAATAAAAACAGTAACTGAGGGTTTCTAAATAAAACATAAACACTTGTAACTGTTTAAATAACTGCCAAACAATAAATTCTGTTTTGCCTTTCAGACCCAGTAAAAACTGTGACGTGATATACTTTAGGATCCTCTAATCCCCATGAAAACGCGTTATGTAAAATGGACTTTCGTAATAAATGAAACAGCATTATTTTAAACTACGATAATTGCTATCAACTTTGTTTTTCCACTTCTCTGTCTATTGAAGTTTTGGCCTTTAAAAAAATCTTGTGGGGAGGAGATAAAATGAATTTCCTATAGTTAAATGCAATTATTTCAGCAGCTGTCAAGGTTTCACTATTACCTTTAGCACACACTCTGCAGTTAATATGAAAGGACCTGTGACTGCATTTTGTTACAAGACTGAAAAATTTTATTAGATGATTTGCATTCTTATCAATTTATTTTCTTTGAATATACCCAGAATTTTTTAGTTGTCTTTAGTTGTCTGCTTCCAGATATCATAAGACAAAATAAGCAATTATCATCTGATCCTATTTCCTCAAATCATGCTAAATGTTAAGCTGTCTGTCTTGTTCTGAAATTCTGCAGACTCTCCAAGGGAAAAGTTCTCAAGTTCTCTATTCGATTTCCTCTAAATACAGAGTTGGCACATTAAAGTTTGCAGTAATAAATCCTTTGGGTTAACAGAGATTCTATAGAATCATACAGTGCAAGTGTACCCCAAGACCCCAAGATAAATCAGTTGCTGAATTGTTTTTAGAGGGCCTTCTTCTCAAAATTTCCCAGGGAGAAAAAAAATTGGATTTAATTTTCTGCCAAAATTTGGGGAGCTCTTACATTTCTCTGGGAATTGGTTGCCAAACCAAACATTCAGTTCCTGTGCAAATATGGCCTTCTCTTCCTTGCTCAGATAAATCTGATAATGCATGAGGAAAAGAAAAAAATTCAAAGAACATTGAGCTGAGAAACAATAATCTCACATGTCTAACGCATATCTCAAGAATATGAATTTCTATCACAACTGTTTGAAAGCGGAGAGCTTGGACTGTATGACAAAACATACAAAATTATTCTGCAGAAGAATTCCACAAAATTCTTCTGGACCAATGAACTTTGGGAGGGATCGGGGGGGATGCGCAGAGATTATTTTAGTCATGTGGACATACAACTTTTTAAAAACATAGAATCTCATCCAGTTGAATTAAAGTAAATTTTACTGTAAGGTTTATAATTGAACAATGTAGTATCAAATCACATACTTAGGATGAAGGATGACATTGTGTTTGCTCAATCAGTTTCCACATGTCATGCTGTTCAGTGTATGGGAGAGGTAGCAGATATATCTCTGATGAGTGTGCTTAGTGACTGTGGGATATCTGAGCAGCTAAACCTGCAGCACCTACCATGCTTCTTTTTACAAGCAGTTCAATATGACATCACGAAAATACATGCCTGGAGAAAGAGGTAATGAAACACTGATGGAATCTTTCTCTACACTGCACTCAGAATTGAGTCTCCATTCTGTGAATTATTCCTTTCTAAGGTTTCGAACTTAGAGATTTATGAACTTTGCAATTAATGGCTAATGCAAATGCAGAACACAAATACATAATCACTCCTGGAAATAGAACGCTTAGATGGCCCTAAAAGAAAAATCCCATAAAAAACATAACAACCCTCCATCAAAACTTTTTACATTAAGAAAAATATCCTAATGAAAATGTTTTGGAAAAAGGTGTTTATATTATTAAAATTATTTCTGACCAGGGACATTTAAAAAAAAAATAAAATTTCACTTAAGTGTATAAATGATTAGATTTCATTTAGTGAACTGATGATAATAGAATTGGTTGTTCTAAAACTTTCAATGCTTCTGATATTCATCTGTAAATATTCATAGCCCACTTCTCTGCATATGAGTTAAGTATTTAAGTGTATGAAGCTGAGGTTGCTGATATGTTAGTGAGTACAATCTCTTGGAATTACAGGAAAATCTAATCCACTTGTAAATTCTCAAGATGTATTTTCCCATACAATTCCCCAGAGAAGAGGAAGTGATATTAAGAAGATTATTTTATATAACAATTTTAATTATAGTGTTAATGAGCCTTTCCTGTATTCACTAGACAATTTTCATTATTAATTAATTTTAAAAATCTCAGAATTAACAATAAATTACCAGTATATATTGTAATATATATATGGTAATAATCTTTGGCCATAAGAACATTTTAACTAACTCTTGGAGATCTCGTCTATACTTTGAAAGTTATTCTACAGCTTTCTTACAACTTACTTACTGCCATGATTGAAAGCCTTCTCAAGGGTTCAAAGTATTATCATTGTTAGTTTATTTTCAGTTATTCTGATGCCAGCATTACTCTGTGGCTTTTATAAGTGTTTTGTCCCATGTTTTATTTATTTTTGCTGTCTTAAATTGTCTTCCCTTTAAAATCTATTCTGAATTTTGCAGGGTACCAGCTGTGTGATATAAATCTGTATAAGGTCTGGTGAAAAGGAAAAGTGAGAAGAATCAACAATGCGTATCATTTCATGCAGAGCCATCCTCAAATAAATTTTCTTGGTGTTGTTTTTCTTTTTTTTCTTAAAAAAAAATCAGTACTAGGGACAAATTAAAGTGTAACAGCACCTACTGGTGGATTTAAAGCATGGATAGAAACTTCAGACCAAAGGCAAATTATTATTCTTTTCCACTGTTCCTTGACATATTACATAATGCCAATTATAAGTGACTGAAAGTTTCCTGAATAATGTCAGAGATATTTCCATTGTATGCCTCATACAACAGTACAACTAAGATAAATGCTAGTGATTTAACAAAGCCTTGGAGCTGATAAAAGTAACATAAAAAGCTCCACAGAAATTTAGGGAATGAATCTGTGCATGCAGTGCTGAGAAATTGTAATCTCAGACATCAATGATAATCTCAGATGCATGACAAAAGTTACAAAAAAGAAGAGATGAAGAAAAAAGTCAGTGGTAGGAAAATAGCAAGATACTACATTTTGAAGTAAAGTTAGCTATCTTAATAAGGGAATCTCAATGGTGACTTCTACCTTGTAGGGGATTAAAAACAAAAGAACAGCATGCAAAAACATTCAGAATACTATAAAAATAGATAATTATTAACAAAACAGTAGAATTTCAAGCACAGAAATATGAAAAGAACAGACTCAGACTGAAAACTGAAATCTTTAGATTTCACCAACTTCACAGCTTCTACAATGTGAAAATTAACACAAACAGCATCTGTTTAAAATACAATCAAGGGACAAGACTTCAAGTAATCTCAGAAATGTGAGCTCCTTTTCAGGAAAGGGAATGAAATCTTGAAATCGGAGAATGAAGTCTAACTGTCTAGAAAGGTGATATGGTAAAAAAAATGCCATCGAAAAAAATGCAGAAAATTTGGAAATGGAGTGACTACAACCAAATGGACTGAGATGAAATGGGGGGCAGTGAAAAGGACCAAAACTTGCCAAAATTATTTCAATTAAAGTCCTGAAATCAGGGAAGAAAGGCAAATGAAGAGAGAGGAGAAGAAATTAAAGAAACAAAATGCTAAAAACCAAAAGAACAAATTCTGAAACCAAGTGAAAGCAATAAAAGTGAAAGGGATGACAAGAAGTGCAGGGAAATGGACCAAAGCTTGCCCAACTAATCCTCATTGAAATCAAAACATTTCATTCCCTTTCCTGAAAGAAGACTAGAAAATTCTTATTTGTATGGTCCTTAAACTGACAAAATATAGTGTTGAGAAAATGTGGCTGGAGCTTTGCAGGGCAGAGAAGTCAATAACAGACAAACCAATTCAAAGGCTTCTGTTCAACTTCACTGGTTTTTAGTGATTCCTTCTCTCACATTGAGACTGAAAGGATGGGAGAAGCTTTTTGGTGTAGAGAAAAAGCATTTAGATTGTTGCTTTTCCATCATCTACCTTTCCCCCAACTGATTAAGAAATTCTTTTGGCCAGCTTCATCCTTTTAAGGCTTGTGGGAGTTGGCCAAAATGGCTTTAGATACCTTGGCTGACTGGGATAAATAGGTGTGTACTGTGTGTAAATTCAGATCCTATTCTACCAATGCAGAAACAGGCTTTAGTGGAACGATGTATTGTCCTGCATAATCAAGCCCTGCTACTCCTCACTGATTAGAGCAGAGCATGAGGGTGCACATCAGTGTGCACAACTTATGATGTTAGGAAACAAGCAGAGCGGCGTGGTGGGCTCTAACCTTATCTATGAGATTATCTACTCTGAGGGACAAGTGCAGCAACAAAAATATGAGATAGAAGGTGGAAACATTCAAAGATTTTTTTCCGCTTTAGGCATTCATGGTCAATAGTCAACATTTCTCTCCTCACTATTGTCTGTCTCCTGCTCCTCAGATTTTACAGTGACATTCCCTATGAAAATATCCAATAATGTTGCTTTGGCAGTAATATTAGGAAAAATAATTTTTCTTTATGAATATTCTCATCATGCGGGAATTCTAGATTTTATCCACCAGTTCCCATACCTCTGACAGTTGATCAGTCTCAACTTCCCTGAAAATTGTATCAAAGCAAGGGGAATAAATATAAATAAATGGATGCAATTTTTAGCAGGTAAAAAATGGTAAAGCTAAAGCAAAAATATGGTCATGTTCATGGGCCAAAATATCATATAGCACTTATATAAGAGAAAGTATCAGAACTGTTTTCAAAAGATGTCTGGAAGACTTCTGATTCATGCATATATTGCATTAAAGTCCCCATTTTTTGGCACAACAAAATTACAGGAAAAAATATTGGTTAAAAAAAAAAAAGGGGGGGAATTTTAAGAAGCAGGAGCATGTTGATGACTTAGAGCTATAGAATAATTTTGCATGAAAAAAACAAGCAGAAGGTTGCAAGTATTGCCTCAGTCTAAAAAGCTGCTAGGAAGAAAAAAAGACAGCTGAGAATTATTAGAAGTGCAAACACAGTAATAAGGATATGTCTCCATGTCACATCGTGACACCCCCAGGCACCTGAAAGGACAGAACTATGTCTGACAATTTTCACTGCAGCATCACAGAACAGAGTGCTACTTATGTTACCCGCAGAATGAATTATTGCAGGAAGGTGCTACTCTCTGATTAGCTTAAGAAGTTCCCCACAGCCCTGTAACCTGCCCTGTCATAACAGAAGCAAAACTCTGATTTGAAACTGGTAACTGAACTAGGCTGCAGTTTTCTTCTGTGGTTTAATGTTCCTTTGGAAAATCCTGATTATTCTTTGTACCCCTCAGGACCAGATCCATGTGTGTTAGTATAAGATCTGCAATATATTGTGGATTGAGCTAGGTACTTTGATGCCCTATTCTGAAATATTGGTTGATCAAAACTAACAGTGTTTATAGATGGGAGTTGTGTGCCCACTTCCCCATTTTTTGTAAAAAGCAAAGAGGTTCTTTCTCGCTCTACTGAATGGTCAATGACACGGACTCCTGTTCAGAAGGCGATGGCAAAAAGCAACTTTATTAGAAAATGGTGCACACTTTTATAGTGTGCTCCATGGGTTAAACACGGGTTGGTGCACCTGAGAAAACAATAGTCTTATTGGAGAAGAAGGGACCAACACCCCTTGAAAAGCAATCCTGCAAAACAGCACTTGTTTTTCCTGTGTGGCATTCACCAAACAGCAGGTGTTGAGCTTTGCTTCCATTTTTTCTTCAGCTTTTCCCAGGCTAGTCCTGAGAAAAGCTGAGAACGGCCTTTCCCTGTTCACAGCAAGTGTCCACAGTGCTTTATTTAATTTCAAAACTGATTTTGTATAGACATAATTTAAAATGCAAAATAGGGTAAAAGTTAATAAACAGATCAAAATAGGAATGAAAGTAGCAAAATAAAGTTATGCTTATGAAATCAGTCCTTAATATGAAATAAAAATATTTCTGAGTAAAGGAACTGAAGGGCTTGACTGAAGATGAATTTCATGCAGAAAAGTTGATATGTTTTTCCGACAGGAAGTTGAAGCAATCAGTATAGAGAATGCAAGAGAATTACTGATAGCATGATTTGAACTTAGCAGTAGCATAAAAATTAAACTCAATGTTCCCAATTCAAGCAAAACAAAAAATCTTATTTTAAAAACTCCAAAGCATAATGTTTTAATTTAAAGTTGCTCTCTAAGCAGTAATTTTTTCATTATTTTTACTCTGACTGTCTTTAGATTTCTGGAGGTCTTGTATATAATATATTTACGTTCTGTATATTTGCAGAGTGCTCTATAGTCCATGCATAGTAAGATATCTGTGGGATCCAGCTTATGAAATTACTATGCTAATAAGGCAAGAATCCTGTAAAGTAACTTTACATCCCACACGGTCTACCACTAAATTAACTCTGGCACTTTGAGTCATCAGACAGGCAAGGCCTAAGATACAACACTGGAAATAATAAAAACTAGTACTCAAGGGCTGATCAGCCTGGAAATGTTAAAGCAAGTGCATTGTCTGTGCCCAACAGAAAAATTTAAATTATGTCTCATATAATATATGTTTCAGCTTGGAAAGGCTTAAAAATTACATATTGAATAAAAAGTCAAAGTTTCCTAAAGATCAAATGAACAGTCTTACTCTGTAGGAGATATCATAGAAGAATTTAAATAAAAGTAGAATCATAACTTTAACAGCAAGTACATGCACGTTTCATGGGATTCAAGACCCTGAAGATAATTAACAGTTCAAATTTTAGTAGAGTTTACTGAATAATAATGGTGCCTGGCTGCCACTGTAATAAAAATTTAACTTCTTCAAACATTTAAAAGTTTTTTTGTGTCATTCTTGTTCATTTGCCTTCATAGTTCAGCAATGTTTTCTCTACTAATCCACATCCAGCGTCATAATGATACACTCATAATGCTGTTGCCAGGTATCAGTTGATTCACTTGTTGCTCATGTGCAGAACACTAAAAAAAAAAAATCTCTTTTTTGAGAGAAAATTGGATTTTATATTGAATATATGCTGGCTAAATACATACTTTGTGTAATTGTTAGGTTTAAAAGACATTTTAGGACCCTCATCTGAAAACAGAATTGGTCAATTCACTCTTGCAAGTGTGGGCAATTCAAAATATAAAGCAAAAGCCATTATACTCTGGAAAGTTTCTCTCTACATGACATTACTTTATACACTAATCAACAATTAATCTTATTTTTTTTTCAGTGAAAAAGGTTAGATTGAAAGTATGAGAAAATATATTCATGACTTTCTTTTTCCCTAAACAAGCAGCTTACAGTAATTACAGGTTGTTTTTACTTTCATTGTGCTTTGTATTTCCATTTAGGCAGCTGTTCCGTTTCAAAACCTTTGGTAAAAGTTTATGAAGGTGGTTCATCAGTCTAAATTATTCTTTGCTATACAAGGCCATGATACTTTCCAAATGTATAATTACATATCCTTTTACCTTTGACCCTCTACTGTGTTTAGTGCAGATGATGCCTATTTGTCCCGAAGCAGCATGCTGTTGTTCACCAGCAACAAATCTGTTTGACTCATCTGCACTTGAAAGTGCATCATTTCACAGAAAACTCAGTAATACACTGTTTGGAAAGTGTAAGGCAGAACCTATGATTCTCCATCTCAGTAGGTACTGTAGTCATTGAGTATAGCTAAAAGGGGTGCATCTGGTACCTTCTTCCCCACCAGACAATTGTTTTTTGGAGAAATATTTGCCACTTAATATGTCTTTGTGATTTCAAACCTTAGAGTCCAATATGAGGAATTGCAGCATAGCAGCAATGAGCTAAGCTGTTCTTCACTTTTGATGTTCCTTATTCCTTGCACTTTTGCTTAACCTATTTCTTTTTTCTTCATCTTTTTCTTGAAAGTAGCTAAAAAGTTTTGGTTTAACCATCAGAACAGGTAAAAAGTTCAGCCAGAGGCAGACGCATGGCATGAAGAAGGTTGGGGCAAATTATTGAGAAACTGATGAAGTTATGTGCAAATTTAAACAGGGTGGAATGCCAAGAAAACCTGAAATTACTTTATCCTCCTGTATACAAGGTTATCCAAGGATTGCATGTTGATTTTGCCTGTGTAAATATTATGATGCATCTAACACTGGGTATTCATAGAAGAAGTATAAAGGGAATGGACATTTCCTGAATGAGTACAAACATCAGCTCCACAAAGACCTCTTATAGGTTTTCACACAGAAAACAGAAAATGAAAAGGCACAAGTTAGAAGTGTGATAATGCACAAAGCAACAGGTTCTAGATATCTCTAGCTATGCTTATGGTAACCCTTTTCTACTGTTGTGTCTGTCTGGATTGTGTCTGCCTTTCTCTGGGCAAGGTGCTCAACTACAGACACTGCAAAACTGTTTCAGTGGTGCTTGGTAATAATGGCAATGCTGTTTGTTTACATTGCATTCAAAGAGGAACATTTCTCTGTAATTCATTTAGTCCCTCTGACACTACAGGCTGATGTAGAGATGACCTTTCAATTTATAACTTACTTTGGACTTTTTGGTTTGCTAACCTTCAAGCTGGTTGAGGATACTAATAGCCACAGCTGCTCTTTCACATTCTTGATATCTGCTTCTGAATATATTTTCTTCCTG
Source organism: Certhia americana (assembly GCA_018697195.1). Lineage (NCBI taxonomy): Eukaryota > Metazoa > Chordata > Aves > Passeriformes > Certhiidae > Certhia > Certhia americana. The sequence goes on from CM031860.1 coordinate 35,235,581, forward strand.
TGGCATGTAGGTTTAAAGGAGACGATTTTGTGAATGATGACATTCAACTCTAAGGCCTTTGTACATAAGGAAGATATTTAAACTGTTTTACAGGCTACACAGCTAAACCAGCCACTTCTTGACATATCTGTCCTCAAGCAATGGTCCAACTTAGTGAGCACCTCCTGTTGTGCTAACAGATGGCCATTGGTCTAGACAGCTGAGGGATGTGAATTTACATTTGAGTGATGTGAATTCTTTCATCTGGGTGTTAAGTGCATGATACACAGCCAAAAATTTCAAACAGTTGGATTTCTTGAGGCTTTGTGCCTTTAGTTAAGGAAATGAGAAATTTTAATCTGCTTTTATTATTAGCAAAGCATCCACATCTAAGCATCTGTTGATTTAGTCTTCTAGATGTTCTTATGAGCTGAAATACGTAATGAAAAGTAGATTCATTACTGATTATTCTTTAATATCAGAGAACATTCGCTAATTCTCTTTGAATTCAGGTTTTTAAGCCTGCAGGAAAATTGACAAAATGGGGGATAATATTTGACTCTGCACAAGTGTTTTCAGCAGTGACAGAAACTTCCTTGTTTTATCTACACTGTTTCCAGTACCAGACCAATATGTAGCCTCTTATCAGCTACTCTGAAGAAAATTAACCCCGTGCCAGAAGAAAAGAACATGGACTTACTGTTGGTCAAAGAAAGCTAATTCCTTAGATATTACTAAAGTCACTCCTGTCTGTTAAATTTATTAGCAATTAAAAGTTATTTCTTCACTTCAGATTTTCTATGAGAAATTGATTGCTCCTACAAACTCCTGTCAGCACCTCTGTCCTAACGTCTTTCTTTTTCTACAAAATTAAAGCAACATTGTCAATTATATGACAATGCTTAGAAGGTACACACCTTTGCAACCTTTCCTCTGTTCCCACTCCTGGCATCTTTCACTGCTGTCTGCTTTAATTTCTTTAGTGTCTCTAGAACTTATTACTCCATAACATATATGTTAATTACATTACACAAAAATTACAAAATCAAAGAAAGGGCTCCTGAACTGAGAGTTCACAGATGGAGGAGCAAGTCATTACCCCAGATTTAACTATTCAGACAGTATACTTCAAGGACATAGCCAAGAGTCCACAGAAAGGTAGTGGCATAAGAATTCTTTTGTCAGCATGGAGGTAGGCATACCTAAAAATGACAGCAGCTAACATATCTTTCTTCTAGTTACTGCCTAGCTGGCCAGTGAGAGCTGCATCTGTGTTACGTACTTCCCCTGCTTCCCTAGAAGACTGTAAATCACACTAATAAGGATAAGGTATGTTCAGTCCATATACAAAATAAATGGGGAAAAAAAAGAAAGTTCCCTCATACCTAGTTCTATATAGGGTAGGATATCCAAGTTCTACAGATTCCCAGAAATTCTTTTATAATCCCACAGATCATTCATTGTGTTAGAAAGGTTGCTTGGCAGATGGATCTGAGCACACCTATGGTAAACATAGGGCAGTAACTGCCTGTAGCATGAGTAGGGACACTTGGTAAATAAGAGTGTATCCACTGCTGTTAAAACTGTTGCTGCTCTTGAAACAATCTGATATGCTGTTCTTTAGATCTAATTATTTCTCAGTTGGTACTCTTGGGGTATGGAATGTGGCTGCTACTATTCTCCTATCTATTTTAATGAATTTTGTAATCTTGTCTTCACTCCTAATTTGTACAAAATTTTCATTGGGAAGGCAGAGCACTCTAGAGATATAGCCAATGTTATAGCCAGAATAAATCATCGTTATTGAGGGGGTTGTAGAGGTAAAATTGAAACACCAGAATAGTACTGAGAAGCAAGGTCAGAAACCAGAAAAATCTGTGTCTGTGTGAGGGAGTAAATCTTTAGAAAGTAGAAGACTTCCTACCAACAAACTTAGATCAACTAAAAGGGTTTACCATGCTGTGAGTTGTTCATCAGCCATTTCAGAGAAGCAAAAAGATCAACCTGGTCCCTCAAAAGGCAGTTTCTCCATATTTCTTACATCCAGGAAGAAGGAAGATGAAATCGGAATTCCTTAGGGGAATAAACTGCTCACAAAGAAACCTGATATGGAACATACATGTATATATGTATGTATGCATGTATATATGTGGGCCTGTATTTTGTCTGACTTTGTTTTGTTTTGAGGCTGTAAAAATAAAAATGTGCCTAATTCTGAAACACTCTCACAGTTCAGAACCAAACACACATCTAATCAATTCAAATATGCATTCTGGAAGAGATGAATTATAAAGAATATGTATTTATGGGAGGTTCTACATTGAATTGTAAAATAACAGAGACGGGATTCCAAAATATGCTGAAAAAAATACTAAAGTAAACTGAAGTAGTGTTTCAACTCAGTTATGGAGCAAAGACTTAGCTATAAAGTCTGCCTTGACTGACACAAAACTGGTCCTTTAGAAAAACAACTTAGTTACTAAAGCATGCAGCTTTAAGCTTGTTAAAATTATTTGTAAAATAATTACAAGGAATATAAAGTATTCCGTTTAGGGAAATAACATAAAAATATGCTATTGTCTACAGAATTTCAAAAGAAAATGTCTTAAGTTTTATTTGAACCTTAGTTACCTCTTTTAAATTCAGTTATTCACATATCTTTCAGTGCTATATTTACACAAGCATAGCAGATCTCCTGTAAAGCTAGTTTTCATCTGTCTATTCCTCAAAAGTATCAGAGTGTAGTTTATCTGGAACAATCATTTATACCTTTCAGGTTTTTGTGCAGTTTGAAGTTAGAGAGTGACTGTACCTACAAAGCAGGGATATAACTCATATTTTGAGTATGGAAACATAGCTACAAAGAGTTAATACACTGCATAACAGCTGTTTCACAGTCATCACGGAGTTGACTAGAAAATTAGGACAGTATTTTAAATTTGCATTGTGTAGTTAATTATACTGCATTATAAACTGCAATATTTCAGAAGTAATATGAAAAAAAATGCTGTCACAAAGTAAGAAATTTTAGGGTAACATATAAAGAAAATCCAGTAATTACTTTTAAAACTGGAGGCATTGCTTCTGTTATAATTCTTTATTAAAATTGCTTTATTCTACTGCAAATGTTTGATGGAAATATAATTTTCTTGTCCCATAGATGATGATGAAGTAACACAGTAGTTTCTCAATGGGCCATTTTTATAAAGCATTTGAAAGGCTCTCCATGGAAATTTACTGCAAATTTATTTCTGCAAGGTGTTTCTCCATCTTTTCTTGTGATGAAGCCCTGAATTAATTTACCCTTCAGCACTCATAACTATGACAACCCCCCTACCAGTAATCACCCTGAATGGATGGAAAAAAAATCCATCTTTTTATTTAGAAGTTATCTGCATTTTTTTACCACATAAACTCCAAATGACTATGTTAAGATTTTACAACTAGCAGGTTTTAACAGTTCTCAGAGAATTTTAACAAGGATTTTGCAGGGGAGGGAAATCTTTTAAATACTCTTACCTTCAAATAGCATTTGCTATCTGCAAAATGCTCTCTTCTCACGTGATTCAACTCTTTAATGGTGCTGGTTAAGTTTCTGGGAAGGAGGCTTTGTGACATGCCCTGAAAAGCAAGGTCGTGTAATATCAAATGACAGGTAATTGCATTACATGAAATTTGATACCATTACTTTTTTTAATCAGTTCTCAGGCAATGCAAATAAGCTGTGTGACAGCTTCTCATGTGCTTCTACAAAAAATCCAACACAGTGAACACAAGCTTTTAAGCTGTAAGCATTATGTTACCTCAGAGGTTTAAGCTAACAGGGCTAAGTTTACAGTGGAGTGAAGTCAACCCCTCATGTAATTTGTTCTGCTGACTTTAATGAAAAAGATTATAAAAACATCTGTAGTAGATCCCATATCAATTCTTGTCTTTCTGAAGATGCTGTTACACTATGCTACCTGCAGCAGCTACATCACTGCTGTCATCACAGCTGCATAAACTCTAAGGTGAGCCTTTGTTCACTGTGAATGAGAAGATGAATCAATTTCTTTTGTTTCAGTGCTGTGAAGAATGCAGTGAAATCCACGACTAAAAAAACTCTCTGAAGTAAATGTTACATTTCTGTTGCCAAATCTATGTATGTTTAATAAATTATTTGATAGGAAATATTATGAGCTTTGGATATTTAGATTAATATCTATAGTATTATATTAGATTTGCTGTAGTATGAAATAATATAATTTGAAATAATGTAATCAAAACGAGTTAACTATGTATCTTCTATGAAGTCAATATTTACTAAAATGTTGAGGTATAAAGCTTTTAGCATCAGTAAGTGAAGACAGATATTTTAATGTGTCCCAAGACAAACAAAATCAAATAGAATTTCTCAGTTGAAACATTGCATCTAGAAACATAGCTGATAAGGCAACTCTTGAGTTAATTAATTATGGTCATTTTCTGCAAATTAAAGAGTTCAGCTAAATAAAATGTGAGCTGCTCTTCTTGATTGTGCTCTGGCTAAGGCATTAGTGGGCACTGCCCACTAAATTTGGACAACATGCCTTTGTAACTCTCAATATGCCTTTAATTTCCTATTAACTGTCTCTGTTGCTCTCAATATTCTGTGTCAGACAGCAAGTAATTGTACAAATAAAATCTTCAGTGGTAGTTCAACTAATTAAACTTGTGTTTCAGAGCTTAGCAAGAATTGAAATTACTTTGTTGTGGGCCTACCATTTATATTATTTACTCAACAGTGCTGATCGTTGCACAGGGACGGAATTAATCCAACTCTTCCCCTCCATACTGCACAGATTATTTAAATTTTCAGTGTAAACAATTTATCTTCCAGTTTAATTTTATGTTCATGAAGAAGACATTTAATATCTGATGTGAATGATTCTGTTCCTGAAAACTTTTAGCTATCACACAAGAGCTCCAGCTATTTGGTTTGTGGAGGTGTACCAGCTGTTCAAAAGGGAAATAACTCCAGTTCTCCTGATTTTATTTCTCACTTAATTCCTTTATATTTTTAATCTATTGCTACAACATGGTATATTAGGACTCTGGGAAAAGAAAGTAATCTCTTACACTGACATACACTGAAAATAATGAAAGGTTTAGTGGAATTAATAAAATAAATATTACAACTAGATCATTTCTATAATCCAGCTAAGGCTGTTCCTGAGTTCCTGTCCCATTAAATTCACTTTTATTTTATTTCACATGAGTTGTATTTCTGTGATTTAAGCTTCTTCAGTTATCTCAGTAGATGTTTCCTTGGACTGAAATTCAGATCTAAAAAATTCTTCCATTCATTGTATAATATTTTTTTTCCTTGCAATCAGTTCTAATTTACTTCTGTTGTATTCAAGTCCCTCCCTTTGATTCTCCTTTCTGAGCTAGACTTAAATTTCCAAAATGTTTCATTTTGTCATTTCATATTAATAATAAATTCTTGTGCATATTCACTATGCTCTTTGACAATTTTTTCTCTTTTTGTGTTAACATAGAATAGTATCTAATCGGTTGTTAAAAGCATGTTGGAATTTTATAGCATCTATTTTTCACTTTGCAGCAATTGGGTAATCAACAGTTCTTGTAAACCTACATTAGTCAATGTAGGCGCTAAGAGATGATTTTAATTTTTAAAGTCTTCTCAGGTGCTATTAACAAGTACTGTTTTCATCTGAAAGTTGCAAAGCGGGTTTCTCAAGGAAACAACAATGCTTCTTTAAAAGTAAATTATTTAAAATCTTGAAAAGGATTGTGCAAGTAGTGAAGGGGAAAAGTGCAGTCCTTATTATACTTTTTTTTTTTTTCTGCATTTCCATATTTTTAAGACCTAGAATGGTTTTGATCTTCTTTGAACAAAAGGTGTTGAGTTGCACAGGGCTTTTGCTTCTGAGTGGCCTGACAGGGGCTGTGCCCAGGGGAAAAACATTAGCAGTTCTAAAACTATTATATAATGTTTTTGGTTCTTGGTTGAGACTAATAGCATAAACATAAACAAAGAACAGGCTACACTCTACTTGCTACACACAGCTTACAACATTTCACAGTAATAGCAGTGTCTGACAGTAACTCCACCAAAGTGTGAATTAGATGTACATGTAATGACAGTAGGTAGGTAGTCCAAATCTCCAGTAGAGCTTCATTAGTAATTTATGTAAGAGCTAAATTGGTTGACATAATTTAGGAAAGTGAGTATCAGGCATTCATAGACAATAATCACTGCTGACAAAAATGCCATGTGGCTTTTTAGTACACAGAAGTTCAGAGTATTTGAGTTTGTAGTGCTCCATGGCATTAAGTATAATAAATCATAATAGCTGCTTTTCAAGGAAAAAAAAAATAATATCTGTGTGGTAAACCAGAACATTAAATGCTTGACATTTTGATGGGGGAGGGATTTTTTTTTTTGTGGCATAATGTTGAGCAACCCTAAAATCATGACTTCAAACAAGTCTGCTAATGTATTCCATCTAACATAGTTATAGCATTTTCTAGACAAAATGAAATGGCTTCTCCAATTATGAAATAATATTTGTTGGGCACTTTTCAGGGTTTTCTCCCCCCAAGGGCTAGATTGATAGGTAAACTTAGTGGAGACAAAGAAACAGCACAATCAAGAGCATGTAAGCCTAAATAAATAAACAAATAAAATTTCTAACAAAGAGTATATATCAGGTCCTAAATTTTGTAAAGAACTTGCATATGTATTTAAGTCCACCTATTCTCTATAGGACAAATGTGTGGTTTGTATTTGGTGTTTATTTGCATCTCCTTTTCAACAAAGACGTTAAAAGGGCTAATGGTGGGAGTTCAGAACTGCAAAACCTTCTTGAATGACAGTTAAGTGACCCTTTTGTGTGTACTCTTGCCCTTGTTTGTACTATGGCTGTTGTTAGAACAGCAACTCTCCCATATAGAGAACTCATAGAAAATTTCTGTTATAATACAATGTCCTCTGTTGGATTTAAGCAGGACTGTTTCACTCAATGTTTCCCAAACCACTACAAAAATATTAAAGGAGAGTTATCCTTTTTTTCATGAAGTACCAGACCAACTAGGAATTTTGGTACTAGTTTCAGTGGAATGAAGATGCATTTTTTATTGAATACAAAACATCATGTTGAGAGCTACTGTTGGGCAGAAGAGACATTCTAGTTGTTCATGTGCTTTCAGTACCAATTAACTCCTTTACTGTCTTATTCAAGTGCTTCTGAAGAAGAGACAAGCAGAGGACAGCTGAACAAAGGTAGTAAACAATGAGCAGAAGCAGAAAAAGCATGGTCTCTGAGACAGAATATCGGGGTGTGAGCATGAGCATACAAACACAAGCACATCTAGCTTGTGGTGTGAGCTCTACAGAAGGCAGGTTTCCCCTAGGAGGCAAAGCCTATTGATACAAAGCTACTGATTGGGGAAAATAAAAATCACAATTTGGAGTAAGCATCTGCTATATTTTCCTCCTAGGCTTTTCTTGGTGCTTCTATTAGTTTTGTAAGCTATTCCCTGGTGGAGCATCTAATTTCATGTCTCTGTATATCAGTCAGCTGTCAATTATGAAAATGCTGCCTTGAGTCAAATCCTACAATTCTGTTCCAAAAGTGCTCCCAAAACAACAAAAAGGGGGTAGTTTTGATGGACAAGATAATACAAGACTCGAGCCTTGGTTTATAATCTTCATCCAAATTTGTTTTTTACCTTTGACGTCAGCCTAGATTTTTATCATTATTGTGATTTAAAATATTTGGCTGAAAATGGGTTATATCTGCAATTCAAAACCACCAAATCCTTAGTGATCTCAGACAGCTGAGATCATTACAAAAGACTGACTGTAGCAGTTCAGTCTGCTTTTATTTCCTTTTGTCTTTGAAGTGTTTCAATTAAGTTTTTCTACTTCATTAATAGAAAACAACATTTCCTTAGTTTGCTCTAGGCAAACTGAACTCTGTGAAATAGTAACGACATGGCTTAAAATTGAAAGTCTAGTAAAATGTCCTCAGTTAAGTCTGAAGTATGCCTAAATTAAAGTAAGAATGTGAATGTAGTAATCAGCACACCTTAGTAGGAAGTTGATTTCCATTAAAGCTTCTCCAAGTTCAATCTTTATTCACTGCTGAAGCAGGTTTAATTATTTTTACCATGTTTGAACAGTTTATGGCAGTTGCTCTAGGAATTGCACAAAGCAATTAATTGCTTTCTTTGCTATTTAGGAACTTGAAAGGTGGTGGGGAAAATGGGTGTCAGGCATTCATTCTTGGTTTCATAGAAAAAATCCTGCTGCCATGTAGTCAATCTGACTGCGCAACTATCATGCAGAAGATTCAAATTAGGATCTTAATTTTCAACTGGCATGAGCATAAAAAAATATACAGGGGGGGGGAAAAAGCAAATGCAGGAAAGGAATCTCTATTGTTCAGTGATATTTGAAATCAAACAAAAAGCCCCATTAAACCACTAATCTGAAACTGTCTGACAAGTTTTGCAGTAAAAGATACAGACAAGTAAAAATTCAAAAGATCATAAAAATTGAAGAACTATTTTCTATATCTTCGTTTTAGACTGAGAAGAGAGAACATACTGGGCAAAAGGTTCCAGACATGCATTTGTAGCAGACAAAACATTGTGTCATTGTTTATGCTGGCTTTAGAAAGGCTGTACACACAAACTTGCCATAAAAATTATTAATTGGTTTTTCTCAATGCTATTTTTAAGGCAACTTTCAGTCTCTTAGTAGAAGTAGAAGCAGATTGCACAAGAACAGATACAAAGTTTTTCAAATCAAAGCATTGTTCAAGTCATCACATTGTTTGGTGCTAAAGCAAGTCAAGATATAGAAAATCACCAAAGCTATACCCCTAAAATTCAAATCTGTTCTGATGCTAGCCTGAGATACAGTATTTCAGTTCTACTTTAAGAGATAAAATAATTGGAGATTGAAGTAGATAGTACTGGATTTTTATTAGACTGGATTTGTTCTCTGAGCACAATGCAAAGTGTTCCACTGATACTACATTGTAAATACTAAAGTTTTACACCTGAAGTTATTTCCAAAGGAAACCACAAAATACTTATTGAAAGAGTTGGTTGCTGTAAAAACTTCAGTGTTTGGAACCTTGACTCTTTCTATTTTTGATATTTTCATGCAACTATCCTAATGCTCAACTCTTTTACATCTACAGAGTTTCTCTACGAATAGGAATGGGGTTTCCCCAGGAATGCAGGAAGAAGTTGTTTCTTTTTCATTAGTTAGGTGCCACACTCACTTCCCATCATATAAGATGATTCTATTTCCCAGGTGGAATCATATTATTGGAGTAGCTTCATATACCAAGACCACAAGACACAGGGACAGAGTATAGGGTAGGATACACCACACATAAATCCATGGACACACTTTCAGATATTATAACATAGCTTTGAAGAAGTCAAATGCCATAGTGCTATGCAAACACTGAGATCATCTGATATTTCACTGGTGGCAGGTATGCAGGAAAGAGGATTAATAATGTGAAAAAGGGAAAGGCAAGAAAAGTTAAAGTCCCCTTAGATATTTCCATAAAGCTGCAGCTGAAATTATCCCTCTTAGAAGCGGAAATAGGAAAAACAGGTGGGTTTATGTATTTTTTTGTTTCATGCAAAACAGGCTTTTAAAAGTTACATATGCCCTATGACACAAAGTATCCTTCATGAAATATAATGTCACTCAAATAGGATACAATTTCAGAAACCTATCTGGAAAGGTTTAGCTCTGTGTGTGGTCCTGCTAACTGAGATCAAAGCTCAGAAGATAACAGAACCCCTGTTAATCATTGAAACAGTATGCTCAGAAATAATGACAATAATTTGGATTTCTGCTTGCATACAGTGTTCTTCAGAAATGCAAACTAAGAAGCCACTCATGAAGTCAAAAACCTACACCATCATTTTTTAGCTGAATTGAGTATTAATCAGTAATAAAAGGAAACAAAATACCAAAAAACAAAGAGAGAGGCACTCAGTTACATTTGATACCAGAGAACAGCCCAGATTCTAAGGGACCACAAAAGATCATCTGGCCAAATCTTAATGGACAAGGGAGCCTAGAAGAGTTTCTTCAGCATTGTGTCCACTCATGTCTTGGAAAGATTCAGTGATGAGGATTCCACCAAGTCCCTGGGGAGTTTGGTCCAGTGGTCAGTTCTTCTCACTGTCAAAAATTTCTATTTTATATTGCACAATACAAATTTCACCTGATGTCTCTTATTTCATGTATCGTTCCTTGTGAAGAGAGTGCCTTTCTCTCCTTTTCAGTCACCCTTTTAAGTACTGAAAATCTATGATGAGCCCCTCCACCTGAAAATTCTGTTCTCCAGTGTGAAAAGACCCAATTGAGTGTCCAATCTGTTAATAGTCTCAAGGAAGGTGTAGCTGGACACTAGGGTTGATATCCATCCCAAAGCTTTAAGTCAAGCAAGTCTCTCTGCTACAGAAGCTGCTGCCAGTAGATGCACTATCTACACAAGAAGGGGCTAACAGTGTCAGGAGAATGGGACAAAAGGAGTTGTGCTGCCAGAAGGGAAGAGGGCAGGGAAATTTATTAAGTGTGTTATAACTAATAGAAGACCTTATGGTGGAAATGAAACTTGAACATCCTAATCAGGACACATGTGGAAATTAATACCCATTTAATTTGAATACAGTAGAGCTTAGAGTCTGAAACCATGAGACATTTGCATTTTGCTAGGGAATATAATGCTATGTCATAACAGCAGCAAGACTTAATGCCTTGTCAAAGAGAGTTTGTTACAGCTTCCAAGACTCCAAAGCTGAATGAGACGGTCACTGAACTTCAGCTCATTCTTTATAAGACATAATTAGGACTGGTGTTTTCAGACTGCAGCTGCTCTGACACTGATATATCCAGGGTTACAACACTAAAACACACTTTGCTATCAGACAATGGATATAGCTACAGCAAACAGATAACAATTATTTTTTATTTAAACAAAAAGATTTTTTCTCATAGGCAAAGCCTTGTTTTGGAAAATTTCTCACTTCAGAAAAAAAAAAATCTGGCTGAATATTTCTTATCTATTTTGACTTTTCAAAATGTTAACTGGACTAACTGCTTTACAAATGGAAAAGTTCAAATGGTAAACATTGTTTTGGGGTTGCTGGAGTACATTGTTTTACATCAAAATACACTTTTGACTGGAGAAAAGGATGATTAGCCTTTGAAAATTTTGAAACTTTGACTTTTCATCCCAATTGAAAATAACATTCTTCTTATACTTCAGTAGTTTTCCCATGGTGAAAAATTGTGTGAGTACTGTTCAAATCTGAAAAAGAATAGTGAGATTTATAGATTTGGTAAATAAGTCCTTCAACAGTAGATAGTAACCTACTGAAATTGGTCATGACTGAATCAGTCTCATTGAGACTCATTCCACCATTGTCAAGTAAATAATTACATCATCTCTATCCCCGAAAAATTGAAGAGAAGAAGGTTTTGCCACTTTTAATGGAAACCAATCAAAGCTTAATAGAAAAGTAATAATATCATTGTGATGAATGTACTTACATTCTTAATGAGCATCCTAAAATTGTCTAAGTGATGAAAGTTATAAACTCTTTACGGTGCCAAGAGATGAAAACAGCTCAGTAGAATGTTTGAGCCATTTTGATTAACCAAGTGCAGAAAAGCTTCTGAAAAACTTTAAAGCAACCACTTGAGGTAGGTGAATAGGGATGAAGACAGAGTATGTTGATAAACACATACTGAAGAGTGAGTAAATGGATTTATTCTTTACCTTTAAAAGATTATAAACTTCTGGTATTAATTCAGTAAAGGGCCTGGGTATCATTGCAGGCAACTCAGTGGAAACTACAACTCAGTGAGCAGTTTCAGTCAAATGAATAATCAGGTTACACCAATGCAGGGTGTAGAAGGTGATTATGCCTTCAGAGTACTGGAGACAACACAGGTCTGCTTTCTCTCCCTCAAAGGAGAACTGGAGTTTGGATTAGAGATTCAGAGAGGGCTAGTGAGTAAGAACAAGTGCACAGAGCAATTTTCCATGAAGAGAGACTGAAAATACTTGATTTGTTTACCTCACGAAAGGGATAAATGAAAGTTTATGAGCTGAAAGTAGTTAATATTTCACACACATTCTCTAGCGACAGAATTAAGATGAAGAATTAAAATCAACCACTAGGAGGCTGGAAAATGCCAAAACTAACAATACTTTAACAGATGTGTCCCAAAAGAGAGAGAAATAATACTAAGAAATACGGTTTGTATAGACTTGCTTTCTCAGAGGTAAAAGATTCCATTCTTTAAAAACATGTTTTATTTAAGGTCAATTTCTGCAATTTAGAATCTTCCTATGATATTTACATTACTAGAACTCTTTCTAATGATATTGTTTTTTACACTCAGCAGAGACTTATTTATGTTCCATAATTGATATATGTACCATAACCTGTCACAAAGACATGCACCTCAAGCTTCGTGTTTTTCAGGAAATTAGCAGTTGGGACTATTTAAAATCAAATGTATCTCTAGATAATACTGGAAATGGAAATACTTATTTTCAAAACTCTCATCTATCAAACAATTTTCTTAGACATTTTTTAATCCCTTTCACTTTTTTCTCCTCCTGATTGCAGCAGCAACAATTTTGATGGTTACAAAATTTTGCCATATTCCTTCAAAATGTCAATGTTTTATTAGTTATATATTACATAAGGAGACAGTTATATAAATACAAGGAGGATATATAAAACATAAACATTTTCATGAGCAACCATCTTTGAGTCATAAAAAAAGTTTGCCACCATATCTACCCAGGAAAGTATTCCAGTCCTGATTTGCAGCTTAATCTAGAAAGAGATGGAAACATTAAAGTTCTACCATACAGTCAATTTTGAACTGCCAGTGACTTCCTTACTTCAGATCTTTCAAATGAAAACAACATAATTCCCATTGGGTGGTTCTAACATTTTTTGAAAGAATTCTAAGATGCAGTGTATAGTAGTTATTGATTTTTAGAAAATATTTACTGTGAATTTTCTCAAAAACATAAACATGAACAAGATAATGGAGATAACTGATAAATGTGGCTAAACTGCATATGATAAGCTAGATAATACAATATTTAGGTAATATATAATTACATCATTATATTACATAAACATATTGCTATTTATGTCAAAGTCTACCAATATAGTTGCTGTGTGGATATTAAAATCCTAAATTTAAACATAGCTTACATCCTACTGTTTTGGTAGATACAATTTGGTTTTGAATGAGACCAACAGATGATATCATGTTTTACTTATCATTTATAAAATTATTGCTTGCAAAAATAAATGACAGGGTGAAGGTCTTTTTATCACAATCAGTCATTTGTTTTTCACAGCAGTACCACAGAGGAGATCATCTTTACAGTCTTGCCGAATGACGACCTTTTGAAAACTGACAACTTCTTTCTAGATTAGCATATAAAATATGTTTTCCTTACAGTTATGTCATTCCCACCGCCACAATATATCAATTATATACTTATAGGTAATAAATTATCTACAGACTAGATGATGGTTTGTGTGTCTTGCCACACAGAGTCTATTTGCTGATTGCACACTGAATACTCAATGATGATTGTGTCAAGCTGCATTCCACACTTCCTACTGTTGCATCTAACTACTTATTAAGGACTGAGGTTAAATGAATTCTTTTTCAGGCACAGTCTGTTGGTAGAATAAAGCCTGAAAGGGAATAGCCAGTGGTACATGCAAAGTGCAAGTTTCTCCTACATGGGGTCTTCTTTTGGCATGAATTTGCCAACAATCAAATTAGATTTCTGCATCAAATTCCACAAATCTTTTCAACAGACTGAATCTGTATGTTTTAATTTTAAAAGTAGTTATTCAAAAGATTTTCATGGCAGCTGAGCATTCAATACTGCTTTGTTTCATCTGGGTATTTGAAGGAAGAGATTAAATTCCATTCTTATTTGTCCTGAAATGTTGTTATTTTTTATGCAAAATATGTGAACCCCTAAGAGAACTAATTCCAACTGCAGTAATAAAATTTCATAATTAAAACTAGGCAGATAAGAATTTATTTCTTACCCTAATTAAAGATGGTCTTAACCTGCTTTCTTGAACAAGTATAACTCCAGAAAGTGACTATCTTTTCCATGTAATGTAAAACCAGTAAAGTGATAGTAGATAAGACACTATCTGTCTTAGTAATAATAATGTGTGTACTAAAATAAAAAATTGGATAGAGAAACAAGATATTAGCTACTGAATCCTAGAGTTCTCCTCAAAATAGAGCTGTTTGTGTTTAAAATAAGCATCACAGTAAATAAAGTAAATATTTACAATACAGGAGAATACTTAACAATAAAAACATTAATTACTTGCTTTTTGAAAATGAATAAGTCACAGCATCTTTTCAAATACTTTGCCATAGCCTTCACATGAAAAACCCTCCTAAGGAAAAACTGTGGATTAGCACGTGTATTTCCAGTTTCTACTTAGACTGGTAAATTAGGAGTGCACTGTCCCAAGAATTCTTCCTTAGTCAGGGAGTTTCAGAAGCATGGCTTATCTGAATGAGTAACTGAGCTAGGATCTGTATCCAAAGGAACTTATTCACTTTATTACATTATGAGGAGTATACATTATGAGGACATATACATTATGAGGACTCATATATTACATTATGAGTCTACTGTTTGTATCATATGTAAGAAAAAGTGATAAGGGAAAGGGAAAGTCATAGTCACCTTGACTATATGCCAAAATGATCATGTTCCTAGAGACCAAATTGGACTAATTTTAATACCACAACTATTTAATACCACAACTATTCTGAGTACATTAATGGATATCATCTTGCTTTTCTAGAGAATGACAGTTCTCACTCTTCTATGTGTCTTTGTCTTTGGTTGTTTCCTTAAATGATGATAAGCTTCCTATAGAATTTTGCTTGGAATCTATTATGATCACAGTGTTTTTGTCTTTTACTCTTTCACCATCATTATTTCTTCATTTCCTGCTGTAGTAGTGAAACACTCCATTCCCATTTTGAAGTAAACTAAGGCCTCTTTCATGACTCTCCTTTGTTCTTAGTGACTTGTTCCCTGCTTCCATCAAATGCCATTACCATTTGTTGGACTTTGAATGTCACAATTTTCATCCTGTCTCTTCCACTTCTCCAAACTAAAGCAAAGTGAAAGTTTTCATTAAAGTAAGTCATCTCAAAATATAGTTAGAAATGTAGAGAGCTATAATTCATATTCTTCTGTACGCTCCCAAAAATCTGTTCATAACACATGAACTGTGAATATTTGGATACCTAAGTTTCTTGACAGTGCAACCTAGATATCATTGAAAGTAGGACTACCATGATCTGTGAGGAAGCACAAACACAAAAAAAATAGCAAAGGAAGGAATAATGCATCTCTGTAGTTCAGCAACTACAGAGTTGGGGTGGGTGGAGCTCTGTGGTGGAGGGTTAAAAAGCATGTAATTTGAATATGTAGAGTCTGTATCACAGACAAGATTTTCCATGGACAGCCACAGAGTTTGCCCACATTATGTCACTAAGTTGGTATTTTGAAACAAGCCTAGAAAATTCAAAAAGTGATATGGATTTCAGCATGAAAAGTAACACCAATAATGTGTACCAAACTAGATAGTAATTCTGTGACTTTCTGGTAAACTTGAAAGACATATTCTGCCTGAAAGAAACAGAAACAAAAGTAAAATTTAATACCACAGAAGCTTTTAAAATATTTCCTGTTACTAGTAACACCAGTGAAGCAGTACTTTCAGCATCAGTGCGTATGACTGCCTAGGGAATAAAGAACAGAAGAAGCTATTTCAATAATATTTTTACAAATCTGTATAATTTTAAGCATAAATATGATCCGGAAAACATTCTGCTGTTACTAAGTCCGCAGTATGCCAGTTTCTATTATCTCTGTTATGGTCATGTATAAAAGCTTTAATCAAGGATAAATTTTTAATTCCCTAAAGCACTGTAAACCCATCCATACTTGAAAATCAGCTGTTTGACTAATAAGGTACAAGTGGGCATAACTACTGGCAAAGTTCAAGTAAATTAATATGTGATATTTTAATCACAAATTTAGTTTTGTTCAATGCCGTGCAAACACACAGATATCATGGTTATCTTTTTACATAAAGAAACTGATTGCAGGCATTACTTGCTGCAAGATACCTGAGCTATTTAATAATGATATATCCAATATCTTTAAACAGATCTATGTATCTGTCTGTATATGTCTGTGGAAAATAATAATGTAATTGAAGAGACATGGATGATGCCTTGTGAAACAGGCAAATCTACGAAGACTCTAAAGGAGCAATGAATGAACACTTGCATAACAAAGAAGGACTGGACAGTGGAAATTAGATAAGAAAATAGATAAGATCAAAAAATATACATCAGACAGAATAGTGGTTATGTTTTACCTGAAGTGTCAAAACACAGGAGGGGAAAGACTAGAAAAAAAGTCTGGTAAAGAAAAACTACTGAATATAGAGAAAGTAAAACAGCTTCAAGAGAAATGACCACAGATAAAACTTCTGAAAAGATTAAAAAAACCTAATAATAGCTTTGAAAGCTATCGTAAGGCGTTAAAGTAGAAATTGGATCCTTGTGTTGTTAAGGTTGGAAAAGACCCCTTAGATTTCAAGTCCAGTGATTAACCGAGCACCACCATGTTCACTGCTAAACCATATCTCCAAGTTCCACAACCCTTTCCGGGAATGGTGATTCCACCATTTCCATGGGCAGCCTGTTCCAATGCTTAACTTTTTCAGTGAAGAATTTTTCCCTAATGTGTAATCTAAACCTCCTGTGGTGCAACTTGAGGCCATTTCATCTCATCCTGTCACTTGTTACCTGAGAGAAAAGACTGGTAATTGAAAGATATTGGAAGTCTTGTGATTTAAATGTTCAATATCAGTTCCTATTTATATCTTAATTTCAATGATGTGTTTGATAGCTGAAAAGCCAAATAAGTAATTTAAGTGCTGAAATACTATGTCATTACAACCAAATGTGTCCATAGTCTTGTAGGAAAAGGATTTATGTTAACATAATCCTATTACAGCATTATCCTTATCCAATTGATCTGAAAGTAGGAAGTAAAAACAGAGTTTAGCAAGTTACTAATATTGTCACTGTACATTCTACATTGTAGCATGAGGTAAGACAGGAAAAATCTAAAGGGAAACTGAAAAGCTGCATCATCAGTTCAGAAATGCTTTTAAAGCTTCTGGTAGTAGGAGAGCCAGATCTAAAGCTTTAATGTAATTTGACTTTGTGCCATATTCATTTTCTGTATAACAAATTCTCAAACTCATCTGTAAGCAGTGTAGAAGGATAAGGCAATGACACAAGTCATGTAGAAATATATGAACTATAATTTTGAGGACATTTGTGTATGAAAGTAAATTAATATTAGTAAATATATGCAAATGATATTATCATTTTATGACTTTAAAGCTTTAACAAAGAAATTAATCAGGGTTGCCTTACAATTATGTCACAAAATACAATATATTTTATCAGATTTCATTTTCATTTTTCATCTGAACCAGTTTTGCAAAATTCCTGATGTTCATAATTTGCAATGAAAAATACTTTTAAAAGTTTTCTTGAAAAGATGAAATATTGGAGTTGGAATTTTTATTGTTCTGTAAATAGTAGTACATAGTGTATGATGACTCTGAACTTCTAACAGATCATATGTTTTTGTAGATTTTGAAAAACTTAAATGAAAAAGTCCTCTGAAAGCCACAAAACATTCTGATATTTTGAATTGGAAAAATAAAAATAAATTTTGAATTTTTCCAGTAAAAAATATAAGCATATTCTGACTCCAAGGTCTTGAAAGATTTAAATCTGTACAGTTACATTGTGTTATTTTCAATAATTCTGATATACTATATTATGTGTCATTAAGATTAAAATTGTAAAAATGCTAGTTAAAAAAATATGAAGATAATTATAACTAATCAAAACAGCAATTATTCTGATTATTAAGTGAAAACATATGTTTTAGCTGTATTTAGAATATTTAATTAGACTATTTAATTTTAAATGTAGTAGGTTATGTGAATAAAAGCTAATCACAGGGAACACACCTGTCCTGCCAGGATTATGGGAAAAGCACAGGCAGATGGGCACAGATAACCTGATGAATTAAAAAAAGGACGCAGAAACAACCAGCTTCTCCAAGGACCATCAGGGAGGACTCACCAAACCGTAAATCCCAGTGGAAACCCCACCAACACACAGGAGTTTTGGCTACTGCTGAACTGCTAGTGCTCTCACAGCACTAAGGCTTTCTCTTTTATTCATCCACCAGCAGCCTTCATTATTGAGCAGCCAGATAATCTGGATCAAGTTCTTGCTGTTCAAGTTTATGTTGATGCAGTGTCTGGTGGCATGGGTGCCTTCCAAGGCACTGTTTTCTCTCTGCACTGATCTGTGTGTTAGCTGTGTTAGCAGTGTGGGTGTGCTAACAGTGTGCTTGACACTGGCTGGACATGGGGACCACATCAGCCTCATGCCAATGAGGCTGGGACCTGAGAGACTCACTTGAGCCCTGAAGTCCACCAGGCGTGGACTCTAATGATTTAAGGTCCATGCTCTTAATTGACACACCCATACCAGGGGACACTATTGAATTTCTGAAAATCAGACTGTGCGAATGTTTACCTTGATGTCCTCAGTGCTCTTGGGTATTCTAGAAATGGAACACCATCCTTTTACAGTCTTCTCTCCTGAACCTGATTTAATTTCCTTATTTAGGTACTTCTTACAGATAATACAGTCTCCTCTCTGACCTGTACAGCAAGTTCCTCTCAGCTTCAGCTGATGCGGCAACTAAAGATTTTCTCTCTGCCAGGAAAAAAATCCTTTGTTCCTTCCTTGAATTAACCTCTGTTTTTAGAGGTCTTCAGTAGCCCTCTGTGTGTTTCTTCTTTGTCTTAAATATTTTCCCTTTCTAGACTTCGAAGTCTGTGAAGAGAATACTTTATTTCAGAGGCAAGGTTTACACATTTATTCGTGGATATTCATCATCCTATCTGAAAACTGCTAGAGATGGCAGTCACATCACTGTTAACTGACTTACTGTCACTGCTAAAAGTCCAGAGCAGGAATCAAGGACAGTACCATGAGAAAAACTTGAATAGAATTCTTAATCACAACATTTAAAATTAATGGGGAATTTGTCAACCTATAGAATAGGGTCCTGAATTTTACTGCAACCTGCACTTACTGATGTCATGCTGATAACTGGAAAGATTTACAAGCATAACTGGAAAGATTTACAAGCAAAAAATACATTCTAAAAATTAAAATATAAAATATGTAAAGTACAAGAGAACTGTGTTTTTCTAAAGAGATTAATTAAATTCTTATGCCAGAAATTATAATATTACCATTTTAAACAAGTCTGTAACTTCAGTCTAAAATTTGTATATGCTCAGTTAAGTTAATTATTTACTATCCTATTTTTGCTTTAAGAAAGAAAACCAGAAAAGAATATATTTAGAAGGTAGTAATAACTATCACTAAGACTTGGAAATGTAGTTTATGGGAAATTATGGGAAAGGTTTCCTTTTCAAAAGGAAAACTACTGAAATATGGTCAAACATTTTTAATCTTTCTAAATGCCATCCAGACTATATATCAAATATTCCATGTTTAGAAGTATTGCTTTTTGTGTTTGAAAATTTTATACCTTTTTTTCCTGAACTACAAATTAGGATGAAAAAATTTCTTTTTTTTTCCTTATTTTGTTTCAATTTATTCTATTTTATTGAAGCCTAGAGGGGTTCAATTAACAACTGAGTTTGTAGTTAACTATCAGTAAAATAAATTCAGAAGAATGATACAGGGTGTTAGGAACTGATCTGAACTGCTTTAAAAGCTATTGCAATCTGTGGGTGCATTACTTTTTTAAAGGTGAGAATCTGTGCTGTACAGTAAGTGAACCTCATGAGGTCATGCTCCTTCTACACTGATTCTGATTCTCATCTGAAGCTATTTTTTGATGGATTTTTTATGACAGGAACAAACAAAGCCAGCTTGTCCAGTAGTGGAGCTGGAAGATACACATATTTCTATTCATACTTTGTGACAGCTGACTTGCAAAGGTTGCTTTTCTATACAACACTAAAATCCTATTGAAAAACTGTCAGGAAAGTTATAAACTCTGTTCAAAAGTGTTGTTCAAAGAAATTTTATCATATCTTTAATTCTATATATCAAGACGATTTTTGAGTTATTTATAAAAGATATAGTTTAGGCTACTGATAGTCATCAAATAGCATTTAGGATGTATAATTATAGGTTATACCTTTCACAACTTTTTCTTTTCCTCCTATTCAGAAATAGTGTTCAAAATTACATTCTTCTAATGAAAAAAAACCCAACAACTATGTATTAGCTATGTTGAGTCAGAATGCGTATAGAGGAGAAACAAGGAAATTACAGAGAGAGAGACATTCACTAATGTATTAAAAATGTTTTGGTCATTGGGACTATAAATTGATTAATATCATAAAAGAAAGTGCTCAAAAAACATTCTAAAAGAGAAACTTTGAACGTTTATGTAGTTTCTTCTCTACAACCAAATAGGCTTGAACTCATCTGGGTGTTTATTAGCAGCCATCTACCTGCCCTTGCCAATCTGTAAGACCATCGTGGCCACAGTGCAGCAAAAAAAATCCCCACTAGATGGTAGTGGCACCACTAATTGCTGGTCCTTCATCTTAAAACTGTTTTTTTCAATTGTGTTGATGTTTGTGCCTTCAAGATCATAATTAAACCATGCTATTTTTTAACCCAATTATAAACCTACAAAAGGCACTGATAAATTTAACAGATACTGAAATTTCCATCCTGTTGGTAACCATTTTACTAGCACATGTTGTTGGGCTAAATGGAATCAAAAAATAAATGTGGAAAGGGAACTGCCAAATTCAGAAATCAATAAATGACACTAAATGAACATAAGGAAAGAAAAGCCAAAATCTTTCACTTTGAGTCAATTCAAGATAAAACTACAATTATCTATAACACCCTGAGAATCATCATTTCAAAATGCGTCTTTTGTTCTCTGAAGTCCTCAGTCCTTTACTGAATTATATTTTTCAAGCCTCACTATGCTTCTTTAAAAAAAAAAAAGAAAAAAAAAGAAAACGAGTTACAGTGATTTAGAAGAAAAGGTCACCCTAAAAAGCTCATGAGAAAATTGTTGCAAGCCACAATTTTCAAGAGACTCTTTGCCATTAAAGAGAGGAGCACTTTTTATGACTAAATGGTTTCAAACTGAAAATTTATAATCAGTTCAATAAATGGTAACGCTTGACATCCATCTGTTTCCAGACACAAAGAAGTGGTTCAGCAAAAATGTATACAAATTTTTTTCTACACAAACAAATATTTCCTATCAGGGAATCATTTAAAGCAACATTCCCAGACTGCTCTGGTGAATATGAATTGTGTGTTATGTACTTTGGCTTTTCTTAATACTTTTCTGCCATTACCATTATATCATGTGTGTGTGCACTAGCTATCTTTCTT
The DNA here is from genome assembly GCA_018697195.1 of Certhia americana. Taxonomy (NCBI): domain Eukaryota; kingdom Metazoa; phylum Chordata; class Aves; order Passeriformes; family Certhiidae; genus Certhia; species Certhia americana. Next base: position 35,257,200 of record CM031860.1, read on the forward strand.
TGCCCTGTTTTAAGAAGGGTCTCTGAGCAACTTTAGTCTCTAACACAGCCTTTATAAACCTTTTTCAAATTGAATTTTTTTTTCTTTCTGAAGTACTCCTATTCATAGCCCATTTTTTGCAAAAAAATCTATCTGTGTCTTTGCACAATCATATTAGTCTACTAATTTTAAGGAAGCTTTCAGTAACTCAGGGTTACTGCTTCTAGATCATTTGATGCTTGAGAAACTGAAATGAAAGGAGCCCAGAAGTAATAGCAACAAGCTAGGAATTAATACCAAGGAGGAAACAAATCAAATTAAATATGTTGGGTCCATGCCCTGGGCACAATCTGAATATCCTAAATTAAGTAAAACTCTATTCACAAGTAAATCTAGTTCCCCAACGCATCTACAGATTAAGAATGGCTTCTTATAGAAATTCCACTAATTGTTTCCTCAGGGAGGATGTTGATGTTTATATGAGCTATTATGTCTGCAGGCAGACATTTCCTTCAGTGGAAGAGACTTCAAGGAAACAATTCTCTTTTCCTGGCTATAGCTATTGAATATTATGAAAACAGAGTCTGGTAATCTATCCTGCCAACTTTTGTAATACTTAATGCCCATTTCAGACTGATTTATGCATTTTTCCTGGTGTAACACATGGACACAATGAATTCTCCACTGAACAGCCAAGATAGCTTCACAGGGTTTTTACCCTTGGAAAGCATACAAAAGCTAGCCAGGAGATGCAGAGTCTTCAGACTTCAGCTGAAGTATCTGCAGTCTGTAATCTGTGAAACAATTTTGTTTCCCTGAAACACTGAGAAATGTGGGTAGTTCCCTGCAATCTTAAGTGCATTTCTTTGAGTTTCTCTTTTTGAGAAAAGGACACCCTATTATTATAGCCTTTTTATATTTATATTATTCTGTTTGTTTTTCTGTGATTTAGGTGGTCAGAGAATATCATCTGGTGGACTTCAGGAGCCAATTCCAGCTTCATATGAGGCTGCTTCAGCTCCAGGTCCAGCCAGTGGCAAGGTTAAACATGTTCCAAATAACACACACAAACTGCTAACAGAACTCCCCGCACAGACCAGCAGAGAGTAAACGTGATACTTGACCAGTGACATATGTTCTGCCTGAATGCCTTTTCCTCTCTCTAATTTTAACACAGGTAGTGAAAATAAAAAGCCTGGTAGATCATTAGAAATAGACATGGACTTAGGCAGATGTCTGAAGTCTTGATTAAGAACTGTGATTCTTAATTCTCTGCTTAATTCCTGACTAATTCTTGAGGTCCAGAAACTCAAATAATGGCTCAGTTTCCCTTGACATCTGTGTATCATTAATGTAAATGACCTTAATATTTCAGACCTGACTCTGTGGGGGAGCTCATCTCCTAGATGGTATCTAAATATACTCCACAGCTACAAACTGAATGGGACAACACCTATCTACCAAAGGAGAATAGAACTAGTAGTTGTAGTAGCTGTATGATGGAATATAGTTCCCATGAAATTTAAAGGATTTATGTTAAACTGCATCTCAGTGTTTACAGCTCTCTCTCAAGACCATGAGACCAAGGTTCAGTTTTCCCCTTTCCCTAGGGATGTGACTTCAAATCACCTGCCTCCCTGATGAGAAAGTTAACTCCTCCTGTTGAAGCCATTTAATCTAAAGGAAAGCCAGTTCGGTTAGGAGAACTGTTAGGTGTTTTTTTAAATACCTATGGCAGTGTCCTGTGCTGTGGCATAAACCAAAGAAGGGAGCTCAAACCACACTAGCTTTAGCATGAGTTGTAAGGATTTTTTATCTCTCTTTTCATTCTCTCAACCATATCCTGAAAACAAAGAACAGCACATTTCCTTTATCAAAAAAAGTCTCAGACTTTAGTCTTATGAAGAAGTTTCTGCAGACAGTACCTCAAGGATTCATCTTGGTGAAATAAAGCACCCTAGTTCTAAAAAGAAAATTTGTAGTAGCTTATTTCAGCTTTTCTGTCTTGAGATGATCAAAACCTAGAGAGTCCAGTATTCAATTTTCTTCAGGCATCATGCTGAGGGGTTTTATCCCTAATACACTAGTCTGAAGAAGCAGGAACTTCAAAATTATATATTTAAAGTCTCTGCATTGTGGTACACATACCTTTTTTCAGACTGTAGCCCCTTGATCTTTTATTATGTAGAGAATGGTCTATTCTGAGACATTAGTTGCTTTTTTTTTTTTTTTTTTTTTAGTGTACAAAGAAAAGTCCAAATTCTGTCCCATAGTGATCAGTTTGGAATTTCTCAAATTTCAGCTGCAGGTTTTGGATAGTTCCACATATAACTGAAAATTCTGCTGCCATAAAGTAAGGCTGGTTATCTCAGGAATTTTTTCTAAATATTTTATAATCTAGCAAAATTAATAGGGAGATTAGACATGTAATAATTTTTAATAAACAACATTATGATATATCATGTGCTAAAGAGACAGAGAGTCAGTTTTGGTTTAGTTTGTTTGGGGGGGCTGGGTTTTGTTTTGAGTTGGCTTTTTTTTTTAAAAAGAATCTCTTCTTTCATACACAGGTTTATGGATGATGTGTTCTGGAAAGGAAGATTTTTACAACTAATATTAATATTTACAATATTTTGATATTTCCAATTAAAAGAAACTAACAAATATGAAATCTGTATGAAGGACAATTACAAGTTTGAAAACTTTAGGATTTAATATTATCCTGGTTTAAGATTAGTTAAAAAACTTCATGCAGAAATCAACCCCTCATTTTCCTGAGGAGAGGAAAGTTATCTCCCACACTCTTCCCACATATGTCTTAATGTTTATACTAATCACTGACAGCAGGGTATGTGCCAACAACACTTTTTCAGATCACTGTCATTTTAAGGTAAAATGAAAATATAGATCCCAGAAGCTACTAACACCCTCCATGATTATTCTTTTGAAAGTCCTCTGTGACAACAGTATAATCACTGAAAGAATAGAAACAGGGACTCTGAGTCTGCTGAGGTATCAATAGATTCTGAATTTGTGATGACTTACTTAAATAATTCTTACTGGCTTTCTCTTATTGCCATAGATGAACCCATTTTCTCTATATCCTTTCATATCACAGAGTGCTGAAATTCTGGAAACATAATGTGTACTGATGACCTTACTGTGCTTTATGGGTTTGTACTGCTTTTTGTTTTGTTTCTTGAGCTATTAAATATGGGAAAATTAATTCATATTAAAAAAGTATTTCTGGACTCATAAATGAAGGAAAAAAAGAGGAAAATTAATCCATCATTGGGAAAAATAGGTGAGAAACATTCTCTGAATTGTTCTAAAATCAAAAAATCAAAAAATGAAAGAATTAAACTCACATTTTATTATTTTATGAGTAGTTTGTGACATTGAAGTAAGTTTCCTTATTTTTGGAAAGTTTCATGATTTCTGAGCACTTTAAGGTATAACTACTAAAGAACTATGAGATACAGTGTATCAACTCTAAGAATTTCAAATATGTGGTTATTTTCAAATGAAAAATACAAAATAAAAAATTATATCCCTGAAAACCTTAAGGAAATTTTAACAAAATTTTCACTTCAAGTTACGTTTATTCAACTGCAGGCATTTTCCATTAAATCTTCAAATTGTATTTAAAAACAACTGCAAAAGAAAGATGGTGTTCCACATTTTTTTTCCCCCTTTACTGTTATCTATCCTTGACAAAACACTGTGATCATCAACTATGAATAACTCAATCCAGAATCATGTTTGGGGTAATAGAGTGTCAGGTTCTGTTATTGATAATTATGTGGATATAATGCCAAGAGGACAAGAAAGGAATGTCTTGCAGTTCAGATTTGCAAAGGCAGTCTGCTAATTATTGCACCATGGTAAACCTCTATGTTTGCTGTTGATGACTGATGCTTTTAAAATGTGAAGCTTCAAAAAATGTTGAGGAAGGTCTTTCAAATATGTTATTTTCATCTAATATATAGGATATAAACTAAAAGAAGGAAAACACAAAGGTATAGATAAAATATGTTGCTTTCATTTCTTTTCATTTTCATTGTAAAATGTACATGTATTAACATGAAAATGAACATCAGATTACATAAAGTAACTTAAATAGAATGGAACCCAGACCCCCTTTTTTTCAGAAAAAAAAGAACCTCCAAGAAAAAAAGGACGGGCTGGGAATTAGCAAGAAACTTTACTCATAGACTTTTTCTCCTTGCTAATATCTGGCATTTTTTTAAATCTACTGTTTTTAGGCATCCAGTACTACTTATGTTTTAGAAACAACATAGTAGTGTGTGTGTTAACAGATGATGGGGTGATTGTAACACTTAGGAGTCATCATATTGGACTGGAAATTTAGATTCTGTCTGCTTGGGCAAATATTGTTTTCTCCTAAAAAAATATTCTTTGCATTTCTCTGACATTTCTTTCATGTTTGGGATCTGAAATTACTGGAGTGGATAAATAAGATTATCCAGATTTTTGCAGTCAGAGAAACTGGAGCACTATGTGGGTAAATGGCTTGCTTAGCTGATGGCAGAATTAAGAATTAAACCAACATTTTCTAACTGCTAATTTCAGTAGCGTATATGAAGTCCTGTATTTGTTACCTCTTCTGGAATTTGGGGAGTTTTGATTTTTTTACTCCATTAATGCAAAATCCATTTTTTTTTAAATAGTAATTAAGTATATATGATAGCCTAGGGTCTAGTTTGTAGTCAGCTGCAAATTATTAATCTGATAGCCATTTATGCCTATTTTTTATATGTAAAGAGTTGGTCTATGGCTATTTCATCTACAGAAGAGAAAAGCAGACCTGAGAAGAAGTTTCTGATTAGCAGCTGCATTTTATGTTCTTTGACTGCTCACACATCCTTGAATTTAAAAGGCACATGGAAAAGCCTTCAATTTTCATCTCTCTTGGCTAAAAGAGTTAACTCGTTTTAAATCATGGCTTGCATAATCCTGTCCATAAAACAAATCAAACAAATAAGACAAATAATTTGGAAATTCCGCTCATGATAAAGATTTGTGGGTTTCTAGTTTATATTCTCAAAGTCTACTTGCTAAAGAAAGAGAATAATACATAATTCTTTCAAATGTTTTAAAAAATGTAAATTAAAGGATGTAACTGATGTTATTAACAAAACTGTTCATGTTCTAAAATGTCTCACAGTGTTAGAAGACTGTAAATTTTTTCTTGAACCAAGATTTTAGAACATAATATCAAAGCAGTTAAGTAATTGTTAAACCTTAGAACAGAAGAACCATGCTGCCAAGTGTGGAATTTAGAAGACAAGCAGAAGGGAAAAAGGAATAAGTGGACTTGATATGTCAGTGCACCTGAGCAATTGAGCAGGTAAAAAAAAAAATACTGACACATCAGTCAGCTTCATATACAGACAGAAAAAGACATAAGGTTATGTATTATTACTGTAGGAAACAGTATTTGGGCAGTTTACTCTACTCTTTTCTTCCCTCAATGTAGCAGCCACATTTAAATGATTCTATCACTTTGCTGGACCTGGGGGATTCACACTTCCACTGAAGTGTTTTCTCACTTATATTCTCTGACTACAAAGGCTATCTTTTACTTAGATAGAAGCCGTAAGTCTTCATTTTTTGCCCAGGACAGCTGGTGTCTTAGGAGAAGTAAAAAAAAAATTCTGTGTAAACAAAATCTTTGTGAATAATTTGTTTGGATATTGTCATGAGCTGGATTCAACCTTTTCCTCTTCATGACTTCATGAAGTCTGATTTTTATCAGTTTAAAATACAAAATATATAAATCTGATTTAAGTTATCAGGTGTGTAATTCCCCTGTGCACCTGGCCCTTTTTATTTGGTTGGACATTAGCTAGAAATGAGTGCTCACAGCCCAGAAAGACAATCATATTCTGGGCTGCATCAACATAAATGTGAGCAGCATGTTAAGAGAGATGTAACCCCACCTGGAGTGCTGCATCCAGCTCTGGGCTCCTCAGCATAAGAAAAGCATGGATCTGTTGGAGTACATCAAGAAGAGGGCCATGAAGATAATCATAGGATCACAGAAAGGTTTGTGTTGGAAAGGGTCTTAAAGGCCATCTAGTTCCTTAGTGATAAGAAGAAAAATTTAAGAATGATTTAAAAACAGACAGGCAAGGGCTGTGGTAGATATTTTTAAATGAGATTATATTCTCATTTTTGTGATGTCTCCATTACCGTTTAAGAGACATTGAATTAATTTGATTTTCTGGGAAGCAGATTACTGCATTTTCAGTGCTAGACATAACAATGCTGGATGTAATTGGTCAATGTAAAACTTGTAATTACTTCTGTAAATTAAGGTTCCCATCCTGAAAATTAAGACAAAGATGTTAGGAATCTTCAAAAAATTCTCTGGCCATGCAAGAGATGCATCACACGAGGCAGGTCTTGGTCTTTGAGATTTTGCAGCTTGTTGTGGTTCTCTTAAAATTCACACAAAGTGCTTTTCTTTCCAGGGAAAGGAATGTATAGATGGGAACTGTGGGAATTGAGAGACACAGACTCTGCTATGCCAGCAAAGCAAAGTTGTTTATTACACCAGTTTACCAGTATTTATAGCTCACTATGTTCCATACAAAATCTTCCACTCAGACCCTTTTTCCCCGGTCCCCTCAGAAACGCAATCTATCTCAATCATCACTCTTGCCCCAGCAATGTCCTTGTTACATCTTCTCTCATCAGAGCAGTCAGCGTCATCAGACATGATGTCTTCACTTTTGTTCTTGCCTTGCCTTTGTCTCTCCCACAGCTTCCACTGTACCAGAGCCAAAAGGTCTGAGGTGCTCTCCAGTTCAGCTTCTGTGGCTGTCTGGTCTTCCTCAGGGAACTTTTGTTCATCTGATCTCATTCTGATATCGGATTAAAATATGCCTGGATCACTTACACAGGCCTAGGTGATGAGATGTGCTCCTGGGTTGTACTCTAAATATAGCTCATCTGTCCTAAAAGAAACCACTTCACCACTTGCAATTCCATCTGCTTGATGGTACCTCATTTAAATTCAGACAAAATTTTCTGGGGACTTTCTCTCTCCCAGCTGAGTCTGATAAAATATTGGCAGACATTGGTGAGAACTTAAGTGTGCAATGAGTTATTAAGAAATCCATGGTGATTGAGATAAAAAGATCTTTTGACCTCTATAAGAACACTGCTTTCTTGTCTGTACTACTGCACCACTATATTTAATTAAAATAGTACTAAATTTTCTCTGGTATATTGATGGAGAGTCAGTTAAATAATCTCAAGTGTCCTTAAATGATAATTGGTCAAGCTGCTGGGAAGTGAGCTTGGTTGATCTAGCAGCATCACGTCTCTTTCAAGCTCATTTCTCTGAGCATGAGATAAAGATTTCATAGCTGATCTGAACTTGATTTCATAGTGTGTTTGTCTTAAAAATATAATTTTGTACCTATATTTCACCAACTCAAATATTCACATGGCTCTTTATTTAACAACATCCCTGACATTAAAGGAGGAAATTATTCTCTTTAAGATAGAATGAGATAGAAACAGAATGCTCTAAATTAGTATTATGTGGCTGAAAAAATTATATAGAGAGGAATACTCTATTAATTGGAAAGCCTGTGGGAATATTCAGCCAATGAAATCCAGTGATTGACTGCATGTTGCTAACTTACTAGACTTAAATAGATGTTGACTCATCGCAACAGTGGTCATAGCAACAGATCATTCCATTTAGAGGGGAGCGGGATGTAGAGCAATACTGAGCTTGAAATACATTTATACTTACACAGAAAGGGACACACAGAGAGATATGGATGGATATGAAAGTCTAAAACATGCTTTCCGAGAGCCATATAATCATTTTACAACCTGTTAGGAACTTTGCCCTAGGCAATACTTGTAGTCTCCACACTCAAAGATAGAAAATGAGAACTGAACCATTTTGCTGCAGCATTTCATATCCTGACTTTGTTCTGCTCAGTCTTTAAATCAATTGTAGATTAATCATCAACCAAAATATATGAACAGAATTATATGAGAGTAGGTTAATACAGTTTATATTGATTTGAAATGTATGATTTTTTAAGAGTGAAATCTGAACTTGTACACAGAAAATTACTTATTATTTACTTTCACTCTAAGTTTTGTTGTTTTTTAATCAGAAGGGCTTGTAAGAATTGTAAAAGTAACATGCCAAAGTACCACCCACACAGTGATATTTTTAACATTCACTACCACAGGAACATAATGCCCTCATCATTGATGAGTTCCTGAGGAAAAATGGTTCCAGATGCTTCATTTATAACAGAAATGTTTTTTTTTGGAGAGAATGATACAGTAGTGGAACTACACTCTTGTTATTGGAATAATCCTACAAGGAGCTTTTATGCTTTGCCTAGTTTGTGTGTCTAGTCTCCTGTAGTATCTAAATAACTTAGTGTCTTTATTATTCTTGTGATAGTATTAATAATAACTTTAACAATTTATGAGAGCACCTTTTAACATCTAGTGATGGAAGAGTACAGAAAAATGAATTTGTGGAAGACACAGTCAGTATTTTCCTCATCATAGCACTTGAAAACTTGGACTAGTTTTTATCTGAACTGCTGCTGGAAAAGGTGGGTGTAAAATATTTTTAGGAATGTAGTACCATTTCCCGCTCACTAAATAGGCTTTGCTTTAACTGGACTGCTCCTAAAAAGTTCTTAAATTGCTGCCCAGAATCCTTGTTTCTTTCTATAGAAGAATTGCCTCACCTTACTAAAATTAAGAGAAGAATATGTCAAATACATGCTCAGAATATTTACCTTTTAAGACATAAAATGCATATTGTGGGCCAAATTTCTATCCTATGAGGGCAAGAAAAAAGAAAAATGAAAAAAAAAAGAAAAACAAAAAAGAAGGAAAATAGCTGTAGATCTCTGTATAGAATTTGCTTACTAGTTATTCAGTATAGATAAGTACAGCTCACTGCAGGGGTTATGTCATTGACATATGGTAACAAATACTATGATGTCTTTTTCTTATTAATAGCCCAAGAGAGATGCTTCCCCCTCAAACTCGGAGTCTCTATTACAGAATTCACTTGCTCAGAGATAGAGTTCAGAAATTCCTCCAGAGGGAAAGTGCCTACTGAATAAAAAGCTACCACTTCTTACAATAGTTACCCTAATGTTTCTAATGAAATCTGAAACTGTATAGCTTAGTCAAATATAGTTTAAATTTATATATATATATATATATATATATATATATATATATATATATATAACTATATTATTTAGAGAGAATATAAAATATCTAGAATGATGATTTATAGTGCACATATAAAAATTTTAAACAAAGCTTATTAAAGACTATTGCTATTTATCCCTAAAGATTAATTTTTACTTATGCATTTTTTAGAATATATTCCTATGTATTTTATATCTGAGGTCATCTTATCATAATTTGCAAAATCTCTATTAAAGAATCCTGATTAGTTAAGATTAAGAAGCTTTTGGAAACACAGGCTGACAAGTGTGAGAACAACTTTAAATCATTAGTTCATAATATGAATATATTTGGCAAATTTCTATAATCTGATGCTATGGATGGAAACAAGCACAACAGAAACCAGTTATCTTAATCTGTTGATAGAAGATGTTCTATGATTACACTGTGCAAACTTACATTCAAGGAGCTGGGAAACAGCAACAACATCACCCAAAGAAATCACTAAAGTCCCCTTGATATTCAGACTAAGAGCTTCCAGAGATTTATTACAAGGAACTGGGAAAAAGTGTTCTCATGTGGGAGTATAAAGAATCTCTCTGTGTCCCTATATAGATCCAGTTTTCTTAAAGATAAGTGTCAAACTCAGTATTCCAGGAATAGGATGCACTTTTAAAACAGTTTAACCTCCTTTCCAATGCTGTCAGTGTTGGAAACTATAGACTAGCAGCTGCTAGGCATGCTGAAAACTATCTACACAGTGACACAGATTATTATCAAGCAATAATGTTTATTTCTTTTTCTGAATAATTTCTTTTTTAATGTATCTTAATTGTTCTGTATTAAGAACCTGATTTTATTCCACAGAATTATTTATTAAAACTATGTTTTCACTTAGAATAGCTCTATCCATTTTCAGTTATAGTATTTGAAAGGACAAAATGATAAAATGATAAGGTGCTAAAATGATAAAATGATAAAATTAAGTGGAAAAATAACCTCTGGAATTCTAAACACAGTGATAAGTAAAAAATACAGTTGGTAGAACATGAGTTGTATCTTTCCACAGGGATGGTAATTTCGAAGAAACTGTGTTGAAGTAAATGGATTTAGAATAAAATAAAGAGTCTGAGAAATAAGAATTTGGTTAAATGCATGAAATGAAAATAGAAGGAAAATCTCAGATTTGTCTTTCAAAGTTAAAGCAGAATACAGAATTAAGTTAGTGAATATGGGACAGAGGTATCAAGAGCTATGGTGGTTTTATAGATATGTGAAAAAATTCTACAGTACTGTAAAGAAGATGTGCAGTGATTGAGGGACATGGACCATGCTATGCAAGCAAAGTCGTTTATTACACTAATCACCAGTATTTATAGTTCTCTAACCTCTGTACAACATTTTCCACTTGGACCCCTTTGCTTCTGTTTCCGTAGCAACACAGTCTTTTGGGCTATCAAGTCCCTGTTACACTCTTTTGCGCCAGCAATGTCCTTGTTACATCTTCTCTCGTCAGAGCGGTCAGAGTGACCAGATGTGATGTCTCCACTTTTGTTCTTGCCTTGAGTTTCTCTCTCCTGCAGCTTGCACTGTACCAGGGCCAGTAGGTCTGCAGCACCACCCAGCTCAGCTTCCGAGGCTGGCTGGTCTTCCACAAAGATGTGTTCTTTTTCAAGCAATTGTTCAAGCATGATAGGACATATAAAAACTGAGGATTGTCAAGAAAAGTCAGTTGCTAAATATTCCAAAGTGCTATTTGATAGTTTTTATTTGTGGATTTGTATCAAAAGACACAAGGAACAGGATGTGACACAGGACAGTAGCATAAAGCCTTCTTTGTACGAACATTTGTGAAATCTAAAAAACATCTATTGCTGAGTAAGTGTTCTGCAGTTAATAGGTGGTCAGTTAATTGGAGGCCAGACTATCTCATTATTGAATTAGAAGGTATAAATCTCATTCTAAAATGATACTGCATTGTGATAAGGATGGGGGGTATATGTTTTCTTCATTGAGATAGGGATGCCATAAGTTTGAACAACATACTCTCCAGCTGAGGAGACCAAAAGGCATTGTAATCTCTATTTTTCAGCACTGAAATCCAATGGCAGACTTTGGAATGTTTTCAGGAGTGTCTTTCTCTTCCACTGACTCTCAGATAACAAGTTCACATCAATGTTCCCAGTCAACTACTATGAATAAAAAGACTACATCAAAAGGTCTCATTGTTCAGTCATTTTGTCCAAGAAATTGCAGCAAAAGTTATGATCTTGTGAGACTAAACTTCTTAAAAGTATTTCTCTCTCATGGTAGATAGCTATCTGCCCAAAATTTTAGTCAAGCAATTAAAGCACACAGTCACAAAGGACAATATGTGATGCAGTATTAGGATATAGTTTCAGTAACAGGATGAAGTACTCTTTCCATTTGAAATTCTCATGCATTCCTACATCATGATGATGTACTAATATCACAAAAAATATGCCATTACACTGCAAACAAAGTAAGACATGCACACACATTATCATCTGAAACACTGTAGAAGTATGATGATTTTTATGGTTTGAGACTAAAACTTGAAGTAAGAAGTATGAACCTATACCCCGTCTAAGCAATTGCTCACTGTAGATTTAATCTAGACACAGCCAATGAACATAATTATCTTCCTAATGTAAATGCTATAGAAACTGCAGGACATTTCCAAATAAGACCAATTTTAGTTTCTTAAAACTCCCTAAATCTCCTTGTTTTTATCTCTAGATTTTAAATATTATATTTTATTTTAGAGGTATTCAGAATTCAGAGATAAGTATTTGATAAAGCATTATCAAATGAAAATATTGAACACACACAAAAATGAGGGTAAACAGTACTGCCAAAGGCAAGTGCTTAGATTCTGCACTGCACAGTGTAAAGCCTGGCACATTCTTCTGGCAATGCTGCTTGCTGGACTGCATGGAGAGAAGTTATATATATGTTAGTAGTTAAGGTGATCTAAGGAAAATCCTATGACAAGAATAGAAGAGCACATCCATATAGTTCATAGCTCTGTTCACAGCTGCTTTCTTGAAAGTGATCATACCAATTTTTGATTTACCCTTAGTTCAGTCTTTTGCCCCTTTTAATCAAAATCACTTGCTTAGAGATGTGGAGGAATAGGGCCAGACTTTAGAGACTAGGATAGGATTCTTCTGAACATTCAAACAAAACAAGCAAGTAGTGATTTATAGGTTTTTATGATTCTCCACATAATTGCATTATTCATGGAGCTCTGTGACATATGTAACCTTGGCAGACCACAAATTATCTAGTAATTTTTCAGCAATAAACAATAAACATAAAGTGTCACTCCTCATTCAAGTAGTTCATAATGTACCAGTGCTTCAAGCTGATGAAATAATCACGTTATCAATGTCAGCTATCAAAAAATCATGGTATTCTCTCCTTCATTAATGGATTAAGGTGAAGGCAATTAATTGATGTATGAACCAATCTAAGTCACTGGTTTTGTTTTTCCAGAACATCTGTAATCTGAAATTACCTTAAAAAAAAGTAGATATAGCTAAGTCTCTGTGGACTTCTAAACTATATCTTCTGCAACCCTGTAGAGTATTCTGAACTACCTTACAGAACACAAAATGTTTCAGAATTGGCTTCTAAAAAAGTTAAATCATTACTAGGAAAATTTCAAAATAAGAGTAAGCACTATGCTTTGAAAAGCTAATATAGCAAGGTCTTCTGTACTGAAAAGCAGAAATCCTTTCTGTGCCTCATATTCCCTATCTGTAACATAAACAATGTTTATCATAATGTTTGTCTGTATATCACTGTAAAAATCTATATTAAAAAAGTCCAGATATTTCTATTAAAAACTGAGTGGATGACTTTCAAAAAATGAAACCTGAATGTTTAAAAAATATTTGCAGAGAAAGGAACTCTGGAAAAAAATATTTTTTTTCCAGGAAACTGTAAAACAGTAATGAATTAAATAAATTCTCTTTCTCATAATACCCTGACACCCTTCAAAGTGAATCTCATGTCTGATGGGTTCAAGTAACTTTAAAAAAAAATAAACTTGAATGCTATACTAACAATTATTCTACATTTCCATTGATTACACTATTTATTAAAATTCACCAAACCACTGTGTTATGTCATTTGTCCTATACAGTACAGTTTTATGTGTCTTATATCAGCTTACAAATTCTAACTGCCTGCTGAGTTTATGAGCTCTAATACCTGTCTTTTATATTACTTAATGAGCGTGTCATATCCAGCAAGTTGCTAAGGACAATTATTGATGCAGGTTGGACACAACAATCTGGAAGGTTCTTTGCTCCTTAAAATCAAAGATGAGCTTGCCAGATGTGTACGAGTTGATGAAAGCTTTTGCTCAAGGGACTGTGAGACAGTAGAGATTTAATATCTGTGGAAGTGAGACAAGAGACTTAAGCACAGAAGGCTTTGGCATTGTCAGTGCATTGATAGGCAGGAAGCAATGGGATGCTGAAGGGGGTCCAGAAACAGTTGGTTCATTTTCTAGGACAACCTTTACAAAGCACTCTTTAATGGTCTATTCCAGTGTGCAAGAAGCTGAATAGGCATGGCAGGTGGCCAAACTGGTTAAATAAGGAATTGCTGACTGAACTAAAAAATAAAAATATCCTGTATGGAAAGGTAGAAAAGGGTCACAGGATACCAGTGTGAAATGAGGAAACATCACCTAGATTTGCAGCAGTGGACTTGAGAATGGCAAGGATGTGAAAGGCAACTGCGAATTTTCTTGTATATTTAATGAATTTATATAAACTTCAGATGTGATCCCCAAATCTTTACTCTAAATGTCATGAATCATTGCTAAAATTTGCACTAGGACCACTTTTCATCATATGAAGAACATTTGGGAAGCCAAGTGTGCAGAGGGAATCAAAAGCTGTAGCAGCATAATCAAAGGCTCATGTCCATAACTCCAAGTGAATTGTGTTGGTTACATTTTATGCACAGTGTAATGGGGGAAAAACACATATTTTGATCAAATGAAGACAAATTAGTGAATCACATCATAGGATTTAGAAAGATTAAGTAATTTTTTGATACAACAAATCATATTCACTTTTGATATAGGCAACAATTGAATAGCAATTCAGATAAATTTGAATCAAAGAAAACTGCAGCTGAATCCATGAGGTAGGAAGGAAAATCGATAACTTGACAGTCTGTGGTAGGTTTATCTTCTGAAAGTGCTTTAATACAGTACCGCCTTAACCTATCTGGACTTGTCTCTCTGCCAAAGGTTGCCCTGTAGAGACAGCACAGAACAGACTGCGTGTTCTTACAGTTGCTTTGGTTCACAGTCTGGCTGTGACACTCCAGCTCCTAATAAAAGGAACTATTTATTAATATGTCAAAGTGCAGCAGCTGACAAGCAATCTGTCCTGCTGTAGCTACTGAGGTGGTGGTGATCTCTGGCAGCAGGGCAAGGAAACATCTTCAGCTAAATCTGCAGTAGTGGATCTGACAGAACTTTGAATTAGTATTTCCCTTTTCAAACTGGACAAAAATTGAATTTTTCTCTCTTCCAATTGTGCTCTTGACTTCTTTTTCCACATTTTTCTGCAGGAAATTTTACAGGAAAAGTGAAACATAATTGAGAGAATAATTTTTAACTACTACCTAATTGTTTGTGCCTGTCTTACACTTACATAATGTTAAACTTGCTGTCTTTTTTAATGTTTCATCTCCAAAGTTGTTGCTACAGGCTTTGAAATAGTAGTTAACTTCATTTTGGAATTTAAATGAGCTGTGACCTATTTTTTTTTTTTTTCCTCCCAATGCCAAAAGCACTGTCTTTCAAAACAAGCTGTATCAAATCAAAGACTTGATGAAATTTATTAGGGAAAAGTGTTCACTCCCAATCCATCAATACAAGCACAGTACTGTAGTGCATGATAATGAACATGAGAAGATCATGTGAGACTCATTTGTGAACTTGATGGACATTTTCCATACATACATAATCACTTTATGGTACATAAACCTATTGCTCTCCCTTTCATATTAGAAGACTTCATAACTGCTGCAGTGAAGCCCTGTTCTTGGACAACAAATGTAAATTTTGTTGGTACCATGCAGCAATACAAAACAAACAACTTTTTTTTGTTCATTTAAAACAAAAATCCATAGGTGAAGCTTTTATTTGTAAGAAATCTTTCTTAATTGGGCACTACCTTTCAGGCAGAATAATCTGGTAATAGTGATGGATTTACGTAGACATGTAGATCAGCAGGTACTACTGCATATTCTGAAACAGTTCTATGGCTGCATTGTCTCACAGGCTGAATTAATGAACCAGTTGAAAGGAAGGCAGTAAGAACAATGGTATCCAGGAGATCAAGCTCTCCTCCAGGATTCCTACTGGCAATTTCTTGTAGCAAATTTTTTTATACATCACTTTGGTAACTACAAATATGAGATAATAACTGTTCTTTTATTCTCCCATTCTATCTCCTCTGTTCAGACTGTAAGCCCTTCAGGAGAGCAACATGCTCAGATTGATCTGTGCTCACTGTGAAATATCTTTATCACATATACCTATGTCTCTCTTCATCCATCTTTATCTTTCTACATCTATATAATTTATATTTAGATAGATAGATAGATAGATAGATAGATAGATAGATAGATAGATACATACATACATACATACATACATACATACATACATACATACATAGATGATACATAGATACATAGAGACAGACACACACTGCGTCCAAGAACTATGCTTCTTTCAGAGCAGGCCCTTACACTTGAACTCCAAGAAAAAGGTGAGGAAATAAATTACTTTGAATTCTGGAAAAGTTTAGGGATTTGATATAATAAGCGTAACTGTAATACATTAAGAAATTTTAAACACAGTTCTAACCACCTCCTGTATGTAATAATGATTTTAAACTAGAATTTCTAATACATTTGGTGAATATTTTTCCCCAAAATAGAGATCAAAAGTCACAGAAATCAGAAGAAATAAACAAACTGACAAGTAAGATTAAAAAGTGGCACCTCAGTAAATTAAGTAAAAGCACTCAAGAAAAAAATAGATTTTGCAGAGACAAATTCCTTCAAATATATTTTAAATATCCAGTACAGTTTTATGTAAATTTTTAATTGAGATTTGTGTAAAAGGTTCTTAGAAAAAAAAAAAAATAAGGGTCCATGATATTTTTATTAAATAAAAAATGTACCTTGCAATAGATTTTTAAAGTGGGTGTATAAATATTTAAAATATCAATATAATGTTCAGATACTGAGCTGAAGGCCTTTGTATTTCATTAAACAATTTCTTCTGCCCTCCCCCTCTTTTTGAAGAATTTAAATTTAAGACATAAATTTGATTTACTTTTCTTTTCAGGCTGTTGACTGTGTTTGATTTCTAACTCTAGGCAGTAAACTTTTAAGCACTTGTAAGCATACACACAAAAATCTTACTGTATCTCAACCAAAAAAAAAAAACTTTTAAGTAATAGTAATGAAAATTATTTTATTATTAACAAGCTTTCTGATTTTCTGATTCCTGAGAATTTTGCTCCATACTACAGCAAATATGTACACAGGGAATATATTTGAATGAGCAATTTTGAACACAATCAGTTGCATAAACACAAGGGGCTTGTTACAAACATGTAGGTCCTTTACTTACACTTGAACTTAAAGAAAAAGAGGAAGGAATAAGTTAAAATTCCATTTGTAGTCATCCCCAACAACAGCAGATAAAATCTGTCCAGATGTTCAATTAGAAATTTTATATTAAAGGTACTCTGAAGTAGTAATAATATGTAATATCTAATATCCTGTACTAAGGAAAGTTCATACTGCCACAAAAAGATTCGAAGTAAATACCACAGAAATTTGTATTATTACCTGTTCATGGAAAAACACTAAACTCACAAAAGCAGCACATGAAGGAAGGCAGACATCTAGGTAGCCCAGGAATAGTAAAACCCTTATACACAGATTATGATCAAAATAGAAAAAAAGACATTCATGACCCTTTTTACGACAAGGACGGAAAGCATTAAAGCAAAAGACATGAGCTCCACACTTGGAACTACAGCTTTTTTGATAATTACTTTTGCTATTATTCTATTTACATTGATCAGAAAAATGCATGACTTGAATTGTTATATTGATAATTAAAGACTGTTACAAAAGCATAGGAAAATTACACTCACTTTTGTGAATCTGATGAATCTGTCTTTAATAAATCAAGGACAAATCTTCCTGTTAAATTTTCAAGGAAAGGACTCAGATCATTGGGCAAATTTTTTAATGTAACAGTAGATAATTGTATAAATTCAATATACATTTTCTGAATGCACATTTTGTTTGACAGGAAACAGTAATGAACCGCTGAAGAAGTTAGGCTTTAGTCTGTGTAATATAGCTTCTTAATGTCTGCAATAATTACTTCTGTAAAGAGCTAATACATATCCCTCTGACAGCAAATTGATCGTGCAAAATAATGAAGTCTTTGATGTAACTCTGACATAATATTCATCAGTCTGCTTTTCAATATCTTAAAGAAAACTTAGGAGATAAGTAAACTCTAGGGGGAAGAAAAAGAAAAATATCTTCGTCAGTCCTTTTTTTTGTAGTGACATCTAAACTTTCTAACTAAAGTAAATAAAAGAGTTTAAGGAGGTTCATGTTTTGTTTTATTTTTTTTTTTTTTACTGATCATCAGTATCACTATATGACTTTCAAATCTGCTTTTAAAAGTTCTTGGCACACTTGAACTTTGTACCTGTTTAGTAAGGAAATTCACAAATGGGTGAATTCTCCTGTGTATGCCATTATGAAGAAGAGTTGGAAATGAACTAGAAGAATTATTTTACAAAAGGATTATTCACTTCCTAGTACTGTTTTCAATTACATCAGCTTCTACCATCAGAGCAAAATGTCACTGCAGAAATGTGCATATCAGAACTGAGGCAAAAACAATCTTCACAAGTTGATAAATCCACTTGATGTGGATGTGCAAAATACATCTGTGTTTTCTCTCAAGGGAAACACAGGAAAAATATGAAGATGTGTCTTTTTCTCCTTCTCTGTGCTGCCTCTATATTATCTGCATTTGGACATATTCTTTTATGTTATCACAAAAGCTAAAAAGGAGCAGCAGCAAGGCCAAATGCTTCTCACAAAGACCCTCACTTCATCTCTAGAGCTGATTTGTCTCTGATCTCTGCACTCAAGCATATAACAATCACACTGTAGTTGAAAAAGCCTAGTAAGACATTTTTTCATGATTACTGCATCTCTGTGATTTCAGCCATTACAACTTAGCCACTCTCTTTTCAGAAATTTTACAAGTATAAGGGTTTTATAGCTGTCAAAAGATCATATCTTATGATAAGATCTTTGAAAGTCATTTAACCCCCACATGTGACCTCCATGTCCCATGTAAGCTTTTTTTTTTTGAATAATAAATGTTGCGCTTCAAGAGCAATCACAGATCTGAATTTGGCCAGCAAGGAAACACTAGCAAAATCCCTGGGGAAAGTTTGATGCACTCATTTGTCCTCCAAGGCTGCTGAATGCCAACACAACCTTTCTGAGTATGTTGTGCTGTACTGCAGTGATCTTACTGAGGCCAAACCTACAGGGTTGGATCGATTTTCAGCACACAAAGGGCGAGCAAAAATCTCTGGAAAAGACTGTGAGGACAAACTGGATCCCAGCACTTCATTTGAGTAATGGCTGCATCCGAATTCAAATGAAAACCACAAGGAAGAAACATGCAAAAGAGCAACAGACAGTCACATGTTCATATATTGCAGTGATCTATTTTTTGATTTTCAGCTGCATTTATCTCAGAGAGGTAACCAACCTTCAGTAATGAGATACAAGAAGAAATATTCAGAAAAAAATATATCTGTATTAAATAACAATCTTCCTGCTATGAAATGCTACCACTCATTAAGAGTAAAAAGAAAAATACAAAGGCTTTCTCTTTTATTGCTAGCAATCAGTGTAATTTACTAAACTAGTTGAGTTGCCCCACTTGTTACACCTCTAGATTTTCATAATTTCCAATATATATTAGATGAGCTGTTGAATTTTTTTATTGGTTAGGCAAAAGCAGTAATCCTAGACAAAATGCACTTATCCAGAACTGATGGGTGGATGGAATTCCCTGGTCCTTAGTTATATTTGATATCAGCATTTCATAGTAAAAATAAACTATGATCATTCTTATATTCATAAGAATGAAGCATATTCATCAGAACAGTCTAATTTTTAATTCAGAGAATAATAATAAATAGTAGTTAAATCTGGCTCAAGTCCATATGCATTCCATAAGCAATAATCAAAAGAGATGAAAAATACCTATTCAAAATGGTTTTCATAAAGAACTTGTGTATTAGCAGTTTCTATTCAAGATCCAGGTAACTCAGAATAGGCCCTCAAACATGAGAATTCTAGAAAGAGAAATGTTATTGATATTTTAGTCAATATTATATCTTCTTTCTTCCTGTCCATACTCCCTCCTCCTTCTGAAACCTTTCCCAACCTTCCACAACAAATTTTTATCTGCTTCCTGGACCTATTAACTTCAGATAAATCTTGCAATGGGAGACTAGAATGTACTGTGTATGCATTTGTTTTGCACATGACTGGTCTATTTATTTATATTTCCAGAAGTTTGAACTAAAATATATCTTCTGTTTCTTTTCCACAGAGAAATTAAATAACTTACTGTTTTCAAAAACTTAATTTTATGACCCTAATAAGTTTTATACCATTCAAATCCTCACAGTTCCTCTTCTGCTTTCTTCCATCCCTTTCTCCTCATTTAAAAAAAGAAACAACATGATTGTTTTAGGGGGTTATTACTTATTATGTGTTTGTAAGTTTTTAAATTATTTCCAGTATTTTAGTACAAATGAGGTATACAATTAAAGGCAAAAAACATTTTCCATTTAACTCCAGTTTCACAGTCTTGAACACCTGAAAGCTTCAATCTCGTGTCTTTCCCACTAGATAATAAAGCCTCTTTTTAAGGTAAAAAATAAAGTCCAGTCTCACAACATAGAAAAAATAAAGTCCAGTCTCAGAAAGGATGTATGTTCTAGGGACACTATCTCTTCCCATGTCAGCATGGACTAATTAAAAACTGCCCTAGGATCTTTTTATCCTATACAGACTTGTAAATGTGAATCTGTCCAAGACAGGGAAACAAAATAATATCTGCCTGCCTAATGCTAGGCTGTTGTTGTAAATGGGATTGGGGGGTTCACCAAAGCAAGAGATATTATTAGTAATCATACTACTTTAAACACCTTTAGGCATACTAATATCTAATATTTTAATTTTTTTTTTTTTAAAAAACGCTCAATGAATTATTTATAACAAGAGATTTAATTAACTAACTTCCTTGCTCCTTTCTGCCTTGGATTTGTCTAGGAACAGATTGCCATTTTCACACATTTGTTTCTTATTCAGAATAATTTTTCTTAATTAATCTTTGAGTGAGTAGATGTTGGTTAAAAATTCATCATAAATATCCACTGTTTCTCATGAATTCAAATTAGCTTGACTTTTTTTTTTTTTTTTTTTTTTTTTTTTTTTAATGTGGCAACAGCATTTGGTTTCCCTTCTGGAGAGTAATTTTAGAGTATTTGTACCAATGTATTTGTTAGGTAAGGTTTTCTATTTGGCACCAGCTTTAACAGTATCTGTATTAGACATACTTCTATAAATAATACAGTAACCGCACAGAAATGGGTGCCTAAATATCTAGACTCCAGCAAAGAGGAAGGTGCTTTGCCCACAATTGCATCTCAGAGAAAGACTGAACACGACTGCCTTTTTGTACACTGTTTGCCTGCAATGGATAGACAAGGGTTCAGAAGCAGCCCCCACTGATGACCTCAGTGCCATTCTCTGGGAGGCACTGGAGGGGAGATGTGACAGTGAGGCACCTGCCAGGCTCAAAGCACAGAAGGTGGCTTAGCGTGAGTATCCCTGCTCTCGACAGACATATTGTCAATCTGGCTGTGATTTTCTAACTCATACCAGATCACACTGCCTTACTTACGTAGTTATGTGAGGTGAAAAGACCAGCCTCCCGTGGGCACACAGATGCAGGTTTGCTCAATAGTCCTTGAGTTGGACTCAGTGTACATATCAGAATTCTGTATCTGATTACCCAGACTTTTCTCTGCTGGGAACTCAAACTCCATGCTAAGTTGGGATGTACCCTTGTTATACAGCGATCAAAAGAACAGAATAAATATTAATTATGTTGCAATAGACATGACTCCAGCATTCTCAGTCTGAGGCCCTGTAATTACATATAAGTTAACTTGATTAAGTTGTCAAGAATATGACTGTAGGCTCTGTGAGATCTATATAAACATATATGCATGATCCAACACATATCCTGGAAAACTGGCTTAGTTCAATTAAAAATCCTAGAAATCATGTCAGTATAAAATAGGCTATTTACGTTTTCATCTTACACAGTGATCTTTCACTGAGCTTACTAAAGATTCTACCTCTGTATCTGAGTATGACATAGGATTACTTCACTGTTTTTTTAAATAGAAAATATATTTTCCTGAAGTACCAAAAGAATCAAAATGATTCCATGATGCCAGAGAGTGGATGAATGCTACTATACTTATTTACAAGCCATAACATTTTAAAAGAAGCCTTTCTCTTCCAGTTTTTCCTTCCCTTCCTTTTTCTTTCAAAATTACTACTTACAGAGGTGTTCAGTGTCCTGCCAGCTATGAGCACAAGACAGCTTGGTGAAGCATTATGGTCTTGAAAGCTGAAGGAACTTAACATGTTCTCCTAAGTCTAGAAGATCAATTTATAAATTATGTTGTAAAAATAAAAGCATGAGATTTGGTGTAGGCAATAGATACTATATTTTACTGCTGTGCGGTGTTATTGTCTTTCTTACATAGCAGAAGAGACACCAAAAATACTTGTTGTGCAGATTTAAACCCCGAATCATACACAACAGAAAGAGGGACAAGAGAGAAAAATGCTATGTATTTTTTCCATAAAATAATAATTCTTAAAATTTAGTGCAGCATAAATCAAGAAGAATGTTTCTGCAATGCAAAGATAGCATATGCCACTAACCCTTCTCAAAAAATGAGAGGAATATTTAAATTACAATGTAGAACCAAATTGCCTTGGATGTTGCATCCAACTGGAAGACAAAGTAGACAACCTCTGTTTTCTAAAGTTTCAGAAAGTAACGTCTCACATTTCGCTCTGGCAAAGCCCTCCCTTGTTCAGCATCTAATATGCAATAAGGTACATCAAGTTTCTGGCTGATCTCGGTGTGGACTCTGAGAGACGGAACATCAAATGTGGCAGAGAAAAAAAAAAAAAGAAAGAAAAGAAGAAATAACTGCTAAAACAGAGCTAAAGAATGACACTGCTAAAACCACAGGTCCAATTAAGACTGCTGCCAAAAAAAATCCTCAGCAGGTTGGATAATGTCCTAGAATCGTTGGCGCCTTTCTTAGCAGGATCAGTTCAATCTTCTCTTACAATTCAAAACAAAGCACATCCACACACATTATAACTCTGTATTATGTGTGCAATTCTCATCAATAAAAAAATTAAGTGAGCTGACTTGTGCAATGACTGAGAAATAATTACCTTTATGGACAAGCTTCTCTTTACTTCTGGTTTGCTAGTTTAGGCCTCACACACTCTTCAGAACTACAGTGATCAAAAGCCCCATTTAAATGCCTCTTTTACTTCTCTGAAAGAGAACCTTCTTGATCTCTTTAAATACCAGCTGCTAGCACTGGCATTACTGAGCAGAATAATGTTTAAAACAATAAAAAACCCAAAAAACCCACTTCGAATATCCAAAAGAACACATCATTCATTTTAACCCCTCCTACAATATTTTGTCTACATATCACAAACATAAGAACACATCTACCTAACCTGTGTAATTTAAGGACCATAAAAACATTTTGTTAGTACTGTTACCCTCTTTCTTGTTTTTTTAATAGCTGCACCATTTAATTAACTCCATCCTGGTTGGCTCTGACCTTCTTTAACTCTTCAGGGTAATAGTCTTTGAACTCCTTTTCTTCACAGTCTTCTGCCTAGTTGAAGATTCTTTGTGCATGGTTAATAGCTTCCTCCATTGCTAGAAAGACATTTTACTAGCCTTTTTTTGTGCCAAAAATTTTAAAATAGTCTCCATAAGCAAGTTCTTATACCTCCAGAAATTTTCAGGACTGCACAATCCCAAATCCAGTAGCAAGACATAGTCGTGAAGGCTGTGATTAAATATGTCTTTGTAAATGCAAGGAACACACCAGATACTGTGGTTGCAAAATATTTCTATATTTTAGAAATTAAATACTTTACAGCAAAAGTTTCTGCTTCATTGTTAATTTCAGAACTGTGAAAAAAATATCATTTAACAAGGTGCTTAGTGACAGGTTCAAAAATTATCCAACTGAGTTTGGCATTGCTTGAATTAATTTTCTCTCAGTACTCTCACCTCTTTAGACTTTTACATATAAGGCTCAGGCAAATTTGGCCCAAATTTCCATAATAATAAGGACATCACAGAATCACAGTTTATGCAGAGTTGGAAGGGACCCACAAGAATCTTCAAGTCCAAATCCTGGCCCTGCATAGGACAGCCCCAGGAGCCACACCATTTGCCTGAGGGTACTGGCCAAACACTTCTTGAACTCTGTCAGGCTTGGTGCTGTGACCTTTTCCCTGAGGAGCCTGTTCCAATGCCCAACCACCTTCTGGGGGAAAACCCTTTTCCTGAATCTTCCTTTTCCTAAACCTCCCTTAACTCAGCTTGGTGCCATTTCCTGGAGGCACTGGTCACAAGGGTGAAGACATTGCTACCAGCCCCTCTGCTTCCCCTTATGAGGATATTGAAGCAATGACTGCAATGAGGTCTACCCTCAGTCTTCTCCAGACTGGATACTATAAATAGACAACAATTCCATATCTACCAAGTCAACACATCTTGGATAGGACAGCTGAAACCTTTGTTTCTTTTACAAGATGTTTGCACGTATTTCTCTAGACATCACATTCTGAGACTTGACACACTGCTTTCAGCTTGTTTGCCAGTTGTTTGCAACCTTCTGAAAGCCCCAGAGAGCAAACCATATCCTTGTGATTGCAGAAGTACTGTGGAATTTTTCCCACCTCTCAGGTCTGTGCAAAATCTCAGCCTGTCCCATTTTCTTTCTGGTAGCAGGAATATGCAGGGCAGACTACAGCCTACGCTTCTCTCATCGCACAAAACCTGCCCTCCTGAAAGCCAGCTCTGTGTGTAAAGAGCATCCCTTGTATCTGCTCTCTGTACAGGAATCTTTTTTATGGACAAAATCTCTTTAGTTCATTCCTTTAGTTGACATTTCCATCTTAAATTTCCATCTACCACTCATTCTCCTATTTTCAAGGGTCTAATTGCAGGCCTGTGATCCAGACAGGAACCTGTTCCTTTCTGACTGAGGCTGATTCCTGACATAAGTGACCAAATAACCTCCAGAAGTCCCTTTCAATCTCAACCATTCTGTGATTCTCTGATAAGGACTATATTTTGCAGTGCTGATTAAGAATATTCTGAATTATAATGTTAAAATACTACCACACAGAAAAACAGGATATTGTGCTTGATATCAGTGTATTCAGCAAGCACAGTGTATTAACATCCCCCTGGTGTCTGTCACAGCCATGCTGATACAAAAAGTGCTTTTGCCATTTTAGGTTATGTTATGCAGGGTAGGTAGTGTTGCTATGACAGCTGAAAAGGTTCTCCTGTCAGCCTATGCTGCATCTCTAGCAGGAGCTATGCCAGCGTGGCTGTGCTAGAATTGGTCTTGTAATGTAGATGTGTTCTGAAATATCAATGGAGCATGATGCCTGGGAACAGAAAAACTCTGGAAGCTGATGCTATTGTTAGCATAAAAGGGATGTTTTGTGTTGTAAATAATATTAATTTTTTTTCCCAGAAAATGTGAAGCTATGAAAATGTGGTTGCATGATAAATGGATGAAGCCCTATTAGAAACTCTGGGCATTGTATAATTCTATCCAGATATCATGCCTTGCTGCAGGACAAGCTCATTTTACAGAGCATGTATGGAGGTATATATCCATTTAAGTGCCTACTGCTTTGAAGGCAGAGGTATTTGTTTGCACTAGAGGCCCTCCTTCCAAAGTCCTTGAAAAGATTGAAATTTTAAAATTTTTGTAATTTTCAAATGTGATTTGACATTTCTATCTATTTTACATCCTCAGATCTCATTAAAAAATGGAAAGGAAGCTCAAAGTGTATTTTCAAGTTGTGGCAAAAACCCCAAAACAGGGTAAGGAAGGAACTGCCTTTTATTATATCATGCCATAAACATGGTGAAACCATGTCTGAAATGCTGTTCGCTAAAAGGTTCAAAATATGATAGTAAATTCCATATGCACTGATGCTGAAAATACTGATAAAAATCAAACAAAAATTTCATACCAGTACAAAGCAAATGACATAAAACCTTTACAGCTGCAATATAAAACATTGAAAAATGGAAAAATAGATTTGAAATTATAGTATTTGTGAAATTGCATGCTCAGACATACAAGAGAAAGTCCTGAAGTTTAGCAGATGTGTAGGTGCCTTCCAAAGTCTTTGATTCTTTTACAAAAGAGGGAATCTGAAAGTTCACGAAGTAAACATTAAAATTTCTGAGACAAGATGGATGATGCAAAGAAGGCATTTAGTAACTCTACATCTTCTGTTACCAGGGTTCACTCTCCATTTAGCAACGGGCCCGTACTATCCATAGTTTTCCTTTTGTTATCGATGTATTCAAAGAAGCCCTTCTCATTGTCCCTACCATCCTTGGCCTTTCCAAGATATGTTTCCAGAGGGGCCTTGGCCTTCCTTGTCTCATTTCTACTGACCATCTCTCTATATTCTTTCCAAGTGGTCAGACTCTGCTTCTACCTCCAGTGTATTTCCTGCTTACACTTGAGCAATGACAGATGTTCCTTGTTCATCCACGCAGAAGTCTTGCTCTCTTTGTGTGATTACTTGCTTACTAGGATGCATTGTTCTTCACCTTGGGAAAAGTGATCATTTATTACTGACCAGCTCTCTTTGATCCTTCTTACCTGCAGGGCCCATTCCCACAGGAATCTTCCAAGAAGATCCCTGAGGTGGTTTACTAAGGTCTCCTTAAGTCCATGGTTGCAGTCCTACTTGCTGCTCTGTTTCCTCCTCTTCTGATACTGAGGCACATAATTTCATGGTGACTAAAGCCAAGGCTGCCCTCATCCTTTGCATCTCCAACAAGGCCTTCCCTGTTTTTTATAAAGAGGTCAAGCAGCACACCATTCCTTGTGATACTGTTCACCATCTGTGTGAGGAAGTTGTCATCAACACTTTCCAGGAACATCCTGGACTGTTTATGGTTTGCTGTGTTGCTCCTGCAGCAGATGTCAGGGAAGTTGAAGTCCCACATAAGAACCAGGGCCTGTGCCTGTGAGGCTGCTTCAAGCTGCCAGTAGAAGTTCTCACCCACTTCCTCATCTCGATCAGGCAGCCTGCAGCAAACACTTACAACAGTGTCACCTTCACTACTCTGATCTGTTATCCTAACTCATATGCGAGATGCACATCTCTACATACTGATCATTCATTTCAAGACAGAGCTCAATACTTTCCAAGTGTTGCCTCATGAAGAGTGCAACTCTACCACAGTGCCTTCCTGGTCTACCTTCCCTGAACAGTGTGTGGTCTTTCACAATAACATTCCATTCATATGAGCTCAACATGTTCCTGTCATTGCAATGAGGTCAAAGCCCTGTGATTGTACACAAATCTACAGTTCCTCCTGTTTGTTTGCCATAGTGCATGCATTGATATATAGGCTCTTTATAAAAGTATCTGACTGTGTCAACATCCCAGGAAGGGTGCAAAGGAATGCCCCATTTCTGGTTGCTTGCATGTGCTGGAGGTGTCTCCTCTTAAGCCTCCTGTTGCTTATTGAGGTTGTCACTAAGGTCTCCCCTTCCCCCAGCTTTCCTAGTGTAAAACTCACTTTAACATATTGGCCATTTTATTGACAAAAACACATGTGCTCAACTTAGTGAGGTGGATCCCACTTCTTCTGAACAGCTGTCAATCTCAGCAAACAGGTCCCAAAGTTAAAAAAATTTAATGCTGTTGACAACACCAATGACATACCCAGTGATTTACTTAGAAAGTCCATTTAATTTTTCTCTTGCCATTTACCCTAACTGGCAATATTAAGGAGAAAACTACCTGGGCACCCAGAACCTTGACTGAGTTCCCCAGAGACCTGAAAACAGTTTCATCATTTTCAATTTACCTTTGGTATCATTAGTGTTCCCAAGAAAGATCAGCAGGTAAGAATAGCCAGATGTGTTGATGGGCCTTGGCAACATTTCCATGGCATCTCTGATGCAAGCCCCTGGCAGGCAACAAATATCTTTGGATGACTGGTGAAGTCAGCAGATGGCTGTCTCTGTCTGCTGCGGTAGGGAGCCACCCATCTCAATCTCTTACTGCTTCTTCTAGTCTGATGACTCAGTTGCCTTACTTGATGCCTTAATAACTTCATCCGTGGTTTTGCAGGGCACTAAACTTGTTTGCTAATGTAATTTCATCCTCCTTGTATGGAGAGTGAGCAGTTTCTAGTCGTCCTCTTTTATCAACATCTGACTCCTCGTGAGATCAGGCACAGAGGCCACCTGCATCACTGATGTAGATGGCTGTCGTGGTTTGAATGACAGGTGTCTTCTAAGGAAGGCAGGAGCCTCCCTTGGAATGGAAAATTTAAACACACTCCCTCCAAATTATTATAATTTTGAAATTAAAGGGCTCTCAGCAAAAGGTATGGGAATAGGAATAACAGTTCTTTACTAGGGGAACTAAAATAATGAAACCAAAACACATGCAGTATTGCAAAGGAGAAAAAGAAAGAAACAAACAAACAAAACCCACTGACAGAGTCAGGATACAACCTGACAACCTGTGGGTCAGGGTGTTGGTGGCAGTCCCATTCAATGGTGGCTGCAGTCCTAGTGGCAGATGTGGCTCTGTTGAAGTGATGTTCCTGTAGAAAGAGTGGAGTTTTTCACTGAAGGTCCAGTGATCATAAATGGGCCTGGTCTCCCTCTGAGAATCCAGTGGAAAAGGCTGCTTGGTGTTCCAACTCCCAGATTTTTATCCAGGTAGGAATACTTAGCTCCTCCCCCTGGCTGGAGCATTTCCCAGTGGGATGATGTAATTTCATGAGTGAGACTCAATGGCCCATGAGCAGAAGATCTCTCCCTGGAGGGAGGCTGGGTTGTGAAGAGATAAGAAAACTGCCCCAGCAGGTTTATTGACAGTTGGCCATTGACAGACAATTACACCACACCACTACACCCCAGTCTCATCAGATGGTGATTAGAATACACAGTTTTGGTTACACTTTGGTTTGCACTGCAACCCGTGACCATAGGGGTTGAGACTCCTCTGTCTGTATCTCTTTGAATATCCAATCTATTTCTTTCCCATACTCAGGAATGCTGCTCAACCTACTTCTTTGTGTACCTGCTCAACGTGGTGACATAGCTCCTTGACAGGGACACACTTTCTGCAGAGGAGATAACTGTCAGCCCTACCTTCCTGTACTGGCACCAGGCACTCTTCATGGCCAGAGGGCTGCAGAGCTGCACCTACAGTCAGAAGGTCTGTTTGGGTGAACAGTAACTTCAACACTGCTGGGAAATGAACTCCACAACGAATAAGAATCATAGCACTGGAAGTTCAGACTAAGGTTGGAGAGAAGAAGCCTGCTCTTTTCCCTCCCTCAGCATTAACTGCTACTCCTATCTGCTGCTCTCTGGCTCTGCAACTCTGTTGGCCTTCCTAAGGAGGGAAGCCCTTCCTGCATCCTCCCTGCACCCTCCCTGCACATCCTTCCTTGCAAATTGCTGCACAAATTGCTACACTCATTCTAGTGCTCATCCCCACTGAGTTTACCATAGGTGCTTCTGCTGTCACCATCTGACTGAAGCTTTCAGCTTCACCAAACTGACTGAGGATTTCAGTTTCATCTCATTGAAATCTGCCACAGCAACACCAATTGTCAGGTCCGTCCCACTCACAAGGGCTGCCTGATCCTGGTGGCTTCCTGGCAGGTTTCTGGTCAGTCTCTCAGCTCTTGCTCTGGCTTTCCTGGATCTAGAAAACCTCTGCAGTGCTCTTTCTACTGCTCAGCCCCACAGAAATTATCATTGCCACCCATCTCATATCATAGACAAAATTGATTCAATATAGCATAGTTGTTGAAACCTATATGCCTTACTTTGTAAAGAATATACAGACTGCAGAGGCAAATAAGTTCTTTTTTTAAACTTGTGCTTTAATTGGCTCTTCCATTATGTTTCTGACTATTTTTGCTATAGTATACTGTACATTTCTAAAGTATGTGTGATGCAATTTGATGTGATTTGGAACAGGGGGTGGAAGGCAGGCGACATAATATCAGAGTGGAGGCAATCATGAATACCAAGATATCAGGAACCCATAGAGAAACAATTGAACCTGAAAAGCCATTGAGTTCCCTGTCTGGTAAAATGCCCATTTATTTCAATCAATCACATAATGCATTTAAATGAAAGAGTGATTAAAACTTAAATTTAAAAAATGCTCCCTATTCAGCATAAGATGTGAAATAAAAATAAATTATTTCACTCATTTCTCCATAACCACCTAATACACCACATTTCTAATGAGCATATGAAATTTCTATCCCACACATTACTGCTTAGTTCATTTTACTGGAACCTGCTTCTATATATTATATTCTTCTATATATTATAGCTGCAGAAGCCCAAGAGAAAGACCACAGCACAGAATATACCTATAAGGAGATGATAAGCTTTTCTAAAACTTATGTTATTCTATTGGGTAAATTTTTGTTGCATGTATTCCTAACATTTAGCTCTTTATAGCAGTGGTAAATATACATACACAGTTCAAAACAGAAGACTTTTCTACTCACTGTCCCAACCCCAACAGAATATTTATCACTGTCTTTTTGAGTCTGATTAAAGTGCAGTTGACAGCATTTCAGAACTATGATCTTATAGGTAAGGGAGAAACTAAAAGGATAACTGATACCCTATTAGACCCTGTCTAGGCACAAGAATGACATGTTTTTTTCTTAATTAATATCATGTTATGGCTAGATATAAAGAAACATATGGTTAAAATTGTCCTTGAACCATGAAAAATCCTTGGGTTTTTGTGATCCAGTACAAGAGTAATTTAGTTTTAGTAGTCACTGTCAAAATTCCTGAAATCCGGTGTACTCTAGCTGGTGCTCTTTGAGCCATTGTCCTTTAGACACTACTACCAGTCCATGGCCCACTTTTATTAGGTAATGATTTCTTGCCTTAACCACCCAGAATAATAAACTGAAAGAGATCAGTTCAGTTAGAAAACAAAACTCAAAGATATACTGCATGATATATATCCTATAAAGGCACAGGAAATGCTAATGTGTTCTATGAGTTTATAGAGGATTTAATTCTAAATTTGCTTAAATGAAATATTGAAGTTTTCATATAAGAAGAAGAACTACAGGAACTCAGGGGAAGGAGAGAAAAGCACTAATAATGTCATAATTTTCTGACATGCAAGACAAGTTGGAGAAACTATAAAGAAATATTTTTTTTTTTTAGGCCAAAGACCTGTGATCAAGGCAACAGAATACTTTGTTGCTCTTAAAAAGGGCTTTTATGCAGAGAGATACAGAAGTCATGTAATTTAAAACAATAAAGCTGTATTTTACATGTAGGGAATATAAATTAGGTTAAACCTTTGTTAGAAAAAGAAAAATCTCAGAAGGAATTCTCTAGGTGACATCTTATAGCACTGAAGATGATGATGAATAAGTGCTGATATTTCCACAGAGATGACACTGTCATTCTAGTTGTCTAGGTTTTGTTGCTATTTCCCTGCTGGATCCATTTAAGTGGTATACTGTGAAGAAAATAAAATACCATTCTAATGGGACCAGGTGATCTTTATGCAGTACTAGCAATATGCGTAGTTTTTGTTCCTTAGTTCTTGTGCATAAGCCCTTTTTTGTTTTCTTTTTTTTTTGTTTTTAATGCTGAAAAAGTATTTCTAATTTGTGATTAAAGATGCAATGTTAAATGCTCCAGATCTACTTAGCTTTTCTGGTTTCCTATGGAGCTCTTCATTTTCCTCTTCCTCTGAATTTATGAAGGAACTGAATTTAGAAAGAGTAATTTAGTCAGAGGAATTCAATGTGAGGAATAGTTTACCTACATTCCATGTCTGATTATGCATCTGAATATTTGTTATGATGACCAGTTCTTCATGAAATTTTTAGTAATATACAAGCCATATAATTTTTTGCTATTAGTGACAGCTTTGAGGAGTACCAGTATGACTAACAAGTGGTCATTCATTTAAGCTGTATTATACATTTTTAAAGTAAAATAGAAAAGACTGCATTAATATAAGGTATTTCTATAGTGTGAATTCACTGCACTTAAGTTGTTTCCCTCCTCACTACATTGCAGGCATTTCTACCCCCCAGTATGAATAATGACAGGCAATGATGAAAGCTGACAAAATCATGACAATTGTCAGGCTGCTGCTCTTACCAGTAGTAGAGGACACTGGCCTCTTATGGCTGGGTCTGAGTCTTGGGATGATGTGGTTGGGTATTACCTGATGGCAGTAAGTCACTCTAAGTATTATGATTCCAGCACAAAAACTGTAAGTTTTAAGAATATTTTATACCATCTTTGATAAGAGTGCAACTTATTTAAGTCACACAGACAGTGTACCTGGTAATTCTCCCTCAGAAGATGCATTCACACACCCAGTCCCACCATCAGTGTCAGCAGAGTCAAAGCTTACACAAGAGAATTGTGTTGATAGCTGTGAGATTCTCAGCCACCAAAGACAGACCTTTGAACTGCATGTGATGGATAAAAATCTTAACTCAGGCTATCTGGTTTTAATTCCTGGGTCACAGGACAAACTTGTAATGCAGGTTCTTTAGATAAGGTGCTAAAAAAAAAAATGGCAGAGCAAACCAGATGCTGCCAAGTTTCTACTGTCCTTATGACACACCATACACCACAGTATTCCCTTGGGAAATCACTGGCATTTGGGCTGCATTTACCTTTGGAGATTTTGCACTTGCTCCTGAAACTCTACAGCTTTAACCAGGGGAATTGGAAGCTACCAAATTCTAAATATAGAACTATAATAAATTATAGACTAAATCTAAGTAAACATATCATCAAGGTTCTTACAAATCAAAACTGACATGATTTAATATCCACAGATCTATGAAATAAAGAGAAACAATGGCATATCTGAATCAAATTGTAATATTGATTTTTTTTAAATGAACACAGATCTATTTTCTTAGTATTACATCAGCTAAAGACCCTACACTTGCATTAAAAGTTACTAGAACACATCTTACAGAAAACATTTCAAAAATGCAGTGTGGCCTTCAAAATGATAATAATTTTTTCTAATTATATTTGTTGCTTTTTTCTCTCTAAGAATAAAGTATTTGGATTAAAAAGATGACTTAGAAGTCCTTTCTTTCTATGGTGGTTATAGATAATTTTTTTTTTTTAGTTTAGCTAAGGTAACAGTTTTGAAATTAGAGGGAAGATGAGTACTAGGAGTCTTGGAAAACTGAGTCTTGGAAATCTCTTTATGTGAATAAACTTAAACTGAGAAGGCCCAAGTCATTTGATCTGGCACATTTAGGACCTAGTGATAGCCGAGGTTCCCACTTTAAACTGTACATTGAGAGATCTAATGCAAAAAACCCAGGAGCTCACCAAATGAGGTGAAATGGATCGGTTGAACTAGACTTGTCAGAAGAGAAATCAGGTGGAACAAACTTTAGGTCAGCAGATAATGACAGCATTTGTAAAATTGGAGAACTGATAAGGCTTGTATCTCTGATGAAAGACTCTGATGAAATCACCTAGTGTCAGGTGAAAACTTTTCAAGACTGGAATGAAATAAAGCGTATCTGCTGACACAAACCTTAATCTAGGCAGACCTGGCCTGATGGTAGCTAAGGAGAATCAAATTTGGTGTCAGAAGCAGTCTAATTAAATTCATAAAGGAGTCCTGTGTGAGTGAACACTACATGTGAAATAATCAAGCCAGCACAAACTGTACAGACTTGTCACCCATTTTTTTAAACCTTGCTAATTTCTGGGACCAGTTATTTATGTCCCACTCCTCAATGTGACATTCATCTTTCTGGGAACTACTAACTAGTTTGAAAGTAAGAAGAAAACATTTGAACTTTGGATTTAGAGTTGAAGTTCCAAGTACCTGAGAGTTTCTGTTTTAGGATTAAACCCAAATATTCTGTTTCATTTGAAAAAAAAATAAATAAAGAAGATGCTAGACATAATACTTAGACTGATTCTTGGTTTTGCTAATGAGACCTAATAAAAAAAAGAGTATACAATGTGGTTTGCTTGATTTCTTTTCACACGAGTGTTGTGGCTTAACCCAAATGTGCAACTAAGCACCACACAGTCCTTCACTCACTTCCCCACAGTGGGATTGAGGAGAGAACCCAAAGGCTAAAAGTGTGAATACTCATGGGTTGAGATAAACACAGGTAAAGGTGAAGCAAAAGGCACACATGCAAGCAAAGTAAAACAATTCACTATTTTCCACAGGCAGGCAGGTGTTCCAGGAGAGCAGGGCTCCATCACATGTAATGGTGCCTTGTGAAGTCAAACACCATCACTATGAATGTCCCCCTTTTCCTCCTTCTCCCCACAGCTTTGTATGCTGAGCCTGATACCACATGGTCAGCTGGGGTCAGCTGTCCTGGCTGTGTTCCCTTAAGACTCAGAGTGCACCCCCAGCCTCCTCACTGGAGGGGTAGGTGAGGAACAGAAAAGGCTTTGACTTTGTGTAAACACTGCTCAGTGAGAACAAAACCATCCCTGTGTTACCTACACCGTGTCCAGCATAAATCCAAAACATAGCCCATACTACCTACTATGAAGAAAACTAACTTAATACTAGAAAAAAAACCAGGAGGAGACTGCCAAACTCACTTCCCACTTCGATAAGAAATAGTTTCACTGGCGTGATTCTGGCAATCTGTTTTGGAAACTATCAGTCTGACTGGCTTAATTGAAACTGACAGAAGTTGCCTAGATAACATTTCAAGACCATTAATTTGATATGGAAAACTGACATTTTCCAAATTATTTTTTAATATATGCTTTTTTCATTTTCATACATCTAAAATGTGTGTTTCAAAGAGAGAGAGAGAGAGCAGTTTTTATATACCTTCTTTAGTCTCACTTAGATAAGACCGAAAAAAGAATTATTGGGGGAGAAAAAGTTCAGATTCTGGAGCCATTCATTCTTGTGTAGGTTATACCATTCATTACTTTAATGTAGTGATACAGAGAGGTGGTGCTTTGTCACCATCATTATTTTTTCCATCTCTTACATTCCATATCTACTGTAACAGTCATCCTAAGATCATGACTACATGATCACTCTGTAGTTAAACTGAAACTTTAGTTCCGGTGAAAGTTTGTGTCACACTTAGGCACAATTGGTATTCATCACAAACCACTCAAGGGACAAAACATAAGTAGCAAGGTTGCCTCAAGATCTACCTAACAGGGCAACTGTTAATTTTTTTTCTCCCAGAGGCTGTTATTGCTGTAGTCATTTGACATATGGAAACTGAACCTGAGTTGACTGCATTGAGGTAAAATGCAGAACCAACACAAACAAGCCACCATTGCTTTTGTAATATTTGTGAAGGCTTCTGGGAATTAGATCAGGAAAGCAGAGACAAAATGAGTTGGTTCTTATCACACTGCAGGTGTAGAGAAAGTTAAAATCTAATGGTGATGAAGAGGAAAGATGAGGCAAGGTGCAAACAACCTTTGAGAGACTGAGAGAGAAGCTAGAAAGCACTTTTGAAGAAGGCAAGAACATGAAAAGAAAATCCTGCTTTAGAGTTGCAAAGGAAATGGACGATCAATTAACTCTGTTTCTATTTGTGTTTGGTTTCTGCTGCCTGATTTGTAAATCATGTTTGCAGCATGATTCTCCTCCTTTTAATGGAGAAATCAAAGCCTCTTTCATAACTTTGGGAGAGAAATATGGTGTTTCTCTTAAACCAGACTCACTGCTGGAAGCTGTCCAAAGAACCTGTCATACTACTCTCTAACAAAGACATGACTGAATCACCAAACATAATAAAGAAATAGAGCAAACTTAGCATTCCTGGAAACTAAGGATCTGTTTTCTATTAATTCTATTTCTCATTAACTCCTAGTATAGAATAGATAAACAACCTTTACTTTTCCTTTAAGACAAGAAAGGCTACTATAAGTAGCTTTTTATTTCTAAACTATGACAGACAGAAAACATCCTACTGGGTATTGATTTTATTGGATGGCACGACTAAAACCTACTTTCAGATGGAAGTAAGGAATGTGAGCTTGGAGTCACATGCAGGGGCTGTTTGACAGAATGACGCGATGGATACGTCCTTTCGTTGCTATGGTGACAGCTCATCTGCTTATATGTCCAAGAAATAGGGCTTTTCATTTTTTCCTCTAAGAAGAAAAACTGCTAACTCATAATAACAAAGTGATTTGTTTTTGTACTAAAGCATAGCTAATACAAATACCATTGCCCAGTTTTAATTTGGACATGAAATTAATATCCTAGAGCAAATAATATGAACAAAAAAGTTTCCCATCCTCTACCTACTTGCTCCCATAGAATTTTTCACCACAGCAACTGTTTACCTCTTCCGTGAACCTCCAATATATCTGCAACAAATTGGATTTCTGGAATAATTGACACAAGCTCCCAGAATACTGTGATAACTTTAATAAATTTATTTCAAATTGACATTTAATTTTATTTTTTTTACTCGAGCCATCCAGATGTTAGAACTGAACAGCTTTTACCAGCATTTTTTATCAATAGTTTCCTGAATATTTAAGTGAACTCTGTTCAGCTGTGGCCATATTCTATTTCTGTTTATTTTCTTCAAGTGCCCTCTGACCAGTCTCTATTAGTGGGAATGTTTACAAGAAGCTCATACAGAAATGCACAGCTGAAGTGCCTGAAAATAACTTACTTTTTTTTTTTTTTTTTAATGTACACAGGGAATATTTTTGTTAAGATTGCCTGCATTCACAATCCAGGATGAACAACACCAAGATGTGACTAATCAGATCAATTTCATGTGTCAACCAGAAGTAGCTATTTGATGACACTTGATATCTTAACTATTTGATTTGAGATGCAGCACTATTTTTCCTTAAGCAGTAGAAAAATCAGTAGAATATTAAACAAAACAAAACAAAAAAAAAAAAAAAAAAAAAAAAAAAAAAGCCAACCAAATAAACAAAGGAAATCATGTTCTGTCTGCAAGAGTTCCAAATGAAAAATTAAATTCACAGTTAAGATTATTTGCAGATACATCAGTCATGCCTTAAATGTAGCTGTCGTTTCATTGTAGTAATCCTCATGCTGTTTCAGAAACCCAAATAAAATAAATATCAAGAACAACCTGATATGGAAAGCATTACAGAAATTACAGATGTATCTGTGAGGCATTGAAGTCATCCTCTCATTCAACTCATTCAAAATCAGAATGCATGACCATGTTATTTTATCAAATGCAGTAGGGGCTCTATGGCCTCCAGAAAGTATTTGTGTAGGTTACAATAACAGTAATTGCAGTGTGACACTTATTTCCATGTGACACTTATTTCCAGATGTCCCCTTGATAAGTGTGCCAGATAGAAAAACAGAAAATCTAAAAATACATTTTAGATGGCACGCAGCATCAAATCTGCAGGTACCTGTTGAAGAATAAGCCTGTTTGCTTTGAATTAATTGTGATGTTTGTTTTGAATGGTTTTTCCCCCAGATACACTGCATTGCACAGCACATTATAAATACCCTTGTGAGAGCAATGCAGTTATACATTTTGAATCACAGTAGTCTTCCTGATATAACAAAATTAATTTTTTTAAAGGAAAATAGAATACATGAGTTTTCACAAATGTCTGTGGATACAAACTTTCAAATTATCATCTAAAGTCCAGAGATGTATCCTTATGTGTCTTCTAAAGATGGTCCATTTTATTATAATGATGGTATTGAGGTTGCAAAAAATACAACAGCTTTCTGCATATAGTAATGGTGTTCAACACAAGGAAGGAAGGATTAAAACTCATAGAAGTAATCACTGATGTTCTATCAGAGCCATTCCCACTGCAAAATATTTGTACAAATTCTATGACATTAGGCTCTCCAAGGTGTTAGATAGGATCTCACTCTCTCTTCCCACTTTACAAATTATGTTTATGTTATTTATAAATATGAGTTTATAAATTTGGGGTTTGTTTTCATGCAATTTCACCACAGATTTTTAAATGCTGGTATAAGACTATTAATACAAGTTGGCTAATAATACAAGTATGCTGAGTGCATGCCTTTTTTATCTTTTTTTATTATTATTTTTCAGAAATACAGCAAATTAGCCACAGGTAAACTGACCATCTGTTTTATGCTTGCCACTATTTCCCACACTGCAGTTCCTATAAACTCACCCATTTTAACTCCACACTAGCAAATGGCTAAATTGAAGTGAACCAATTTAAAGGCTTAAAATTCCCTTGCCATCCAAACTGTCCGTCTCACACAGGTCTAGGACCTTGCCAATACATTTGTCCAGCCCATATCCATGCTATCCAAAGTTACCTTTGCATGCCATCACTGTCTGGCTAAATTTCAGCTGTTGGTCTGGAAGTTAAGCTCCTGATCTGGCGAGGAAACTCTCCTGAGCCACACAAAACACTGACACCTCACCTTGGTGCTGACGTTAGCAGACACACACTGGGGACACTCTCTCTGGTCCCACTTCCCAGTGCTGAGAGATCTGCTTCCCAGCAGTGACATTTCTCTCTCTAGTCTGGCCTCAGATCCTGCTTTAGCCGAGGTGGCATCGGTCACAGCTGGCTCAGCAGAGTGCCTCTGGGCTGCAGCAGCAGGTGCTCTGCTTGGCCTGCAGCGTTTTGCCGGAAAGAATATACTGAGCTTTAATTGAAAATTACCTTCCTGTAACGGACAGAACTTACCCATTTTTCTGTGACCCACATTCTCTTAAGCATGCACACACACCCTGCACCCCACAGAAAAGATCTATAATTAAACTATGCCTGGCCTGTGGCTTTGATAAGTCTGAAACCCACTTCTCCTTGGGCCACGTTCCTCCCTTGCTGCTTCACTTCAGCAAGTGCTTGTGGATGCACACCGTACTTTGCCTTTTGGGTAACGTGCATCTGCTCCAGCACTCTGCAAAAGAACCTTGGCCAATGATTTTAACATCCTGATAGTCTCCCACTGCATGTGAGTAGTGGATGTACCAGGCACTGCACACGAGCATTTTGCAGCCATCTTGATGAAGGAAAAAGGCAAAGGCCTGATGCAGAATCATGGCATTGATAGCTGAA
Source organism: Certhia americana (assembly GCA_018697195.1). NCBI lineage: Eukaryota > Metazoa > Chordata > Aves > Passeriformes > Certhiidae > Certhia > Certhia americana. The sequence goes on from CM031860.1 coordinate 35,296,031, forward strand.
GCCCAGGTGTTTGGCTGGATTAGGGAACCAGGCACCTGGGCAAGGGGTGGGGAGGTGCTGTTTAAGGACAGCTACCTGCCAGCTGGATGCCAAGGAAGCCCTGGCCCCAAGTCCTCTGAGGGAAGACATTTCGCTGTGGCAGGAGGTCCTGGCGGGCAGGACATTTCACCTGGTGGTGACCAGGTACTTTTGGCTTGGCTTGTGGAGGGAGCTGGAGCCACACAGCCAAAGCACCAACTGTTGTCTATAGAGGTGGTGCCACATACTGGTGGGAAAGCTTACTTAGATAATGGCAAAAAATGATATTCTGCTGGGGTAGAAAGTGCCATTAATCATCTACACAGTGACTGAATTTGGCCTCATCTGCTTCCTCAGCATTGCTTTGATAAAAAAGCAAGGGATGTTTCAAGATAAAACAATTGCAGAGCATTTGCTCCTACTGTGTTTTATTACAGTGCTTCCTGCAGTTTCTATGTGTGTTTCACCTCATGACTGAAAGTACAGCTATAAATAAGTTTCTGTGAGGTTTTATCCAAGTTTGGTTCCTTGAGAGGGGAAAGCTCATCAAACCTTACTATTGTCATAAGTATCTCAAATCTGGAAGCAAATATATGCAGGCAGACTGACGGTGGCAACATTTTCTGTGGCCTCTGAAAAGAGCTCTAGCAATTTAGACAGCTGGGATCTTTCCAGTGCTCTTTCAAAATTAGCTCCCTGGAATTAAAAATATTATACAATATAATTGCTATCCATTAGATAAAAATGCATTCTGACATCAAAATAACTCATCCCTGGACTGAAACAGAGAGAGTTGTGTTATTAATTCTGAGGAGCACATTTGATTTTTAAAGAACATTGTAGAAAACACAAACTGAACTATTTAAACATCTTAAAGAATTTTATTTTTGTTTAATATATCTTTAGGAAAAAGAAAAGAAGTCATTCACATGTTTATTATTTGAATTTAGCTAGTTTTCTTAGGGAATTTAAACCAGAATATTTTTGACCTTGTGTTTGAAATTAACCAAGTAATTTATCACAAAACCTTTTTACTATAACTCAAGTAATCTTATATGACAATATTTCTTCAGCTACATTAAAAATAGAATTAAATACCAATCCAAATTGCATACACATTTTCCTCTTTGTTCTTGTCTGTATGTCATACTGTGCTGGAAATATGGACTACAAGTTTTATAATTGCACACTGGCCTTATACATTGAAATAAAATAACAAAAATCAATTGAATTAATGTAGGGAACAGAATGCAACTTACATGACAAGTTTATTAGAATTGTGTTTCAAATGTAAATTTACAGAAATTTTCTTAAGTCCAATATGTAAAATTTCTCTCAGAGACTCATTTTTACCCTTTTCTACATTAGGAATACTCAACTTATGCAGGCTCTATAAAATCCAGAAAACTTTCAAAAAATCATGTGCTTTCATGTAATCACAGTGGTGTTCCAGCAAGCCAAAAGTTTTCACTACTCAAGCACTTGAAAAACCTATACCTCAGTTTTCATATAAACCAGCTTAGTCCTGTACATTATTCTAAGAACTAAGAAAATAAATAAAAAATCATGGCTGACCTTGTGACCAAATCATAGCTGATCCTGTGACCTGTTACAGTGTGACAGGAAGAGAGATGGTTAATTAATTATGTGCAAGGAAAAATTAAAATTTCAAAAATTACAGTTTTAAGCTACTAATGTTAAAGTTTTAAATTTTCATTTATTTTGTAAAGTTTTGAGTGAATTTTGGATAGCTTATGCAACATCTTTTATGACATATTAACATTTTCATGACCTATTAAAATCTGTTGGATACATCCAACTAAATTGATATTTTCAGATTGATGCTTTAGTGAAAAAAAGCAGGAGAATGAAATGAGCTTGTGTTTAAGTATGCTGCACAATTCATTGGCATGGTAACAAAAAGAAAAAACAAACAAAAATGTTTTTTAGTTTAATTCCATTAGGTCTAAGATCCATTCCATTTGTGGGGTTGGCTTAGGTAAGTTTAAACTTCCAAATAGGCACCAGATTAGTTATTCCTTGTAACTTGGATGTCTCCAGCCTTGATTAAATTGATTTCCACTGCAAGAATCTGAGTTTAATGCTTACTGCATTGTGTGAATAGATACACATTTGTCTGGTAAAAGAATGACTGCACATGAGTCACATAATAATTTCATGTGCAGTTCCATACTGGAAAGGCTGCACTTGTGGGCCATATGCCAGAACAACTGACTCAGCACATGATGTACTCCCCTGTTATTTCTAGAAAGGTCCTGTGCAAGACCTTGGAGGCTTCTCATCTACCAGAGGACACAATTATCATGGGAATTTGAGTGGATAGAAGAAGCGTGGAATGCTTCCTATAAAGGAAAAAAAGGCTAAAAAAATTATCTGAGAGTTTGCTTAAGGCTAGGAAAAAATTATGCTGCCTCATGAATACAGATATCTGCATCCTAGTTCTCAAGAATTAACCCAAAATTGTATATCTTAAGCATGTTACACTGTCCCCATAGCAGAATTAAGCTTCGTCAAGACCAGACTGAGCAAAATAATAATTTTTTATTCATGAAGGCATCCTGACTTTGGTTTATTTTGCTTTGAATTCTTGCTTCAGTTCCTCTATTTATAAAGTTATTTCTTTTAAATGTAGGGTTTTTTAGGACTGCAAAAGTTTAGCCAATGATTTTTATGCATATTTGAAATGATTGTGCATTACTAGGTTAATTTGGTTTTAATTTTCAAAACAATAATTTGTAGGCAATTTAAAGGCAATCAAAATACTGAAACTTTTAGAAATAATTCCTAATCCTGAAACAGTTATGTAAGTACAGATAGAATTTGTCAAGAGTTGTATGCTGCTGTAAAATCCTGAATGATGTTATTAAACCAAATCCATGAGATTTGCTTATTCTACTGGCACATACATCTTCTCTCTGCTGGTTGCCACTGAGAACTGTTGCCATGTGGAGTCATGTGGAGTCCTGAAGTACCCTCATGCTTCTGCTGTCAGACCTCTGGGTTTGACTTGCAATAAATCCTTCCTAAAAGAGAATTTAGCCAGCTGTCCCTGGCTGCTGCTCTATATTTGTACAAAAGGTTGTACAGATATGCACAAAAGGAGTGCATGTATTCATCAGTATTTGCTCGTACAGATATGCACGTGCTGGAAGTGATGTACAAGCTAGCTGAACTGAAGCCTTTCCTCCAGGTCTTCCTATTGGTATGCATTCAGGATTCCCTGAAAGCATTATAGGATCTATAGGATCAACAATCAAAATGAGTGAATTTTGTTTAACAACTGTCTCTATTTTAAGCATTAAAAACACTTAGGGTGGGAAAAAAATAGGACTAGAAAATTATTTAATGGGGAAAAAGCCCTGAATACTTGGAAGAATTAGGTTCTGTGTTTATTTTTTATGAAAATATGTTTTTGGAATATGTGTAATGTACCTGATTCTTGGGTCACCACTTCAGTAGAAGTATTAATTTTATTTTTTAGTGTTTTTTAATATACAAATTTTCCTCAGTACTGAATAGCAATAAAAATCTCAGTAAAGATATTATACATGCAGTTCATTTACTGTGCTTTCTTCACACTGCCTGATCCTGCCTAGGATTACTTGCAAATAATAGAGGAAAAGACTGACAGAGTGGAGGTGTTAAATAATAGTTGGGTGATTTATCCTCCCAACTATTCACAAGCTATTTTTGAATTCAAGTGATAAAGGAATACCAAAGCTTACTGCTGCTTGTGCTGTTGAGCATGGAAGAAGTACATGGAAACTGCTTTTGCTGGTTTTCAAATATATATCTTATTATTCACCTTCTAATTTCCTCATGATTATGATATTTGGTGTTGTTCATTTAGAGTTACAGGAGAATATCTCTCTTATCTGGAAAAGTCTGTCTTTTAAAGAAGGACCAAAAATATGAATATGGTAGCATTTTTAAGGCATGAAAATGGAAGGCAAATTGAAGTACTTTATTATTATTATTATTATTATTATTATTATTAATTAATTAATGCCATTCTCAGGTTTTGTGCATCTGATTCATGGTTTGTGAAGGATTAAGCCTGGTAATCCCAATTTTCAAAGTGATCCAGGGAAACAACTCCAGTCTATTTCTTTTAATTCTAACTAAGTCTCACTCTTATTCCAGGAAGAAAATCAAATTCATGGTGTGGACTTGAGTGGGAAGAATTTATCCTATATTATTTGCAAGTAAAGCATACATGTGTTTGATAGCTGGTTAAAGGAATGGTTTGTGCTGCCTCTGTCATTTATTACAGAAGTATAGCCACACTGGGAGTATAATTCCTGTTGCCATGGAGTAGCAATGCATATCAATGTTAGACAAATTTTAGGATATGAAAAGAAAAGTATACTGGGCTAGTTCTAAAACTGAGAAGGGGCATTTAAGCAGAAAGAACATAACAACTCAGTCTTGAATTTGCACAAAACTTACCTTCCTTTCAGAGTGAGTCTTGATGATATCTTTCATCTAAATGAGATCACAATGTCCTCCAATTTTCCATAATAAAATTGAACTAGTACTGACTATCATGACTGCATAAATTCACTAGTAACACTTGAAAACTTCCGGTGTCCTGTTCAAGCACCAAACAATTCACACTATCTTTACCTGCAAGATATGTTGACATAAATGTGTGAGAAAAAAATTTAACAAAAAGAGTGTTGTTTTAGTTTAAATTGCTTGCATTCTAGTTCAGTTTATAACCAGAGTTAAAATATTTGCCTTTTTGGAAGAAGCAAACTCAGAAAATTCTAGATTTCAATGTCTGAAAACTAAAAAAAAAATTAAAAATAAAAAAAATACTGCCAATTAGATTCACTTTCTGTTGCTGCAAGCCTCAAAAATAAGAAAAAACTTCACAGAATCTACCGTCACGACTCAGTTGAAATCCATTAATACCTTGATCCCTGGTATTAGCAACTGTGCTCTCTGTTGCCTAGGGAGGAAAAATTAAGGACTAGTGGGCAGTAAAATGAAGCAGTAATGGCTTTTACTACTGTGGTCCATGCCCACCAGAGCTTCATAAACACCATCAAAACCTTTCAGAGATGTTTCCCTCTTGCAGTACTTGTGTGTGGTGCTGCTGCTAGCATCAAGCTCATCACAGCAAAGTATCACATCAGGGGTATGCCCTGGAGTGGGAAGTGTGCTCTGCCTGCAGAGGAGCCACTGTGGTGTTTCGTCTACAGCTGGCAGAGACAAACACATAGAAAAAGAGGCTAAGAGAGAAGGAAGACCCACTACAGGGTGATTTAGACAAGAGCAGCCATTCATTCACACACAGAGACATGCATAGAGTGATCTTCAAAATTTTCTGTTGACATCTCCAAGATGAAAACACCTAGAAAACACGATGGTTAAATGAAATTAAATGAAAAGTAGGATAACAAGGGAAATGCAAATCCAATGGTTCAGTATAGCTCACTTTGTTGACATTTGGTGTTGACAAAACAAATGTAATACATATGGTTTTCAAAGGCTTTAGTCATTCCCTATGACTGTTACATTCCTTACTGAATGTAAACTTAATTTTCATAGCTGCCTACAATTATGTATGTGCAGCTGTGTCCAAACATATTTGGAATATATTATCAGGGTTCTCCTTGAATGGTTCTTTTTTTTTTTTCCAAAATGGAAGGAAGAACTGAAACCAAGAATGTCATGGACAGGTGACAAAAAACTTTTCTCAGCATCACGGAACACTGCCCAAAAGTTGTGATGCTGAAGAATGAAACTAAAAAATGAAGTAACTGATGAGGCTGAAACTGAACCCCATTTTTAAGAATGTTTTCAGGTGGCAACAGACACTACTCCTAATTTCCTTATTTGTGTATTTTTGCCATGAATGGAATGTTTTCCACACTGGCATCATCCTGCCCTTAATGATGATTAGATGGTGAGTTGGCACTACCTAATAGTCATCTTTAGATGTGACCCTGAACTGCAGTTTTTTTAAGAGAAAATTCAACAGTCTCTTGGCTTGTCTTCCTGAATAGACATACTTTATCTATGAAAAACAGTGAGTTTGTTTTGCTGTTTTTTTTTGTTTTTTTTTTTTTTTTTTAATTAGGGTATTGGGTTTTACTTGTCAGCAATATCCTAAATAAGAATAGTATGAAAAATTATTTTTGAAAGCTATGCTGGAGGTTTGATCATATTTTATTTCAAATTTCTATAGAAATGTTACATAAGATTGATTGCATCTTTTCATTACTACCTTCCTGGACATCAGCATTCTTGGAGTATGTGAAATAAATGCAAGCTCTGCCTAGAAGGAGTACAGCAGAAACAATTTAAGAAAGAAGTAGGAGTGTCCTGTTTAGGACTGGTCTGACTGCCTGGCCCAGCTAACTGCAGACATCTGCATAACAGACCTTTAAGTCTGTTTGGAATGACAAAAACACCTATCCTCTCTGTCCAAGTTTCACAGACCTTCCATGACAAAAGAACATCCCAATAAGACTTTCCACTATGGGCTGTTGTGTTTCACATGATGTTTTCCAGAGCATAAGGAGTGACAGTTACACTACTCCTGTCAGATATGTTGTAAAAAATCAAAAGAGAAGAATATTATAAAAATTTTATACAAACAGAAACTGCACACATGCTGGTCCTTTCCTTCAAATTTGGAGGTTTTGGTGGCTTTATAGCTTTACGATTTCTTTATAGCTTCATCATCTCAACAAATAGAAGCAAGAAAATAATTCAGAAGTACTGAGAAAGGACGAATGTTAAAAGAAGAAGAGCTAAATGATAATTCTATGTACAAAACTATGCTTCACATGTTGTAGCACATGACGAATCTCATAATAAATAAATATTTTCTACAATACTTAAATGGTTTGTACTTCAAGAGTTAATTTAATTGTAACTGAACTAGGAATAACTTGCACTTTTTAAATAGACCAATAAAACATTAGTTAGACTAACAGTAAAATCTTGGTTAATTTATAAGACAGGCTCCCTTTCCCCCCCCTAACAATCTTTTGATGGTAACATCAGGGATGGTTTCTTACTAACTATTCCTTATTGCAGAGCTTCTCTTGAAACAAGGTCTATTTTCTTCCTTTAAAATCTTTGGGAACAGACAGTTATTGTCAAATGCTTCAACACTTCGTGTTGCCTATTCTGAATTTGATTTCCCTTCCTGACACAGCCCATAGGAGACTTCAAATGAAACCCTTATTCTAGAAGTTATTTAATTCCTCCCTCAGAACAGAAGCTGGGTTCTTGACATGTGGAGAAAAAGATAAGAGATAAGTGGGATTAATGAGCACTTAAAAGAAAAATAAATACTATAAAAGTTATAAATCAAGATTTATATTTAAAGAATAGAACCCCTTGGGGTTATTCATGCTGTAAATTTTTATGTTTGCATTAAATCAGAGATTTTTCAGAGTGGCTAGTACTGAAACCATTGTATTTAATTTGTCTGTAAAATGGTATTAAACTGATATCAAACTACTGTTAAAAACATGAGTGGTTATAATAGATCACAACAGGAGAGGGACATTTCAGAGTCAAGAGCTCTGTGGTGTATGTTCACTGGTAGGACTAGGTGGAAAAGGGACGGCCAAGCTGATAGCATGGTCAGAGCTGAGGAAGGAAAACATGTTACCTGGGACTGAGATGAGAAGGGATTATTTTGGGAAGGAGATTTATTTCTAACAGTTGTTCTGAAAAAATTGCATCAACATCAAAATTGGTTGGAAGAGATGACTGGTATGAACATAAATATTAATGAAACTGTTAATAGTTCTGCTTTCAAGCTAGGTAAAGTTTACAGTAAGAGAGACAGTGCATGTTAATAAACTATCAGGAATGACTAGAACAGAGTGAGGAAATTATTGGCATATTAGCTATTCAGCCAGTCTGAAAAAGTAGTTTGGGGATCTAAGCGATATAATTGGTTTAATGTGCCTGTAGTAGCTGTATTTCTTTGTGCTGGATGTAAGCATCTACTTGAATACAATATTTGGGGGGACATGCATTTTACATGGCTTGATGTCTATAAAGCATGTATATATAGTACACTGATCTATACAATATTTTCTATGTAACTTTAAAAACTATCACAGAGGGCTTAATGAAGTTTTTCCATGTTAATTTTTTCGCATCTGGTGTTGTGCCATTAAAAAGTAAACAGAATCTTCTTTCTATGAATCAGTGCAATTGTTTCTCTTTACCTGTTTAAGGTTCATGTAGGCAGTGTTCCGTGGCAGAACAACTCATAGCCTAAGTTGTGTGGAAAAATACTTTGGTCTGAGCCAAACACCTGATAATATCACTGTGTTTCTCTGACTTTTACAAACTAGCTGAATATTTTTATATATTGAAGAAGAGTATGTACTTAAGTATAAAAACTTTTAGAATCTGGAAACAAAGTTGCAAAGTAAAATTCTTGGTGTGATCAAATGAAATCTGTGTACACACATGCAATATAAGCAGAAAGAATAACTGAATAAGAATAATAAGTAGACTTCATGTCTCTAAATCTCTCAAGTTTGGTATAATTTTCTGCTAAATAGCTGTTACTTATGCAATTAAGACTGAAGTCACATTAATGACTGTTGACATTTTTATGCTTATTTATAAAAATGACAAATCACAGAAAGAGGTCCACTGGATGAGGTTAATTTTGCAGATCATTACCAGGCAGAATCACATTCTCCTACAACCTGGACATCTGGCACTTGGGGAATTTCATAGAAATAAAGTATATGTTGCTTGTGTAATACTGTAACATAGCTAATTTTTAGATTTATGAACTCTAAAATAGTAAAATCCTCAGCTGACATGAATCAGTGAAGGTGTACTGGTTTGTGTGAGATGAAACTCAGATGCTGTCTCAAAGGCTATTTGGGTATAACTTTTGGAATAATCTTTTGGAATCGTGTATATACTTCTATGAATAACATGGTTCTCAAAATGTGCATGCTTTGGTAAGTGTTTGGTAGCTGGGATAGTTTGAGTACTGAGTATTTCATTCAATTGGGAAAATATTTTCTATGACCATTATTAATATATGTACTTCTTTGCTGGATTTACTTTTGTTTCTATTAAAAACTGTAAAGGCTATTGACTTATTCTATGAGTCTTTTCCACCCTATACAAATTGAAATCTCTCAGACACATATTTGAGGTAGGAATAATATTTTTAATAAGCAAATTCATAAAAACATGTAATGGAATTCTTATTACAGGCAAAAATTTGAGTACATGGGCTATAAGCCAGGCCACTACTTGAATATCTTTTCTGCAAAGAAAGTTGGCTTTAGCATGTAGCATTTCCCAAGCCTCAGTGACAAAATGACAGGTATTTGTAGTTCTTCATTAGTCATAACCACATTAATGATACTTAGAAAATGCAATTATTAGAAAATAATTAAAGAATAGCATTACTACAGTTTATGAACAAGTTGTTCAATTAAAGGGAAGTTTTAAAATTATATTTCAAATTGGATAACCACATATATTTATATACTTGTGTATTACATTTTAATGATTTTTTAATCATTTTTTTTCAGTGCCATTTAAGGGAAATAACAATTCCCTTCAGTATATTAGAATTAATCAGATCTAGCATGATAACATTCCAAAAGTGGTCAAAAAGAAGAAAAAAGATCTGACGATTATAGAAGGATGCACTATACACTGATACAGATTGTTTATGATAGTCTCTTTATTATGGGTGATTCATATATCTGCCTTCTAAAACAAATTAGAAGAAAAAGAAGTAAGATCATTGCTACATATTATGCCTATTGAAATAACATATGCTTGTCTCATATCTATGTTCTTGCACTAGCCCAGTGGTAGAAGAAAATGTGCAAAGAGGAAATGTGCAAAGCTACTCCAAATGAAACTACATTGTTGTATACAGTTACAGTTTAAATACAATAACTACCCTGTTTGGTATTAATATATTCATTAAGATTCTCTTTGCTGGTAAATATTTAATAATGCCAAGCTTCTTTGTAAACGTGAAGTTTGCAATGTAGATGACCACCAATAAAACTATCTGTCTATAAGGGTTCAGGGTGTGTTGATAAGATCATATTCAGATTGTCAGCATAATCAGGATTGTGACATAGGGAAGGAATTCTTGCAGGATAAGGTAGAGCTCAATAAGGCTGTAAATCTTCAGTGTGTTGCATACTGGGAAGGTGTTTCACTGCTCCTTCACAGAGGTCCTTTAGCTTCACCGGGGCTCAGATCAGAAATGGATAGGAAGTAGAAAAGGGATGGGTATCTGCAGATGCCGCAGACTCCTAAGACTCGCATTTTAGGGCTAATGACTGCTAAAGGACAAGTACACTATCTAAACCACCCAGATAGAACTCTTAATAATTCAGTTGTGCTGTGCTAACCTCTCATACAGGGGAAAATTTAATGACTTGGAATATATAAAAAAGCATACCATGGCTCATCCACTTTCAGAGAAGCAAGTAATCTCAGATGTTTCAAACTGCACCTCCTTACAATGGACATCAATATTATTTACTCCAGTCATCTTTATGTTGACCATAAAGAGTCAGATCTTGTGAGGTGCTGGCTTACATTGTTATGCTCATTGCCAGTGTGCAGCTGGCAAGACTGCTGATTGTCTTGCATGAATCACTTTGACTCTTTTGAAGCAATAGACTTGAATTGAAGTAACCATTACTGTAGAGTTAAGCATCATTCATTATTCTTCTACTTTTGCAATGCGTAGTTTTGCAATCCTTCCTTAAAACATGTCAGAATGGCAGTAAATGCAAAAGTAATCTCAGGAGGGCAGCAAATATTATCCAAAGTTTTCATCCACAGTAATTTAAACAAAATTATAAACTGTCCCCCCAAAGAAGAACAAGAGATAAATTTCTTAAAATTATTGCTATATTTAGCAGCTCATAACATCACCAACATGCACATTTCTGTGATTTAGATTTAATACAAATATCTCAAAATACAGATCTGAAAAATGCTCTCCATTACAGGCCTATTCAATAAAATATATACCTTTGGTATAATATGTTCTGTTGTATATAGCAAACCATTTTCATTTTCATCAAAAATATATTTTAGCACTTGCGAATTACAGGGGACTTTCATTCCTCAGACAACCCACATATTGGATACAGTATCTTAAACCAGCTCATAAATATGTAGACATGATACAGATGTACATTTTTGTAGGAAATGGAAAAGGAAAGGTTTGAGAATTCTAAACTTACTAATGATTAAGCTACTTTACTGTCTTTATGCTACTTTCATTGATATATAGTAAGACATTATTTTCATTGAAAATATGCTTTAAATAAGGCAATTTTTTTAAGAATTCAAATAGTATTTTTTCTTGCATGAAAAACTCATTTACTTGTAAGGTGGTCATGCCTCCCTTGCTATTCTAAAATCACTACACACAAAGCAATAAAATTACAGAGCTAAGCATCCTCCAAGGATGAAATCACAGTGAAGAAAGCTGTGATATACTTTATGCTGTAAAATCATGTTGTATCATATCATATGATGATACCACAATAGAAGAGAGCTGGTTATTTACACAGTGGTTCTGACTGGAAAATGTAAACAAAGATGAGTCAAGCACCTCAGCAATGCATTGACTTGCTAGTTCATATCCAAGGTTTTACAATGCTGTTCATTTAGTTCCACTGATAACTTGACATGAGGCACCTGTTTTTAAGGTAAGAAACTGGTCAGATGATGAAGTGCCAGTGGGGCTTTCAAGTAAATATGAATCCATTCCCTTTAGTTCATTAGTAAACCAAGGGTATACTAATCTGTGATCCAAGAAAGATGGGATGCTGTTAGGTTTATATGCAGTTTAAAGAGTTCTGTGACAGAATGACAGTTGTTTTCTAAGACATATAAGCTCAAGAAAATCTCTAGTACAGTAAATAATATTTTAAAATAACCATTGAAGTAAAATGCGTATTTTAACATAGATTAACAAAAAGCTTGATGGCTATTTAGAAGCTCTTTGTCCCACTGACATTGTTGGAATTAGCTTGGAAAAGCTCAAGTGTACTTGAACATCACTGTAGGTATAAACAATAGAGTATTAAAAGGTATGACAGTTGGAGCTTCTTTCCAGAACTAAATGCTTTTGCTTTTTAAGGTCAATTTGAAGGTGAATCCTGTTGTTGTGAATTACTTTTCTCTGCCAGAGGACTTCATTATAAGGAGAGATTCATTGTTACAGGAGACAGCCTGTCTTGCTATTCTTCCTCACTTCACACTGTACTTTCCCTTACTGAAGAGGTCCCTGCTGTCTGTGAAAAGTCCTGAGAATCACATGTTCCTCTTTGTACCACTTTTAAAGTAGTTTCTTCTCTTTTCTGTTATTTAAAGGTGTCTAATTTTTTTAGGTTATTACACTAGGTTTGTAATTGTGTTAAACACCTAAATATTAATTTGAAAAGTTTATCTGTGGCAGATAAAAAAAACCTGCCAGCCCCAAGTTATTCTCAGGAGATCAGTTTCAGAAAGATGCTAAATACTCATCCTGTATACATGTCTTATTTCCCAGTGTTTCATGGGCTTAAGATTCCACTAACCAGCCAAAACTGCCATACACAACTATCACTACTATTAAATGCATTAACTTTCTTACAGAGTTTTAGAACTTCTGTCTTGTACACAAGTGAGGTACAACAAGTCTTCCTCACTTATGTTTCTAGAAAGTGTTTCCCCAGAAACTCCTCTGGGGCACTTCCTGATTTCATGAGTTACCATCTCTTCAGAAATAAGGGTCATTTAAATTACTCTTCCCAACCCTCCTACACCTCTTTTTCATGCTGAAACGACTTGAGCTGATGAATCATGGCTCTTTTATTTCCTTGCTGTTTATCCTCTTGCCCTTGGAGCTTTGAAGATAATCATCCAGGCATGTTTCTCCTCCTAAAAGCTATTTTAAAATTGAGAAGTCAATTGAGATTGTCATTCCTAGGAGGGCTGGTGAGGTTTAATATCCAAAAAAATTATATTCGTGTCCATGTTAGTAGCAAAGAAATAGAGATAGAGGTACTTATCAAAAATCCTAATGAACTTTCAATTACCTTGATTTTTCACTTCACATCTTGTAATATATTACATAAAGGTCTGATTTATTTTTTTAAAAGAAGTTTTCAGAGATTTTAGAATCAGGACCGTAACATGGACAGAAAAAGCACGTGAAAAGTGACAGGAATAGTTTTATGATTTGTTTTACTGAACCAGAAAATATGGTTACTTCTGATTCAATCTCTTTCTAGGTGCTTATCTCCATCTAAGAAAAAAAAGTAGCTATTCATAACTTTTTATACCCTCAAGGATATCATTATGTCATTATACAAGGGATATACCTTTGTATAATAGGATTTGTATGTCAAGGCTCTGTAACAAGCTTCCAAACACCATGCAAGGAATTTGATCAAAGTGCTTTCAGTGTAGATGATATAGTTCACTAAAGTATTTAACAGGAGGTCTAATAAAACAGACACTTTTTTTGGATGCTGTTGAGTGATAACAGTAAGATTCCCATTTTCAGACAGAGTCCACCTTTACTTGATTGTTGTTTGTAATCAGCGGAGAAGGTTTGCTTCTCATTCTGTCTCCTGCATCATTAGAACTATCCTGGAAAAAAACTTTTGCTGTACAAAAAGTGACAATAATTCTCTTGTATTCTCTTCTGAAGTTCTGGTTCAGGAGTCCATATACTATAGCATTAAGGCAGCTGTTGAAATATGCCATGTAATAACTGGACACGAACAACCACTCTGGAATCCTAGGGATTACAGTTTTTGGGTTGACAGCCACCGCAAGGCCTATGAAGTTCAAAGGAGCCCAGCAGACTGCAAACAGTACAAATACCACAAACATGGTTACAAAGTTTCTGAAGTCATGTGGTTTCAGCCTAGGATTGTTATCAGGTTTAACCCTTCGCCTTACCTGAATAACGAGGATCCATATTCGCAAGTAACAGAAAGTAACTACGGCTATGGGGAGCAGGAAGTGGAAAAACACAACCGCTATAGTATAGGCTGAGCTCACAGACTGTGCAAATGTACATGAGTAAATCCTGGGGTCATACTGTAGTGATCCCACAAAGAGGTTGGGCACGATAGCAACAAATGTTAGGACCCATATAAGAACAATATAGCACAATGAATTCTTGTCGCTGTACAGCTTGTCATATTTGAGACTGTGGCAGATATAGCAGTACCGATTGATAGCGATGCCTGTAATATTGAAGATTGATCCAATGACACTTAGGCCCATCAAGAAGCCACTAATCTGGCAGTGTAGGTATCCCAGTTTCCATCCGTTGTGAAACACAGATGTGAGGACCAGTGGATAAGGGTAGATAGCTACTATCAAGTCTGCAACTGCCAGGCTTACAACAAACACATTTCCTGTAAAATAAATATAAAAAGGCAAGTATTAGTTTTTCTTTTGCTCTTTTCTATCATTTCTGCTCTCATTATATTAATGAGCAGTCTCAGTGGAACACTTTAAATATAACTAGTTTCTATTTTCCAGCTCAAAATTCATTGTCATATATCAGAACTAAGACACTCATTTTTATTTTAAAAAGGTAGTTTAACGTAAAGATTCCCCTTTTGAAAGAAAACTATCTTTAAGCTTATCTACCATGCAATTTATTTGGACTCTTTCAATCACACAGACTTAGAATTCATATTAAATCAAAATATTCATAACTTTAAGGCTTGCTTTGGTTTTAAATAGTCTTTCTTGAATAATCAGCAAAAATAATATTACTAATTTCCAAACTCACATTTACCTTCTTTATTTAACTTCCTTTCATTACCTTAACTACCCCTTAACTTTTTCAGTCCTGAAATCAAAATCTTTCTCCCGTTTGTATTTCAAGCTTCCATGACTAGTTTGACTCTTACATTATTCTCTTTCAATCTGCTGGCAAGTGCTTAAAAAAATCTTAAATTATAAGAGTCTACTTAAACACTGACTCAGTTGTCTTTCCTAAAGACATGCTCTTCAGTAAAAAAAGAGGTGCTGGGCAGTGGCCTAGACAGTTCCCAGACAGTCCTGATGCCCCATTTTTCTCTGCCTTCAAACTGGAAAATTAAGCAATGAAACATTCTGCTGATTCATTTTTAAACAAAGGGAGATGATATTCTTCTAAGACAATAGAATCCATCATGTTTTGAATTCATTTTTTGAGAATAGATTATATTTTCTTTTTTTAGTTGCTTAAATGATAACCCATCTGAATGCCTCCCAACCATTCGAATTTCTAAGAAGAAGCCCACAAGAGACATTGATGTCACTTTTATTAATTCTTTTAAAATAACTATTACATGTAAAGCTCTAGTTAGTGATGTCCATAAGTACAGAAAGTTATCAATGTTACCTATACATGCATATTTGTAGTTATATAAATGCATATGTACATAGGCATTTGGTATTCACAGTTTTGAGATTATTCATGGAAGATTAAATATGAGCTTCTATTGCAACCTGGAATAAAATATATTATTAGTTTTAGATGATATATAATTTCAGTGCTAATTCAAGGTGGCCTTGGTGAATTATTTTACTTTGAGCATATAAAATATAAACAGATAATAGCAGGTAGCAGAAAAGGCAAAAGTATTTACAGACCAATAGGGCATTTTAGCTGCTAAAATTCTCAAAACTACTTTTTTTATATATTATTTCAAATATCTTCAAATGCATAGTCCCTTACCAATCTCAGGCTTTAAATATCCAGTTAAAAATGTTCAATCTGCAAATACTGTCAGAGAAAAACATAGAAATTATCTTTCTCTGGACTGTTGTGTTTCAGTTTTGATATATGCACAAAGAACCACATTTGATATTTATGCTAATGGCACCTGGAACAAATGGCCTCAATTAAAAGACTGCTGCACTAGTTTTCCTTGATTTAGTATCTGGATTTATAAATAACTTTCTTGTGATAGTGTCTGTAGTTGTTTTGTCTTTGACTGGGGATTCACTGCCAGACTGAAATATGCTTATCCTGAAGCCTTTGGCAGAATTCCAGATCATTTCAGCACAAACATCAGAGCTTTTCTAAGCAGAAGATGACACAGGAAAAAAGCACTGCTTTCAGAATTTATCCTTGACGTAGTGGCAACTGATACAAGAACAAGAAACTGTATGGAACTTAGAGCTCTTTGTTTATCTGATGACTCAAGAAGTGGAAAGTAAATGAAAAGATGGTGTTGACAGGTTTTCCCCCCCCCATCCAGAATATTGTAGGATTGATGAAATGATAACATATAAACTCCAGACACTTATTAAAATTTAATACTTGAAAGAATTCTATTTGTATTTGATTATTAACTTTCTGCTGAGCTGGAGATTACTTATCCTAAACTTCTTTCTCTGCCATCCACTGAAACTTCCGTGGCTGTTCACCATTATTATTGCTTAGGACATTATATTGTCATTATTTACCCACTTTAGCCAAATGATAAGGACTAAGTTAAAAGGCTTTTTTTTTTTTCCCTTTAAAAGGTGTTGTATTGAAAGGCGGCAGATGGTATACATTTCTCTGAATAGTTTTAGCTTTGAAAACAAAGGAGTCTAGGAAGAGTAGGCACTCGGAATCAACCAAATTTCAGGCTTCCATGAACTCATGCACCACGTTGTTCCAGCTTTTTTCAGCTGGCTGTTGTAAAATAACAAACTGAAAATCTTGGAAACACAAGCTGTTTCATGTGAAAATTTGAGGCTTGCAGGAGACTGGCAGGATATCCTAGTAGCCTGTCTGTAAAAAAAAAAAAAAAATGAAATCATGACTTTGGAAATCAAGTCCCAAGCTGCCAGCTCATGGTTAGCATGTCATCTGAATAAATAAAGCGTTGGAGGTGGAAACTGCTTGGAAACCAGATACCTGTTTGCAGACAGGACTTTTAATTTCTCTTTCAGGAAGGGTTATTTTAAAACTTGAGTTCAGATACATTTTCCTTTTGCGCATGGAATTTTTTTTGCTAAGATGGAAAATTCAAGTAAAAAAAAATTGGCATTAGTATGATGGTTGTATATTTTGCAGTTCATGGTTTCAGACCCTGAAGTTGGATCTGAAATGAAGTTGAGCTTTCATATGTTATGTAATAAACAATTTAAAAACATGATCTCAACTTTGGGTTGAAAAATATTGCTAACTTATGAAATTCCCATATTATAATGGCATATTGTGAAATTAAACTCATGTTTGTAGAACACTTGGTATTTTAGAGGTGAGTATCACATAAATGTATACAGGAAAGGGTTAATTTCTATCTTCATATTTAGGTTTGAACAGAATGCTATAAATGAAGCCTTAAGTTCTATACTGAACTCTTCAGAAAGGCCACAAAATCAAAACCTTGAATAAAACTTCCTTGAAGAAAAAATATTCATTCTCTTTAGAGAGTAAGATCACGTTACTGTGAAAAAATGTGATTTGTGTACCTAAAGAATAAATTTTTATGCATTAACACCAACTGGCTGAACTGAGAAGGCAGAGGTTGAATTTCTTGACTTTGACATAAGCCAAATAAGCTTTAATAAATTTAAGCAAATGATGTGCAGTAGATGTATGTGGGAAGAAAGATAATCTACTGGTAACCAGCTTGAGCAGGTTGTGTTTTTAGATGCTGTCTAAAGCAATTTTCCACTAAATATTTTCACCAGCCTTACTGAAAAAGAAGCCTTTCTGCTCACCTAACACGTAGCAACATCAGATCTACCTGCTGAATAAAAAGATGCATTAACAAAACAAAAAACAAACGTGTTTTCCTAGACAATTTGACTTTTCCAAGAGCACAATACTAAGTGTAAAAATCGTGACTCTGACAGATTATAAAAAAAAATGCTTATGGGATTGCCAATATGTCAAAATGAATATAACAGCCTCGATAAGAACTACATGATGTAGTTGTATTAGTAGCAACTTGTACTTGCAGAACATATACAAATTACTGTGTGGGTTGTTATTCCCTAGATTTAGTGCTAAGTATGTCCTGAATGATAATTAGAAAGTTTCCAGAAATTTTTAGTGACTTAAATATGTGCAGAATATTAATGGAAAAGATCAAAGTTACATAGACTAGGTGGTGCTGAACGCCTGCCATAGACTTAGAGTGGAGGGCTGAACGTTTTTCCAGCAGGTCAAAAATTACTAATTCTTCTGGAAATTTTAGGAGAACTGAAGGTGATGTGGTCTACAGAGCTCTTTCTTCAAGTATTAGGACTGTGAAGTACTTTTACTCTTCTAAAATATTTAGTCTGGGGAAAATAACCTACTGTAAAAAAGGGCAGCAGTTTATGTGTGGAAAAAACCCAGCGTTTTAAAGCATTAGGGGGATCCCAGATAAGTACCAAGAGTACCAAGTACTCAGAAAATCTGAGTGAATTTTAGAAAATATCTCATATTGCTGGCAACATCAGTAAGGCTACTTTTTCCTCCTTTTTTTCACAAGTTATTTCTAGACTTTTTAATATTAGTTGCCAAGTCACTATTCTAGTCACCTTTTTCAAAGCTTTTCCTGGATAAATAATGCTTTGGCTTTTTACAACAAACGTTTTCCCAAGCCATCATATTTTCATCATGGCGTTGCATTTTGTAACACATGCCATCATATTTCCATTAGTGCTACAGGTTAAACAAATTTTAGGTGAGGATTTTAGTCTTTGTGCCAACTGGAGTTGCTTTATCTTTTAGGTAAGGCAAAACAGTACCTGCAGCAGTCATTGAATTCACATACAAAGATTTTTTTTCAGCGGCCATTGTGTCAGACCTCTGATGTTTACTTGCTAAGTATATCTTTAAGGAAAGTGTAATTGGTCCAACACTGCCAATTTTTTGAAGGTCAAAATTAGTTTCTAATGGTCAGATTCATGTCATTCTTATCTATTGTCTTTTCACCACTGGTAAGATATTGCCAGATATGTTAACAGTCATTTCCAATTGTTTCATAGCTAGCCTTAACTAACAGGATGCTATCCTAAAAATTGTGATCATGTTTTGTAGACTTCAAACTGTATTCAAATACCATACTGACAAGTTTGTTATGTTCACAGTTTTTACACATCAAATGGCACAAAAAAAAAATTTATTTACATTTTTAAATACTGGTTTCTGTTCAATCTAACACTTCTACCAATTTTCCTCAAGGATAGCTTACAGAATTTTTTTGGCATTATGAAATCTTCCTGATTAATCTAGCCCTTGCTCAGGATGTTAATTTGAGAACTTATGCTCCTAGCTGAAAACAAGACTATGATAGTTGCTCACCAGTGAATGCCTGCAGCATCAGAAACTTTAAATGTGATACCTCGCAACCGCGTACAGCATCAGAGAGATAAACTTCTTCCTTAGAGAGGCATTTTGTCAGGCCTCTGCTTATTTAATGACATTTCCATGCACAAAATGGTGTTCCAATGACAAATATTAAAGCTAGATTTGTTTCATATCCCATGAACATTTTTGCCCTGAATGTTGCTCCATTAGCACCAATATTTCACTTGTAAAACATCACAAACAACTACAAAATCAAGGAGTGAAAGCTGGTTTTGTGAGTACCTAATACAAATTTAATAAAATTTTCTTGTACATGTACCCAGAAACAGATCTTAGCTCTGCTCAGTGTTTCTTCTTCCTGGGAGATCAACCAGTCAGAATGTTTCAAGAAAAAGATCAGTTCATAATTTTTCTAGCATTAAATTAATACTGGAAAGTTGTTTTACCTGACAGCACAGTAAATCATGCACAACAAAAACTGCTGAATGAAAATAGTTTTAAGTGGGGACAATGACCACAGTTTCTTAGGAAAAATCCCAAAGTCAAGTAAGGTTACCTAGACAAGCAAGTGTGCAGTCCTAGCTTCACTGAAGAAAGATTTGAAATGTCTAAGAAACTAACAGTCCTTGCAGCTCAGCATCAAAATGGCACAAAACAGCTGAGCAAAAATGTAGGAATAAATATTACATAAGCCCTAGTTACTCCTGGGAGCTTCATTCACTTTACAGATCATAATATCAACTCCCCAAGATCTGAAAAGCCTATTTTTAAACTAAAGGCACTATTTATAAACCTGTCCTGAATTAAGAAGTCCACGTGCGCATTAAATTTGAAGCATGATGGGCCTGTGGGTTTTGCTTCTCATTAGAATGTTAACCCTGATGCTGCAGGTGGTGATGCAGGGAAATGTGAAAGGTTAAAAGCCCGTAGACAACCTTGCAGCTTTAAGCATATGTAAGAAAACCTCTGTCTTTCATTTTAAGCTGAGAAAAGACCTTGTATTACTTAGTCATTTTCAAAAAACTTCATTCAAATGTACACCTCTGTCACACCATAGAAGGGACTTTCAGACTTTCTGTCATCTAGTTGGGATGCCAATGAAACCAGCAGGGCAATTAAAGACATTGTCACTGCCTATAGAAGTAATGATAATAGGCAGGTAACTTGTTAGCACTGAGAAGAGTATTAAATATTTGAGATTTAAACTCATTTACAGTCTTACTAAAGTAGAAATACTTAGTGTAAGGTAAGTTCAGATACTGAAATGACCTAAGTAACCTCAACATTTAATTCCAGTTAATTGAAATTCAGGGTCCTGAGTCTTACAGGTCTGAACAGCTGGAGAACTACATAACAGTATATTAGAGAGATATTGAGGTATAGATTTCTTAAAGAGCTATCAGAATAATCCATATTGTAATGTTTTATTTCACTGTGCTGAAAGTTAAAGAAAAATTTACATAATCAGCATAGCACAAATGAAAGATTACTGATGCACTCAGAAAAGAAAATGCTATACTGTATTTAGATTAATTATCACACAGACTCTTCCAGCGAAGCTGCAGCAACAATTAAATTTGAAATGCCTATGCCATCTTCTGGCCAGGAAAATCAGACGCATGAAAGAGTAATTGGCAGAAAATGGCAGCGACAAATTATGTAGTATTCAGACCAAAGGAATGGTTGTGTATCAGGCCCAAGTTGACTGTAGCAAAAGAGTATGCAGATGAGATTAAGTGGTTTTACAGATAGGCCAAATAACATACAGTTTTCTGTGGTTTTATCACCCACCATCTTTTTCTGCACATGGTACACATGTGAGTGAGAAAGATCCTGCTCTCCTTTTCACAGTCTAAAAATATTTGTTGCTGCTATTTTTGGTGGTTCAGTCATGAGAGGAAAGTGATGTGAGTTTACTGTCAGGCACAGAAGGGAATTGAATCCATATGCTGGATGAGTGCTACAGACTTGGGGATGTTCCCTGCCTCTGGCAGTTTTGTACGACATGCCAGGGCTGCTTTGAAAATATCTCTCATATTGGACCTCTCACATGGGAGGCATACTTAGTTTGTACTATGTGGCAGATTTAGGAGGTGCATGGGATATTGAATACCTCACTACTGATAAGACTGAGGTATCTCTGGGTATGCCAAGAAGGGCAGCACTAGCTACTGGATGAATTTACCTGACACAAAATATAGAGCACCTGAGGAAAGCAGCACTAAAGAAAAGGCCTAGACAACCATTGCCCATTTAGCACCTAACATAGGACAAAACAGGAGTTGACATTGACTGAAGATCTCTTGCAAAAATGAACTTTAAAAAAAACTAAAAGTGGTCAGGGTCTGGGTCTTTTTCAACAACTTTTAAGAAATGACACTTTAAAAAGAACTTTAAATAGCTCTGAGCTACAGTGCACCTCAGGATATGCTCATCTTTCTGTTGCATTATGCAGTGGCATGAAATATTTCACTTTGAGATTCTACATAGTGGGTTCATGTCCAAGATATTTTGCTTTAGAAGCAGCATCAAATTGAACAAGGCTTCTGTTCTTTTACAGGAAGGTCTAAAATTTTATCTCAGCTAATACCTATTTACCTTTGTAACAAGAGTGTATTAAACTGGCACTGTCAAAGGGTTTTATACTTTTAAAACATAGAAATAAAAGATAAAAGTGACTCTTGTCACCCAGCCAAAAGTGAACTAAGACATAACATAAAATATCAAGAAGGCTTGTAATGACAGGTGAAAGTTAGAAACCAGGGCAGGCAGACATCCTGGTGAATGTCTCAAGTTCTGTGACCCTGGTTTTGGCTCTGCTATCTGCCTGGCCTGTTCTTTCTACAGTTCACTGGGTGGGAGTGTTTTCAAGGTCAGAAAATCTATCCCCTTTGAACATCAGCTTCTTCTATCATGATGACAATATTTCAGAGATCAAATAGATTTGCCTGAATAACTTATCCACTTTTACAGAAGGGAATTATATTACCACTTCTGACTTGATCTTTTCTATCTCTAATTTCTATGATTCATTCAGGAGGAAAAAAATCCTGTGGACAGCCTGTTCCCCAACAAGGTATTGCCTAGATGTTACAGAACACTGAGGTTCAGCAAGCTGTATGAAACCGATTAGAATAACAATACTGCTGATGTCAGAGGATCACACTACTGAACTGCATCACAGTAGAATCAATGTGAGAGTACTTTTTACCCCTTCAATTGTATTTGCAGTAGAGACTGGAAATATATATAAAGACAAAAATTATACTGTTCACAGTAGTATCAGAGCTCAGACAAATAAAACTAATAATAGAGTTCAAACGTAGGAACAGGCAGAGATGGATGCTTATGAAATATAATTACATTTTGTGTCTGTACAAAATCTCACATCTGTCAGGACTGATGCTAGATAATGTGAAGATGCAGTCTATTCCCTTCCAAATTCTAATATGTATTTTGAGAAAACAAGTTGGAGAAAACAGGAGAGTGAAGTTGCAACCACATAACTGACAGGAGAGCTTGACAGGGAAGGCTTCTATACTGTATAAAACATTGCAAACACAAAATCACTTTCCTGAATTTCTTTGAAAGTCACACTTTTATGTAACAGGATTTTGTGGCTGAATTTTCCCAGAATTATTCATGGGATGAAAAAGAAGTTTAAAAATTCTCAGGAGGACAAAATAATCCATTAACTTTCTGTTATGACTAATAACTGTATAGCTGGTCATTCAGCCAACATAGTGAGTAGACAGCAAAGCTAGTAAAATGAGTTCATAAAATAGTCTTCCCAGTTCTTTCTCTTAAAATCAGCAGTTTTAAGACAACTGTCAAGAAAGCGTAAATTGCATAATAGAAAAAAAATCACTTATGTATAGTTGCACAGATGTGTTTACTCTTCCCTCCTCTATCCATTCTCTATTTGTTTGTTCTTCTTTTTCCTCCTTTCCATATTTATTACATCACCATGTTTTTTCTCTCCTCACTGGCTTACGACCCAAAATCTTTTGTTTTTGATGGAAGCCTTTTTCCTCCATGTTTACCCCTCTTTTCCTCTCTTCTTTGTTGCTCCAAATTTCTTAGAAAAGGAGAGAAGACACAAATGATTATCAAACTTATTCCCACCTTATAAGTTTGATGATTTTTAGAGTGCATTCCACTGTGCCACTATCACAGACCCAGGTGACTTCAATTCTTCCTCCCTTCCTTTCAGTTCTTCCTTTTCTCTACTGTGCTGCAGCAAAAGTCAAGTTGAAGCGTCCCACACTGGAGTGGAGCAAGTGAAATGGTATCAAGCATCATGGGGAATTTACCAGAATAAGAGCTATTTTAATATTAGTGGGGTTTGTTTATAAAGATAACGGATGGTATCAAGAATTGCAGTTCTATACCATCAGAAATGCATTACCACTGGAAACTGAAAGTTGGGCAAATAAGTGGAACTTCCGTATGCATGGCAGCAAGGTGAAGGATCTTAATATGCATCTTCTCTACTGTTTTTCTTTCCCTCTTTATTATGGACAATCAAATCAAGGAAACAGGGTATGGGAAAACAACTCTGGATTAAAAGAGAATGAAGACCCCAAGATGTGTAGTTCCTTTCTTCTGCGAAACGATTTTAAAACCTTGTGAAATTTGCTCCAGCTATTGGACCAAAATATACTCTTCCAGCCCAATATACTATACTCCTTTTTCTGTTGTTTTTATATGTCCAGAGACTGCCAGGAGAAACCTTTACTTAACACATTCTTTAGTAATTTGATGGGAACTCACAATAACTGGTTCAGCACCATCCCCAATGTGGTAAAAATGTGGCAAGAAATACAAATTAGATCTTAAACTGGTTACACTGAGTGACAGACAAATTCAAAATATGACAAAACAACAAAGTAGACAACTTTCTTAGAGCAGATATTCTGAATTGTTGCAGAAAGCAATTAAAATTATAGCCCCGGCAATTTAAATCTGTCAAAATCTCAGAGGAGTTTATTTTTGTTCCTTGTATTATATATAAAAAAAGGATTTAGCTATAGGATAGATTTATAAGACATCAATATATAAGAAATTATGGAAGAAAGTTTATTCATTATTGTCCTGATTCTTTAATCATATTTTTTTAGTTCCTGCACAGTATAATTGATTCGGAAACAATGTTTGTTTGCTTATATTAGATGTATACTTTAAATACATTGCTGATTAAACCTACAGCTGAAATTTTGTATTAGGGGATAAAAAATGAAGATGTTGCACTACCTTAAGTAAAATCTGTATTTTAATACATATCAAGAAAGTTGCAGGAAACATACACTTTATCTGCACCTAGCCCCCCTGGTTCTAGTTTTGGAGATCTTTTTACCCAAAGATCTAACTCCTAGTCATTTCACAGAACTAAAATAGAAGTGAATGAAAAAGATTCTCAGTTTTCTAATGTTATCTTCATTGCCAGTAGGAACAGTCTATAAAGAATTTAAGATAAAGTTTAACACTTGTGACATTTAAATGACCATAAATTATTTTCACTTATTCTAAGGCTCCCCAGGATTCTTATCTTTGTACAATTTAGTTTCTTCATTACAAAAGCAACTGTCAGAATAGACAAAACAACAGGAATAAGCTGACTATAGATTTTACAGAACTTTAAGAACAGTCTTAAGTGATTTTTCCGGTAATTCTTCAGACAAATAAAGATATGAAATTTTTTTCAGTGTTTTTTCTAGACAGCTTAGACTTCACTGCAGGCAAATACTAAGCTATCCTAAATTGATACCAGTACCTTTACAGTATACAATAATTTGAGAAGTACAGGTCTTCCTGTACATAATCTAATTATTCTGCAACTGGATGCACTATTATACTTGTAGGTAATTAACATATCTCCACTTATATTTTAACTGAAATATATATTTTTTGCTATCAGTTTAAATGATGAAACTTTCACTGAAGTTGGCTCTGGGTTGACCAGACCTCTGGAAGTCATGATAAGACCTCATTTATTGCTTGTTTCCTTGGGTATTTTTTCCCTTTTTCCCTGCATGATGGGATTTTTCATATAGAACAGAATAAAATTTTCAAACAGTAATTATTTTAGAGAAAACTAGTTAGACAAATAGTGGGGTATGTTACCCTTAGAAATAATAGATTTCAGGTACTTCCACATTGTACCTTACATAAGTGAGGTCAACTTGAAGGATTTTTCTTCTCTTTAGCAACTACTGAAATGGAAGTAAAAAATGTTTCAATATCCTCTTGATTATTTAATTAGAAAATACATTACTTTTACATTTAATGCTTATTAGAAATAAGCATTTTCATCTTAACAGTACTAAATTAAGTTCTTTATTGAGAGCTCCCTTACATAGAGACATATAATTCAGCATACAGATGAATTTACCAAACCATTGAATCCTTAGAATCCTTAAGCTTTTGAAAAGAAAAAAAATGGCTAAAATAATGATTCAGTTAACTCCCCTGTCAAGTTGAAGTAGTGTAAGTGAGCAAATATGTTAGTCGTTGCATTATTGAATTGTTATTTCTCTCCATCTTGTTTCAGTTATTTGCCTTTTCTCTGGGTTTTACTTTCATGAAGAGTGGTGTATAATTTCTCAGAAAGCCTTTATTTTTTTATTACTTAAGACTAAACTGCTTGTTTATCAGTGAACGTAGTCAAAAAACTATGAGTCTGTGGCACTAGCTAATACGAAAAATACATAAATGGTGTTGACTTTCAGTATCTGCATGTGTCTTCAGAACTTATCACTCAGTGTTCTTACTTAACATGTTGCACAAGATTGTCCAGCACAATCATACAAAACTGCTGAAAACTACACTCGCTGTCAAAAATATTGGATTTTTTATTATAGTAATTTTAGTGTGGGTGCATTTAAAAGCTGTGTTATGATATCTCATCCAAATTATTTGCACCCATTGATTTTTGTTATGACTCAGAAATACCCTAACTGAGCACTCTGAGAAACCAAACACAATTTGTAAAATTATGTTCGATACCTCCTGTGTAAAATTGTGAACCCTTTCACTGTGTGAAAATAAAACAAATCTGGAAAACTATACCACCATTATAACCTTAATCTCATAATGTTATGTATATAATATCTTAGCTGTGGAGCTCCTTTCTTTTTTTAATGCCTGTTTTTTCTCTTGTACTCCTTTCTATCTTTGTTTAAATGTTAAGCAAGAATCTTACAGAAAAAAAAAGCTTTTAAGCAAGCTGAAAAGCTATATATAGACAGCTAAAGATAGTATCCTTTTAAATATTCAGTAAAAACGTTTCCAGCTCTCCCTCTGAACCTTACTGCTCAGTTCTTCATCTTTTTTTAGGCACAAGCTTTCTGTGTGCCAACATAATTCATTATTTAACAAAATTTAGCAAACCAGAAGTCAACACTACTACTTATGAAGCTAAAAATAAGAAACCCAAAGAAATGTGGGATAATGATCTCAATGAATATTAATAAAAATTCTTTCTATGTTGAAGGGATGCCAAAAAGTAGAAGTTCTGTACAATTAATTAATTCTGTGTACATAAAAGATGCCACTTATATAGTGTTACAAAACCTGACTTGAAGTTTATTGCAAAGAAGAATGAGTGGTAAGGAAGCCTTAGCTTCAAACAGCACTTAACAGCTTTGCATTTCTGTACTTTGTTCTATCAGGGAACAATCATCCCATTTTTAAAACAATATCTTTGTAAAATGTTCTACAGGTGACTGAATACTAAAAAAGCGGGTGGGGGGGTAAGCAACTTTCACACATCATCTAAAACCACCTAGATTTACTTTAGTTTCAGAAAGATTGTTGTTTGGCTTTTTGATTTCCTCAAAAATTTTAGAAGACAGCTTGAGCTCCTCAGACAGCCACTTTAGCTGTTTCCATGTATGAGCACAAAAATGTCTGCTTTAGCACATTGATGTATTTTTTAAACTAACAGCAGAAGGGCTTCCCCTAAAGATCTGACTAACATCTTTCATTTGTGCTGTGTGAAACTGGTCAGCTTCATGAATCAGAAGTTAACTATTTTGGTAACAGGTAAAAAAAAATCTCCTCCTAAATCTTTTATTGAAGTTGTGTGTCAGTTGAAACCACTGACAGGCAATAGTAGAATTTCTTGGCATTATAGTCACTTCTTGATGGACTTGAATTTATATCTTAGGAAGGTCCAAGTGGAATTTTTGTTTATAAATTCCAGTATCTGGACTAGGACTGCATCAATTCTTTACAGAATTTTTAGATATATTTTATTAATAAGCCTGCTTCCTGTAAGTTTGGTGTGAAAGGATGTTAATCTGGTCAGAGCTTTAAAACAGATCTATCAGCAAGCTCAGTAAAGAAAAGTAAGTGTGATGTAAGACAAATAATAAAACCACACCAGTTTCTCCCTGCACTTTTTGTATTTCTAAGGCACCTCCTTTCTTCCAGAATTGATTTCTGTCAGTTCCAGTCTTTGATGGTCCCCTGTGGTCCTTCTTCTCATTTCTTAGGCCTGATGTGTTCTCTGTTCTTCTCAGCCATCCCACTTCCTGCTGTAGCTGCAAGCTCCCTTCTTGATGCCTTCCTGTGCCTGATCTTCTGTTGGCTGGTGCTTGCTTTTATCGACCCTGCCCAGCTGCTTCTGAGGGAGAGTAATTTTCCCTTTCTTCTGGGAGATAAACCTCACCCACATATGCCTTTACTAACAACGTGTAGCAAGCAGAGTGAGGAAAAAGGTAGCAAATACCCTTCTTCAGACTTAAAAAAGAGAAGAACAGTAGTTAAACTTTTCATACTGAAGACAGTCCCTGAAAATGTCTCTTGCAGTCTGCAAGAAATTAGAAATCTATGCCAAACCACTAAGTCAAACAAATTAACAAACACATCCAACTTTATTCTTCCAGCATAAGAAAGTACTTAGTTATATGAGATTTTCAGTACAGGTATAAAAGTGAGAAGATGTAAAAGGCAGGACCAGTATCAAAGGAACAACCCAAATATTGTTTAGCTTATCCATCAATGATTTGTATGAAGGGGCAGATGCCTCCTCAGCAAGCTCAGTGAACACAAAGCCGGGAGGAGTGGCTGTTACTGTGATTACTTTCTACCAGATTACTGTGAAACCCTTCAGAAGGGCCTTGAGAGGTGGGCAGAGAAATGGATGTCCTTTTGATAGGACGATGGGGAGACATTTGCTCCACTTCCCTTCTGCCCCAGGGAAATGCATTTTGGAAAGCCTCTCCACAGGTAAAGCATGAAAACAGCCTCTCATGCTTGGATTCTACCATTAGTTAGTATTGCAATTGTGGTATTTACCATAGAAGTTATACCAGAAGTATAACTTCTATGTCTTTTAATAATAGCAAAAAAAAAAAAAAAAATTACTATTTTTGGGTAATTAATGTCCTGTGCATTTAGCCTATTTTTGCTCACCCAGATCACAGAATCATCAAATCTGGAAGAGACCTTCAAATTCAACTAGTCCAACCATCAACCCAGCACCACCATAATAACCCCTAAACTGTATCCCCATGTGCCACATCCTTCTCTTGAATACTTTTTTTTGTAGTATGTAATCTGAACCTCCCCTGCACAGCTTAAGCCCAGTTATTTTCATCCTTTCACCTGAGACATGGCAGAAGAAATCAACCCCCACTTCACTACAAACTCCTTTCAGGTGGTTGTAGAGAGCAGTGAAGTTGTTCTTGAGCTTCCCTTTCTCCAGATTAAACAATCCCAGCTTCTTTAGCATCTCTTGTAAGACTTGTACGTCAGCCCTTCTCCAGCTCTGTTTCCCTTTTGTGGACTGGCTCCAGCATGTCCCTGTGTTTCTTGCAGTGTGTGGCCCAAAACTGAGCACAGGTGCAGCCTCACCAGTGCTGAGTACAGTGGGACAATCCCTTTCCCTGTCCTTCTGACCACGCTGATACAGGCCATGGCCACACGCCTAGCTCCTGTCCAGCTGCCTCGTGTCCAGCACCCACTAGTGGGGCACCTCCACTGGCTGGGCCACTTACCAGCTGTGTCAGGCAGTTCTATACCCTCCAGGAACCTTCTAGATTGCCTCTTCTCTGCTCTGATTTATTTCCAGCAGACATCTAGCAAGTTGAAGTCCTTCAAAAGATATAGTGATACAAATATAGGCTATACAAGGCTAGAAAAAAATCTTAGCTACATGGTGGGGAAAAAAGTAGGGACTGCCATGGATTTGTGTCCATGGAAGTGTCCAGGGAAGATTATTCGAAATCACCATTGCCCCTAAATTATAATAAAAATTTAGATGTTGATGTAAATTTGATTATAGTCCATTCAAGATTTAAGGTTTAAAAATCATGCTATACATGGCTTTAAATTACAAATCAATCTCACTTCTATTTCAGTTAATTGCAGAAATATAGAGTATTGGGACTAGGGTTTATAGTATTAAATGCTTTCATTAGTATTTTATAATTTATAAGCACATTGTTCATACATAAAATGATTCACTGAGAACACATAATGATATAGTGACCTTTTAGTGCTCCCTACAGAACTTGCTCACTGAGATTATTTGACTTCATAGAAATGAGAAGAAATCCAAATCCCCAAAAGACGCAATGACAGAACTCTACCAGAGTTATCAAACCACCATGAATACATCCTGTATTGTATATTACTGACACTTACTGTTATTGCACACAATCAAGCCCTTCAAGGAACATATGTGGAAATTTCCAATAGCAGCTATTACTACATTTTATTATTTTAGTTATTTCATTCACCCCTCAAAAAAATCCCAGAGTGCGATGATATCAAAGAAATGCTTTTCTAGAAGAAAATTACAAGAAGCAATAAAAATAATTTTCTAAAAAATCAAATTCAGAAAAAATAACATCATGATAAAAAAGGTGTAATTGGGGCTTAGTAGACTGCTTTTTAACATAGTAACTTTTTATATTTCTATTTACTAATTCATTATGATTCAGTTTCCAAAATAAAAAAAAAAATCAGGCATACCATATTTTCTTGTAAAGGTAACTATTCTGAAGAGTAAACTTATTTCTGTGTACTCAAGCGTGTTTCAGAATGAATAAAAGTACCCCAATAGATTAATTCATATAAGGTTCCTTTGAAGTAAATTCAAGGGTAAAAACCCAGATATCTCAATGCTTTGGTTTTCATGACAAAGAAAAGAAAATAATGCTTTTTACAGAAAGCAGAAATATTTCACTCTCTGGGCTGAACTTCTGAACTGTGTACAGAATTAAATTGAAAATCTGTGTGGAAAACTCTTGTACAAAATACCAGAGAAATTAATTATGGAGACATGTCCCTCAGTCTGCAAGATGTTTCAGAGAAAAAAATCATTAATAAAGTTGTTATTTTAAGTGTATTTTAGGCCGATGGGTGATGCTTTCTCTTGCTATACTATAAGTTCAGTGTTTGCTGTAAAGCCTTACCTTAATTTTCTGAGCAAAGAGATTATTTTTTTTTTAAATCTCACAGTTATGAAGCTGGATCAAGAGTTTAATATAAAAAACCCTAGCACCTAGTACAGACAACTTTGTGTGTCATAGATTTTGCTAAAAGGTCAGAAAA
This sequence comes from Certhia americana, assembly GCA_018697195.1. NCBI lineage: Eukaryota > Metazoa > Chordata > Aves > Passeriformes > Certhiidae > Certhia > Certhia americana. The sequence continues at coordinate 35,326,926 of CM031860.1, forward strand.
GCAAAATTTCTATTTTCAAAACAATGGCTGCATTCATTAGGACAGGGCTGTTACTAATTCTGGACTTCCAGTAATCTTAAGAGAGCTGCAGTATGGTCATGTCCAACCTGACCTTATCCAGGAGAAGATATTGAAGATATGTCACTTCTACAGACTGTAAATTGATGGATCACTTCTAAAATTATACTGGCTATTATTATTATTATTATTATTCTGCTTCCTTCTCAGTTCTTTGATTTTTTTTCTCCCTTTCTTCCACCCGCAGTTTGAGGCACAAATAGTGGAGGACATGCTAGCTCTAAATGACAAGCTCTGCTTTCAGCACATGGATGCTCCAAAAACAAAAAGGATGAGGCATTTGATGATAATTTAATCACATTAGAACCAATCCTTTTGCTTTTTTTTTTCTCATAAAGATATATTGATGTTGGATGGCATAAGGGGAAAGACAGTCTCTTTCAGAAGAAAAATGTTTTATATTCCTTAGTCTAGTAGATACATGAAGGGATATCACAGTGTCCATCACAAAGAGATGGACAGCTTTTTGTCCTGAAGTTTTTATGCCATGAAGTTAATAAATAATTGGTGCCTTTGCCAGTGGCAAGTGTAAACTAAAGTGAATTTGAATATGTTTCTTATCTAGCTTCTGGAAATCTTCAGAAATTATAATAACCTATTCTGGTGATCTTGACATTACAAACACATGGCAATGTCTCATGGGGGTTGTACTAGAATTTCCATAAAAAACTATCAGATACATTAAATATTTAAAAGAATGAAAAAACATGCTTATGTCCTTTATCAAAACTTTACCATTAAACCTACTTCCAATCTTTCAGGTAATTTCTTATTCTAACTGGCAAATACTTTTTGTGTCATTAAATGGTGGTGCAGTCACTGAAGTTAACAAATCTATCAAGTCTGACATTTTCTCCTGCAAAGTCAACTGCTCTGGGAATAGAATTGTTTTATTTGCTCTCAGTTGTGTTGTGTTTAAGAACGAATGCAAGTTACACATTAGATTTAGTAGCCTGAATGAATCTTCCAGTTATAGCCTGTATTCCTTTGGCAAAGGCCAGCTAAAAAAAGAACATAAAAAGTGAAAGGGACAGTGTTTGTCCTAACATGCATTCATCTTACCATCTCTAAAAAGGGTTCTGTGTTTGAGAAAAATTGTAACTGCCATGATCATTGTAGGAAAAATACAGCGACTGGATTTGTGTCCCTGTTCTGGTAAACAGAAGGCCAAGTGCAATGGCTGTTACGTGCCATTTCTCTGTATTTTATTGTGATTGTATTGGAGGAAAACATTCAGGTCCAAATATGTTTGCTTTAGTTAATCAACAAAAGTACAGCAACTTTGAGGAAACCATATACAGTTGCAGGCACTGAGAATAAATCCACTTAGTAGTTTTGCAAGTTTAAAGTCATATACATTTCACAATGTGTCCTTAATAAGGCCTAAAATCAATCATTACTATTCTATAGGATTTTAAATAATCCAGATTTTATCATATTGAAATCTATCCAATAATTTCAGCATAACACCTTGGTAAAAATAGGAACTCTTACTAAAACCATATCCTTAACAAGTTTAGTTTCTGACTTTTATTTAATTAAAAAAAAAAAAAAAAACAAAACCAAAAAACCAACAGTTTTAACAACAGATAGCAGGAGCATTTTAAGATCTGTGCATGTTGCATATTCAGAGAGCTGACAGAATATAACTAATCCATTGGTTCTATGGCCTGTTTCTCATCTGTACTGCTCTTTGTATGTGAAGACTGGATGAGAATGTTCTTTAAATCATCTCATCCATCATGATGCAAGATACTCACATTTCTAGCTTTTAGATCATTTGGGAAAAATATGCACAAAAAAAAGGACTAAAAAGTGAAGCATGTGTAATTCTCAATTCATAATGACGTACTATCTACTGTAGTAACTTCAGAAGTTACAGTGTTTACCACAGGAACAAATTTCTGTTCTATAACCTGAACAGATATACATTTTACAAGACTTTGAGCTTTTAGAGGTCTATTTTTTGTATTCACTATCCCATGCTATTGGGAGACATAGCAGTTCACCAAATATGAAATTTCTGGTCAGTTGCTTGATCGATATTTCTGTGAAGTAATAGTTTTTCGTTATTTCCCATACATATAAAAATACCATAGTATTTCAGGGGATATTGTAATAGTCACTAGCAGGAATTCTGTTTTTTAGTAACATTTTATTTTGGTTCAGATCTTACTCTGTACATTTGAATTAAAATAATTATAATTTAGGAAAAGTCTTTATTTTCTTAGCTATTATTGCTAATCACCAATATTTTTCTTGGTAGATGATTGTGAACTTGGACAGAGTTAAACACTGAAAATAACAGACAGCTCTTGTAGTCAGCTAAATCAGAATCAGTGAGTGTAAGAAGATCTGCATAGAAGGAAAAGGTAAGTTCTTCAGAGTCCTGAAAGCATGTCTATGAGTCAATATGCCCAAATATTTGATAAAGACAGGGATCAGACTTGGAGGAAATTTACTTAAGCTTCTAAACACTTTTCTTCTCCATTAAGCTAGAAAGTGTACAGATAAAAGCTTTGGCTCAGGTTCAGATCATATCTGTATGCAAAAAGATGGCTCTGGAATCAGTCGCATCTAAGGAGAGCAACTTCTCAAGATCCTCAGTTACTCCTAAGTTTTTCTGAGACAGAATTATCAAGTCAATCTGTATTTGCATATTGGACACCATAATTCTACCCACTGACTTTTTGAGAGATATGATCATACTACTTGTGAAAAACACTGCAAAGAGCCAGCTAAAGCCATCATTAGGAATATGCTTGTTTAGTTAAAGGATGACACTAATCCAGTGAATAATGTTGCCATAGAGAAGATTTCTGTTGCTTCACAAAGTTTAAATTTACATTTGAAAATATGTTTAAAAAATATTTTAGATAGGTTTCAAGTGTGGATTAAAATACAATAAGAGAACCATAGCCTAGGTAATTTTTTTATGCAATAAACTACACACAGTATTTACATGCCTGTCAAGTTCCAATCATTTCAAATGATATTAAAAACCAGTCTGCTCTCAAAATTCAATACTCAAAGAAAAGTCAAGTATAAAGTTGCAATGACATCTTTAATCTTTTTTTTTTTTTTTTAAAAATAGATGGGTGTCCAAGTTGAAGTCAAGAATCTTTTCTGAGCCAATAATCTGTAAATTTAGCATTTCATATGTGCATCCATGAATTAGCCCACAAAAATTATTTCAGTAAAGTAGTAAAGTTAATGACTCAAACACAGTGCATCTCTGTCATAATGCTTGCATCTGTAGTCTAAATGCAGTCCATCTTGAAAAGTTAATCATCAGATTGATGGTTACAATAGTTGCTTTGCTTTTGTTGATTTGAAGTCTGGTGGACAACAAGCTCAATGTGAGTGAACAGTTTGCTGTTGCAGCAGAGAAAGGATGCTGGGTAACACCAATGAGGGCATCACCAGCAGGGAGAGAGAAATCACTCTGCCACTCTGCTCAGTGCTTGTCAGCCCACACCTGGAATACTCTGTTCAGTTTTGCTCCCCACTATAGCAAAAAGAGGTGTATGGGCTGGAGAGAGCCCACAGAAAGGCCACAAAGATGACCAAACCACTGGAAGTCTGTGAGGAAGCCTGAGAGGACCAGATTTGTTCAGCCTTCAGAGAAGAAGGCTTGGAAAAACCTTATCAGCACGTTCCTGAATTAAAAGGCTCAGATAACTCCCTTTTTACAAGGAGTCACATGAAAAATATGAGGGATGATGGGTACAAATTAATCCTGAGAAGATTTCAATTGGACACAAGAATTTTCACAATGAGAACAATCTGGCCTACAAAAATCTGCCCAGGTAAGTGCGGAATTCCCCAGTGTCGGACATTTTTATGATTCAGCTGCACATGGAGCTGAGACATCTTGTCTAGACTGTGGTTTTACTATGCTCTTACCAATAAAGATTAATCCCCCTTGAGCTCCCTTCTACCCTATTCTCCTATGATTCTATGAAAATATCTCAGTTAGGAGAGATGACTTGGGAATAGGCTGGACATTTTTGATGTTTCTTATAACAAAAATTATTACTGGATAGCTAATCAGCTGATCGAGTAGTCACCAATCTTTCCTTTCAAAACAAAAATTTAACTTATGTACAAAGTGGATTTTTTTTTAAAAAAAAATATATTGCTAATGAGAGCTCTTGTAATATTCAAAACTGACCAAATAAGTGCACAAGCTAGCAACCTAGTGCATGGCAGTACTGACTCTTTACTGTCATTTTTAAAACTAGGATATGTTGAAAGCTGTCTGTAATATTTGACAGTGGTCTATTCTAAGGAGTAAGCAACATGTTTCCTGCACTGTGAGATGCAGTGGAAAGATGGCTGCACATATATAAAAGTACTTTCCAATCTACTTGCTAGTCAAGACATAGAGATGACTTTGATTCTTACTACTCTGTGGGGAACTGGCTAGAACAGAGTCTGCAGTCAATTTAGCTGCATCTGAAATGGCCCCAGCAAACAAGAGACCTCAGAAAGGACCATCCAGCTGTGCTAGGAATATGCATAATGTAGACTTTAATTTTGTTTACAGAACTGGTTGTGTAGGCTGGTTACACAGCCAACACATACCATTTGAAGAGGGGGGCTCAGTAATAATTTGACAATAGGGACAACAGGGATGAGAAGCTGCAGCAAATTCAATCATAGCCTTTTTAAATAACTTTAGTTCAGGTTTTCAAAGCTGCATTTAATGTTTAGACTCACATTTTGTACCAATTTTAACTGGAATTGGCCATCTAGCAGCTTGAGGTGGCTTTACAAATATTACCCACCAAATACTATTTTACTCTATCAGCAGCTGGTGCTAAAATGTCCCAATTGTTATACTAGGCACTACCCTGGGGTTGTTTGGTTAGAACTAAAAAGACAGTACAAGAGAGAATAGAGGAAAAAATACTTTAGCATCTACATGAAAAAAGCAAAATCAATAATTTCTAGATTTTTTTTTTTATATTTTATACCTATATTTTATACCTGGCTGCAGTGAGGTGGAGTTCAGAATCCTAAGAGAAGTCAGGCAACAAAGCAGGATCACAGCCCTACATTTCAACCTTTTCAGAAGATATGGCCCTGGACAGGCCCTGGAGGGTTGGCTGATATAAAAGGACCATGTATATGTGCCACACTGTAGAGGCAACATGAAAAAATTAAGACTGTGCCAAATTTTTCATTTTGGCTTTTTGTACTAGTTCTCAGCTACCGTACTGCTAATTCTCTCCATAATGTTTTGTGCCATTAAGGATTACCTGTAGTACTACGAAATAGGACTGACACTGAGTACAGCAGGCTAATCCAGCTTGAATTGCACTTAATCTTTATTAGTAGATTATCAAAATATATTTTCCTGTTTCTTCTGGATTACACATAAATGTTTCTAGAGATTAAGAACTGGCATAGTTTAGAGTCCAATACCAAAAGCTTTATTTGGTATGATTTCAATATCGGAAAAACACTGCATTTGCAGGTGACAGAATATCTATGAAATAGGTGGAGACAAAAAAATTAGAAGTCACAGAACAAAATGAAAATTTTCTGAATATATACTGCCTCTTCCATAGGGACCTCTCTTTATTCCCTTCTAGGATAATTATTTAAAAACTTCTATGTATAGTTATGCAACTACAGGAGAAAAATCTTGTCTTTATATACATACAAAAAATAATGCTTACAAACATGTATACTTTATACAGGTATGTAATGCCAAATTATCTCTGGTACAAATATAGAACAAGAAATAAAATAGACGTAGCTGTGATAAAGGCCTCTAGAAGTATGAGAGAAGTTTAAGTTTATGTCAAGTTAGTTTATGGCAGAAGTCTGACTTTGTTACAAAGTTGATTTTTTTAGGTACATTTTCTTGATAACTCATAGTACAGACAAAGTTGTTGACTAATAATGTTAGAAAGCAATATGATAGAATAGTAGAAAATGAAACTATTTAACATAATCAGAAATCTCATTAACAACTCTCATTCACTAGGGATACATTTTACTCTTGTTGAACATACATCAGCTTCATTGATATTAGCAGAAGTGATTTAAGCTTCTTTAAAACTGAAGATGACATTTAATAACAGCATCAGCAATGGATACTGCTATTGGAAAGTGTTCAGATAATCCAACTGCTCATTTTTGGACATCATTGTCTGGAAATTGTTTCAGCCTTGCTGTGCTTGTAGTCACATTTGCTGTACATTGTGAATAAAGCTGTCCAAACCATATGAAGTGCTCCCTTTTGTATATCATTCCATTATAGATGTATTACTTTTACATATGTGTTGCTTTGGTTTATCTAATTAATTGCAAATTTTGATTAAAAATAAAGCCCTTAATTTGAGAGAGGCACAGGAATTATGAAGAATTGCTAAGATAATTTTCAGAAAAATCTCTATAAATTTACATTTGTAGAATAAATAAAACAATTAAATCTTCCCAGTTATTCAATTTAGCTGTATGGAATCCTGTCTAAACTCTGTATTTGGCTGTCTCTCTATAAAATTATCTACTTCCAGATGACTAAACCAACCAATGTGGTTTTAGAGCTCTTTTCCTTCATGTTCAGATATATTTACATTTTAGAATATAATGTCATAAAAAATTTGAGGACTCCTGATAAACAACAAACCAATCAAATAATTTTGGAGAAAGGTGTCAGTTTTTCGCTTGTTACGATCACTTTTTTCTACCTTCATGGCCCCCAAGTGTACTTGCAGCCTTGTCTTCTCACCTACCAAATGAGTATCAAATAGAACTTCATATTACTCTTTACTTGTCGATTCATCTTTTGTCACCTAGTAGAACTAGCACAGCATCATTTCTCACTGTACTGTAGCACTCAGACAAGGGGTAACCAATTATATTCAGTAATTCTCCTGGCTGACACTTCTATTTCTCTTTCCTTCCTTTTACTCTGTTTCTTGCATCTATCAGTATGAAAACAGAACAACACTCTTCCCTGCCCTACATGGAGTATTCCTATACCTTCTGCTGAAACCAATCTGTTGAGAGTCAGCAAAGGAGGTAAGGTAAGAGATGTCTTCACAGGATAACCTGGTCTGAGCTTCTAAAATGGGACCTGAATGCCCAGACCTCAGGTTCAGGGGCAATCAGAAATCTAGTTTCTTTGGGCTTCTTTGATGATCTCAATCACAGTTGTCAGCAGTACAAACAGCAGGCTGTATTAAGGAGTTGTAACAGAAACACAGAGACAGAAAGCAGGGAACACCCACTGGTTCTAATGCTATCCTATAATGCTATATGGCCTATAGTACTACAGATATTCCAACACCTGGGTTAGAATGTTTTTTGACTTAGTTTGTAGAGCACACTTGCACATATCTGTTATTCTCCCGTTACCCATCACTGTTTAATATTTCTGCTTTCTGTGCCTGTCTGGGAGAAAACACCACTGCATTTTCGAAAAATCTCCTAATTATTTCTAGTAAAATGCATTGTGACATTTGTGACATTTGGATATGAATATTCAAAGTATTTGGATTTTGCAAAGCCCTAAGTACTAATTTTTTTTTTTTTTTTTTTTTGTGGTAAAGCAGAACCACATATAGAGAGTATAGAGAGTGTGGAGTTCAAGAAAAATAACTTGTCAGACTTGTTTTAAGCAACAAAATCACAAACATAGACCTCTTTGTGCTCATGAAAAATAGGATATATTTCATAGAAAAGAAAAAATGCAGTTACTGTGAATGAACGTGTTCACAAGAACTTATCCATACATAGAAATTATATGAACCAGCTACCATCACCTGAACAAAGTTATTACATTTTAATTAAAATATATTGTATTTTAATGGATTTTTATACTCTGTAAGGATTAAATAATCAGGCTGTATCACATCTTGATGCTAGCTGACTATTTAATAATGAATACTGGTATGAACCCCATGTCTGAGTGCTAATTCAGTGAATCAATAACAATATGAATACAGTATAATTAATAATTTTCTGCTACAACTAGGAAATCTATAACAAATGCATTATACTCTGCATTTTTATTCTGAGAAGTGATGCATAAAATGGAATACATTACAGCTTAGTTTGAATCTTAATGGTCTAAAGACATGGAACATTTTTCCCCTCTAGTGTCTGGTAGTGGAAATGACAACGAATTGAATGCATTTTTTTATTTAAAAAACTATATTTTTTTAACAAACACCCTTTTTTTTTTTTTAATACAGACATGTTAAGGTCCAACCTAATGCATTATTTTGAAATTATTTTCTAAAAAAGAATTAAAATCATACCCAACTCATACTGAAATTTTTACTAAAGTTTTTTTGTTGATGTCAATGTGCTTTTAATTTCTGTTTAAAATAAGGAACTGGGGAAAAGATGTATCTTGAGAAATTTCAGATTAGTTGAAGTCACACTATAGTAATGAAATAAAAGCAATTATCGCAGATGTAGATTGGAACTTGTATTGATAAAGTGGGTCTTTAACTTTTGGAAAAGCTCTAAAACTTCAGATGTATCACTATAATCTTCACTACAAAGTAACAGTTTCTGGGCATAGCCAGCATCTGTTAACTTGCAGTCAGAGCCTGATCTGCCCCATCCAAGTTTGCCTCTAATCTTTATTTATTTAATACAATGAAGCCATAAATTGATCTTGGCACTTTCTAGAGCGGCCAAATTCAAGAAATCAAGAAGAGCAATTCAAGGTGACTGTTGTACCCATCACAGATGAGTCCTGTGGAATCACCAGAGTAAAGCAGGCACATATGATCTAGGGACTGAGAGAAGATGTTTTGCACATGGCCTTTTTCTGTGTGTGGGGAGTGCTTTGGGGAACATACAGAACCATCAATTGCTACTTCCAGTGTCACTACAGCGACCAGATTTTCTCACAGGCCTCAGAATCCATTCTCTGAATTCACCCAGCAAGTGATAAATATTATTAAATCAGGGTAAACATGGAATGTTCCTAATTTTCTGCACTGAATGTACATTCCTACAGAGTCTACAATCTATTTTACAATTATACTAAAATAAAAGCCTTTGTGTGTACATGGGACTTAGCTAGATTGTGCTAGTTTTTCTCAGCTCTCATTAGAGGAGTCTACATTTGGAAGTCTGTCTGTTTTCTCCAGGCATTATCTTAAAGAAAGTTACACCCTTGGACAAAACTTAACTCGGATAACTAAATTTCTGTAATTTTTCAGAATGGTGGATTTTGAACATTGTTTCCCTTGGAGTTTGGGTTTTTGAAATTGGGTTTGGGGATTTTTGTTCCTTTGTTTATTTGTGTTGGTTTATTGTTTTTTTTCCTAAAGATTTGCCAAGTGTGAAAGAGAGCAAGCTAACTCCTGCACAGCCAGATTCCAGAGGCAAAAAATAAGAATGACAGCTTCAATTATTTTATTTTCTAATCAAGTTTTTAAAAAAGAAGAGGTAAAGAGAAGCAAAAAGTTGTGTCTTTCTTTTCTTAGTCCCTCTGTTCCAACTTGCATAGACATACATTCATTGCTTTGGCTTCTGGTGTCTTCATAATGATGTTCCTTCATACTGCTATGTATTTATTAAGAAAAATGGAACTTCATAGCTTTCAATGAAACCTCTCCCGTTGTTCCTACTCTGCTATAATTAATAGACCTCTCACTTCCTCTCAGTGACTCAGATACACTGTATGTTTTTAAGAATGAGTAGTTATCCCAGTAACCAATTTGAAACCCAGAAATAGTTACTAAGGGAATGGAGCAAACAGCAACCAGATGTTTGATTAATGAGAAAATGACAGCTCTCAGAAAATTCATAATAGTGCTTATTATTATCAACCTTCTGCATGGCACTCTGGTGAAGATTTGAAAATTTGTGAAAAAACTTGGTGGGGAATTCTGTCTCAGCTAACCAGCTTTCTTGAGGCATTTCCATGGATTTTGTAGATTCCTCTGATACTGCACTCTAACTGAGGTACTTTGGTTGCTACTTTACCACAAATTTGGTTGGTACTTTAATCTGTAGACATTTTGATGTCTAGTTCTTTGACACAATACAGTATATCTCCTGTTCAGGAAATTGCCTAGGCATTTTTGGCCTAGAAAATACTCACGGAGGAGAAAGAATTCCTGCATATGACAGACTGTGTTATTTTGAACTCCCATGAAGGCAAAAAGAAAAGATGAAAAAAAAAAAAGGAATTTTATTTATAAACTTAAATACAATACTGAAGTCATTATTGTTTAAAGTATTCAGCACCCCAATATAAGAATGAAATCAAGTAGCTCATTCCAGTTAAAGAAGATGCTGATGCTGGCCATCCTCATGGAAACATTCTTACAAAAGTATGTCAGGCTTAACAAAAATGAATAAATTGCATTCCAAAAGAAGAAAGTTTCAACGCCCTGTGGCAATCTCAGAAAGATATGCTTTAGGTACATCAAGTAATTAATGTTTTTTATGGAAGTTCCAAATTGAAAGATACTGCAACTTATTATTTTTAGTGTACTTAATTGAAGATAAATTCCCTACAGGGGAAAAAAAGTTCAAAACAGCTTGATGCAATAATACTGCATGATTTTTATTGTAGTATCTACCCACTGCCAGAATCATTGCTAATGAAATACTTTACTTTCAAAATCTCAAGAAGAAAAAAGTCCTACCAAATGTGGGTGAGCTGTAAAAATCTGATGTTTGCTGAACCTTTGGCTAAATAGTGCCAAAGGAAGTATAAGTAGAATATTTTGCCTAAAAAGGCTCTTTAACAAAATTCCTCAGAGTTTGCTGTAGATGATTTAACAAACAGTTGGTTGCAGAGGGAGTTCTCTGTAGATGGCATGCTAATGAATTCTGACAGGCTGAATGGTGCAAAGATAATGGGTTGAGCTGCCCACTGAGTGTAAAGCCGAAGATGATTAAGGTTAAGACTTCAGGAAAATACCCCCCAAAAAATGGTACAAAAGGAACAATTTGACTTAGGGGTTGAACTGCAGGGGTCCAGTTTCTCTACTAATGATTGATGTGTTAGTCAAATTCAAACATCTGAAGTTTTACACCAGTCTCATGACTTGCTGCATAATTCATGATTGTTCTAATATTGCCATTTACTCTTTGTTTCCAAATATGAAGGGTCATCCAACATTTACTTTATCTAAATATTGTCTTTGAAATATATTCAGATTCAATTAGAGAGTTATTATTTTATAATTTGATGGAAAACTTTTTCAAAAGAGAATACCTGAAATTAGATTTCAGAAGATGAAAAAAGATTAAATAATATTAGAAATATCTACAGAGGAATTGCTACACAGTTTTTCTTCCAGAAGAACTGTCATTAAAATCATGGCTGATAAAATGAGGTCTTTATGTAAGAAAGGTGGGAAGACATGGGAAAAGGCTGGAAGACTTTTCTCAAGCCTATAATCAGTAAAAAAATACATACTACTTGTTACACAGAAAAGGAAGTTTTGCATCTAGAGACATTAATTCATTTCCCTTATGTGCAAAACAGACTAAATCTCTCAGAAAGTGCAACAGAAGAAACAGCATTTACCCTTTCTATCCTCAGCAGAATGAAAAGCAATCAAAAATATATTTTTCTTTTTATTTCTCTAATTTTTTTTAGATGCTGCCTGCAAAAAGTACACTGAACTCTTCTAGACAGTGACTTGTGTATCCTCCAAGGTTGGATCTTCTTATCCTCACTCAAATATCAACAGACCAAGGTACTTTTCTTAGACATGATTACAAAGAATAAATAAATTCTACAAGACCAAACCAGGAAAAAGGAAACAGAATCTGAATTTAGCAACATATCAAACTTACCAAGTTTTCATAATTAGGCACTGAGAATTCTGAAAGAGTAATGGATCGTTAACATCAGTAGGGTGCTGGAAACAACTTTCAGGGAAAAAAAAAAACCCAAAACAAACTAAACTTCAACAAGAAGATAAAGATTGTTTTCAACACACAAGTATGGAAACCTCATTGTTAAGCTATATCTTGCTGCTTTCAAGCTATAGAAAAATACCCCTTATGTTTTTAATTAAAAAATCAAAATACTAAAAGCATTTTTTGTTCTTTTTCACAAAATTATAATCTATCTTGAAGCAAAAAAATCTAATATAATTTAAAATTAAGGATTTTGCCTTTAAAAACTTTAAGCATTTCAACATATGCAGATATTTTTTGCTAAAAACCTCAATAAGATGATTCACAGGACCCAAAGTAAATTTCTAACTGGTCAATATCTTTTGAGAGTTTTCTTCATAAAGTCTTGGGTGAAGGATAACAGGCAACTGAATTTTTCTCATACTATGTTATTGGAAAAATGATTATGTATTTTTAGTCTTTGCATGCCTCACAGACACGTGACAAGATAAGCTCCTCACAAATTGATGGTGATACTTTTGAGTTCTCGTCATCAATTTCACATATTACTAGAAGCAGGAGGAGGAACAACTCTGAAGAGAATGAGAAAGTAGTTCCTGTATGCATAGATGCCAGCTCAGTTTTTACTCCATAACCTTACAGCACAGAATTAAGCAGGAAGATTCTGAAATCCAGTAATGAATTGACTGACATCCTTTTTCAGGGTCATGTTAGTAGAGCCGATCCTGTGTTAGGTAGGATAAGAAGCAGACTGACTCCTTGACATTTTTACAGTAGCTGTTTTCTCTCATTCCTACAGAATCAGACATATCCAGTATTTTGGGAGCAATTCGTGCTGCTTTCTATATTCCCCAAAGACTAAATGGTTGGTGAGACACAGAGTGGAACAAATAACATTGTAGTTTCCAACTACAAACAAAAGTGTAAATATATATATATATAGCAAGCATCCAAGCATTTTAAGGTCACGTTTATACATTGCATTCAGTATTCAAAAGCCAGTGTAATGTCATAGATCATTTTTTGGCCACTGCTATCTGCCAGGCAGAAATCAGACAGCATCACTGTGGCTATATAATTTCTAAACTGTTGACAATACTGCTGTGAGACATTTTTCCATTCTTGATAACTACAATGCAGATGGAGTCTAAAGAGACTTTCTGCTTCATGCAGTTGTTAATGATATTATTCACAAAGCAAATACATCAGGCAGATTTGGCTTGACAGTCCATGAGGTAGCAACCTCACCTCATTTCTAAAGAGAAATGATGTTCCCTTATGACATTCACGCTCTTCGAAATTTTTGGAAAAAAACCCCAACAAAACAACCCTGCAAAAAGTGCCATTTTGCTAAAAAGATCTGATTAGGGGAAGGAATCACTGACACAAAACAGTCAACTTGTTTTCTTGCTGAAAATGGTCACATTTTTCATTTTCTAATATTTTCAAAAATATTCTTTTTTCCATTTGCCTTTAGAAACCTGAAAAAAAGCTGGCTGCTTCATAACATTTGTAAGAGCTTTCATACAAATAACACTGAAAGATGGGGTAAAATGTAGAACCATCTGGGAATTAACTTGAAAACAACAAGAACATATACACCTCAGAAAATTTAGCTGAAATTTCTTTCTGAACTTTGGAGTGCAATTGATATGCACAGCTTTGGCCTGACAGTACTCAAAAAACAGCATTACCAACTTTATTTTGAAGAAAAGCAACTGCCTTTATTAATATGACTTTTGTGACAATTCAAGCAGCTAAGGATAAGCCAAAGGGGAATGCAGTGTGTTGGAATAAGTTTTGATTTTAGATAAATCCATGTTTTTGAGTGACTGGAGCATGGACATAGGAGGCATGTTGATAAAGTGACATAAATCTTTCAGCTACTATTGCTAGAAAACATGTCTTAGGAACTTCATTTTGAATGCTTTGTTTACAAGAAGAAGAGTCGAGTCATTTGAGCAGAAAGAGCCTTGAGTATCCGGATAGAAAACAAAATACTTTTGCCTCTTAAGTATAACTGGCACTGAAGGTATTTTTCCCCCTATATATTTAATACATCAATCATGATCTGCTTTTGTGGAGGTGTTGCAAGAAGATGAAGACAGAATTATCTAAAGTAATTGAAGTATTCCTGGGACTTGCTCCAAATTTAGTGTCAGCACTCTGTTTGTTTACATTTTAATCTTAAACTCAGTTTAGACAAGAAAAAATGGAAAACAAAACAAAAATATCTTCATAGTGGCTTTCAGTTCCAGACACTTCAGTAGTGACATGCATAGCTATGCACCGCAAAAGCATTTCAACATATGTCAGCTTCAGGGATAAGCATTGTTTGACTGGGGCATTCAATATCCTTAAGATGTTTACATGGAACTGTCTTTAAAAAGAATAGTGTCTGAAAAAAACAAAACCACCTTTTTTCTTTTTTACTTGTATAAAAATGGTCGTGTTAAAAAAAAAAAAAAACAGAAACTTCATGTGAGTTCTCTGTGAGGCAACTATATTTGAAAGACAGCAGGAAGTGAATTTCTAAAAAAGTCCTTAAAACAAATTGTAAAGCCTTGCCTACCTATCCAGGTTTTTCTGAAGAGGACTGAATGAACTATTTCCCAGTCATTATCTACCAAAATACAAAAAATATTTTATCACACGAGAGAAAAATCGCTAATACAGATCTTCACAACTCTATGCTTGCCCATAACAGTACAGGGATGATGTACACAGTACACTCTTCAGCTGGAAAGTTCTAACTCAAGAATGCTCTGTGAGTCCAACTTTCCTGCTGTTTTCTCTTCTCCAAAACTGGGATAGAGAAGCTGGTACTTGCTTTCCACCTCCCAGTTTTCCTGAACTACAGTCCTGGTGCGTCAATATCTTTGACTTGGGGAGAATTCCTTGGGGGTGTTGGTTGACACAAAGCTCAACACAATCCAGCAATGAGCACTTTCAGCCCAAAAAGCCAATCATGTCCTGGGCTTGTGTGTCCAAAGAAGTGTGGCCAAGAGAGACAGGGAGGGGATTCTGTCCCTCTACTTCGCTCTGGTGAGACCCCACACAGAATACTGCATCCAGCTCTGGGGTCCCCAACATAAGAACAATGTGAACTTGTTGGAGCAGGTCCAAAGGAGGACCACAAAGCTGATCAGAGGACTGGAGTACATCTCCTAGGCAATCAGACAGAGTAAGAGCTGTTCAGCCTGGAGAAGGCCTGTTGAGACCTTAAAGCAGCCTCCCAGAACCTAAAGCTGAGGAAACTAACAGGAGTTAAGGATGTGGTTTTTGGATTTAAAGCAGATTAAAGGAGAAAACTACCAGACTCTGTAGTGGCACAGACACCCTACTTTCACACAAAATGTGGGCAATACCACTGCTATTAAAATCCACCATGAGAACCTCAGTTCAAGGTAAAAAAATTCACACAGCTGAATTCAAGGGAGCAGATGGCTCTGGATTTTCATACAATAGATGAAATATGACACTGAATTGAAAAGAACAGTTTGAGGTACTCAGTCCATCTGAAATTAGGTTTGGAGATAAATAAATCAGTAGGTGTATTCTCACATAGAGAGAGGGCAGAAAATGTGCAACCAAAGCTACGCAGATGTTAATCAGAAGTGAAATTATTATTGTAAGGAGGCCTGCTCTGAGCAGTACAACAGATATTATATAATAGGGATATATTTCCCTTAGTATAATATACATAGTACATAAACACCAAACTGTCTTTCAGTCTGCCACATGTCTTACCCAACTGCAATACAAGTTATAGCTGACACACATCTGGAATGAATGATTAGCAGAGAATTATGGAATACTGCTTTGATCAGACTTCAAATAATAAACAATTGCACAAACTGAATTCATAATGGCTTAATTGTAACCCTTTTAAGAGGGAACTCTCTTTTTGATGCTTTTACAATGTTTACTACACAGAAGCTCAATCCATGATGAGCAGTATAGATAAAAGCATGAGATTGATAATATTATTCCTATTGCTGTGTAATTTAATTTCTGTTGCTATAAACAAAAGTCTCTTTCATCTTTTTCCTCTGGTTTAAAAAACACTTTTTCAAATTGGTAGATAAGGCTTGTGGAAATGAAAACAAGACTCTATCCATATTTTTGTTTTCCCCTTAAACTGCTCATGAGAGTTTCAGTTTTTAATCACTGCACTATAAACAGAGGGACCACTGCAATGGTTTTTGGAAAATTTTTGTTTATAGTTTACAGCTGTGCTAACAAATCTTTGAGCCATGCTAGTGGCTTGATTTGTGGTTTACTCTGTGACTTCATCTCTGCTACTTATTTCCTTCAGGGACAAAATTTTTCAGGAGTATTCTCTGATTTATTTAGCTTTTATGAGAGAGAACATTTGGTTGCTAGTGCCAGACAAATGTTTTAATGTAAAAACTTGTTAATTCTCCGATGATAATACTTTTAAGTCAAAGACACTTATTAGCCCTTAAAATTAACATCAACGTATAAACATCAGTGCCAACAGAACAGAAACTTTCTAGAAAGTTTCTGTTAAGTCTGCAATTTAAGTGGCAAAGACCATAGCTATAGGAGCAAACAATATCAGCTTTTCTTGTAGTGATTTTAAAGCTATGCCAAGCCTATATTTTATGACTACTTTATGGCTGTCAGTAGAATTTTCACACATGCATAGTCACCATTGACTGGTGTTTCACCTTGTTTACAAGGACATAAACAATTTTATTAGAAGCTTAAAAATTCACAAGCTAAAGGAGACCTGTAAAATTTACTGTAAATCTATTCACAGACATCTTGCAGTCTTCTGAATGTGATCATCAGACATGCTGGTCTTAAGAAAAAACAGACAGAACTGCCTGTAAATAAACATCACTGTGAATAAGCAGCACTTCCCAGCAAGTACAGAAGAGTGCCTCTTTTGAACCAACACTTAAAAAAATTGTAACTTCTTTGATGGGAGCAATCTAGCAAGGAGAGATATGCAACTCAAGCCCATCTCCTGCTTATGGCAGAATACAGTATCTTCTGTGAAGTTTCTGATTTCAACAGTATGGAAAGCTACGGAAGTGTGGTGGAAGAGATGACACTCTACCTGGTAAAATGAAGATTTTAGGGCCAGCTCTGCAAAGAATACCACAAGTTTTAGATACTGATGCAAAAAGTGACAGAAAATATATTCTGGGACGTATTAGACATTACTTGAATTGTCATTTGAGTGAAAAGTCTAAAAGCTCTATTTTTCACTGAAGATAGGCAATATGGGGCAGAAAAGTCAATTAAACAGCTAAATGGCTAAAAGGGCGGACACAAAGCTAAAAGAATTTGCATGATCTATGGAAGTTATATCATTAGTGAATGCTCGTCATGATGTACCAGATCAAAGATACAAATGGACAAAGGAATTTTAAAGGGTATTATATGAAAATTCTGGAAATTTAAGATGTTTTAGAGGGAGGTCACAGTATCCAGTTTCTGTAATCTAGCAACAAATGTTTAGTTACAGCTGTACTGAAAAGACTATAGTTGAATCAAGGATCAGTGAATCACAGTCTCATGAAATCCCCTAGAATTTTCATCTAACTGATGCTTCTCAAAATGATACATTTTTGAATAATTGAAGAAAAACAATAAAGCAAACATCCCCTAATGTTTATCTTCATCCTATCACCTCACCCAAAAACAGCTGTGCAGCTTCAGTTGAATCATGTTCATGAAAAAAGAAAAAATTAATTACATGAGTAATTTCATTTTTTGAAGGTGTATTGGATATAGTTATTGAGTAAAACACTTTTTTTAAGCAAAAGGAATTTATAAGGATGTTTGGAGAAAAATTCAAGTGTTTCAAAGTTATTCATGCATCATGTGAGATACATTTACAGAATTTCACTAGCCGCACAAAAATTGTTTAAAAATACATGGGAAGATCAAGACTGACTTGGATAATAACAGACTTGTGGAACACTAACAAAAGAGCAGGGAGAGTACAAAACTTGAAGATTAGAAATTAATATGTGCAATGATAGATCACAGAATATTGAGTTGAAAGGGACCCACAAGGATCATTGAGTCCAGCTCCTGGCCATGCACTGAACAACAGTCTAAATAAAGCCACAAGTTTTGAAGTAATGGATCACAAATGTGGGAAATAAAATCACAATTTGCCATATTTAGAACAGGTGACTTACCCCAGACACAAATTCACAGATCTCTGCCTCATCTCTAAAGTACTTTGGAATTAAATAGCATATACAGCTCTTGGGATTCAGAGAAACTTAGTATCCTTCACAGTATTTCGAGGTTCTCTCCAGCTTTTTAAAGTGATTAAAGTCAACATACTGCATTATTATACTGAAGTCGACTATCATTATGGATACTCATTTTACAGAGATAATAGGTCTCACTCAGGTAAGACAGTCTGACACTATCTTACCTGATACATTTAAGATGTAAAAGGATCCAAGAAGCCCAAGGTGAGATAACTTTAGTGGAAGTAACAGTCCAGAATAAGGATGATTCTTAACACTTTCTCTCAAAAAGTTTTACCATGCCACTGAAGTTGAAAAGTTTCCTTTTTGCTACACCTAAATATGCTAAACTAGGCATGGTCAGAACATACATCCATCACTCAAAAGAATCTCATTATGCAGCACATGAAATTCTTTGATAGGCTGCGGGCATTCCTGAGTATTGTATATTTGACATGATTCACATGCTCCTTTAAAGTACATGGAAGTTTTAGGAAAATAGACTTTGGCCAACAGATGCACAAATACACCTAGAAATGGAAGAAGCATATAATCAGTGTGAATTTATCATGAAAAAGGTTAATAGCAGAGCCCTAAGGCACCCTCCCAACTACAATTCATATTGAAGATCCTAAAACAGCTATTAAGAAATTAGAAGAGTCTATACACATAACTTAAGCAATGTTTAAGATCAGGTGATCAAATAGGTGATGCAAACAAATTAACAGTTCTGAAAAAAGAAAATGGGTATTGACAAAAAAGCACTCAGCTAAACAATGCATGCTAGATACACAATACAATTTTTATGCAATAGCTAAAGACAGGATACAAAGTCAGAGAGAATACAAGGAGACACTGAAGAAAGCAAGCGACAGAAAGTAGAAAGATGGATCAGATAAAACTGGAGATGTAGCAAAAGAAATTAAATGCATTAACTATATGTTCATTCTATGAAAAACCAAGCTGGAAGAAAAGCCACAGTAACAGTCTGGTACAAGGCTTCTTTATGGCACAGAGGAAGATGATAAAGATGTGCTGTGGAAGATGATACTTTCTGCAGTTATTTAGGATAAAGAAACTTTGGCTGTCATACTGGGACAAAAGACTGTTCCAGAATGAAGCTGAGAAATGTTCATGAGAGCATAAAGTACTGGAATAAGTTGATTCAGTAGCAGAACTATAATACTACATACAAGCCACTATCACCCAAACAGTGAAAACCAAAAATGGCTTAGAAACTGGGCTTTTACAGTATTACAATAGTAGAATAACAGGAGGTAGACAGTTGTAAAATAAGAAGGAAATTCATTGTCAGCTGATAAGAAATTACTTAGCATTGCACATACCTCAAAAATGCAAACAAACATATAAACAGTATGGGTCCAAATAAAATAGATGTTATTTCCAGATAGTATTTAATTTTCCTGGAAAATGCATCCCAAGCTATGCTGAGCATTACTTCAGTTGAGAAAAAAATTGATCATAAAGTCATACTCTTATTTCAGTTTGTATAGAAAGGAATTAGAAGGTCATCCTAGTCCTTTTTCTTCTTCAAATACATGACTAACTCTGCCTATGACTTTCCTATACATAACTGCCTGTTTATCTTAAATCAGCATGTAATCTAATACCTTTCTTGTTCTGGACTAATTTTTTACACTGTTCAAGTCTAATTGAAAATGTATAACAGACTCTGACAGAACTTTAGAGGCTCTGAAAACTAAGGATCTGTAACAATCTTTGGCATTGGTGGCATCTTCAGTTCCAGAGCCAAAGGCATAAAGTCCAATTGGGTTTGGACAGAGTAGACTCTAAGGAATACACACAGGACCTTAAATGAGACTGCTGAGTCCAGATTTTCTAATACTAGAATTCTGAAAAAAATCTTGTTGGAATATTTTTTTCCATACTTACCTTACTCCTATTATTTCATTGCATATGTCCGTCACCTTTTTTTGGTGTCAATGGTTTGCACAATGCATACACTACTACTGCTTGAAGGGCTTTATAATGCCATCAAGGAAATCAGTTTAGACCCGCACAGTGAACTCTATCAGTAAAAACTGATGGTTTTACTATAGCACAACTATAGTTAACTGTATATACTGATACAGTTAACTATTATAAATACCACTAGTGACAGAGAAAAACATGCAGTGATTATTTTTCCGGATTCCCAAAACTAGAAAATGGGAATTTCAGGTTCAAAATTATTCTACCATTTGTTTCACTTCACTGAGATTATTTTCAAAATTCCCATTAATTCCTTCCTCCATAGCCCCTCCTCTCTGAACAGTGCCAGTACACCATGAAATTTTGAAGGCATGCTGATTCACTAAAATAAGCCATCTGTCTAGACAGTTAACAAAGCCTTAGGTACTGGTTTAAACAGCTTAACTCTAAGCAGACTGTATTGTCCAGCAGCCATAATCCAAACAAAAAGTTGAACAAGAATCAAACACTTGCCAGTAAATCCTAAATGCTACATTATAGATTGTTCAATTCTTTTTCTCTGACTTACTAAAAAATTCCTATAGTTTGAAATAGTTTTGACTGAAGTTGCATTGTTGCTGTACTTTCTTCCAGATACTGCTAGAAGTAGTCATTAATTGGAATGCTATCAAGCCTATCTGTGCCCGTAGAAAGACTTCAAAGCTGAACATTCCAGGTGTTTCACAATGATTTGTAAACTGAAGGCATTTGAGGTAGATGCAGAATATATGAAATGATAAAGTGTAATTTTTAAAGTCATTGTTTCCTAAATGTTTAAAATGAAACAAGACTTGATATAGAAAACACATGTAGAAAAAAATTGTCTAGGGACTGCAAAAAGCAATAGGAGCCAATGGATTTCTATTTTCTACACTGGTAGCCTGAAAATGATGCCACAAAGCAAGATCTATGAGAGTAACAAACAAAATGTAATGAATTATAAGCTTTGGCTGGAAACAAACATGGAAAAACGTTCATAACAGATAGAAGGACAAAAAGGACAGTCCTAAAAGCAAAAATCACAGGGAGAACAAGACAGAGGTCACACATATGCAAGTGCTCAGAAATTTAGTATTCAACGTATGGACAGAGATTGAAAGATAAAGGTCACATCTGAACTTTGAGTATGGATATGGAGTCAATGAAATCCACAGGACTGGGAAGATGGCTCTGGAAGACACAAAGGAAAAGGGAAACTGATGCCTTTTCATTAGAACTTCAATAGATGATTTTCTAAATCTTCTCCTCTGAAGGAGCAAAAATAACAGCATGACTGCTGCCATTTGTTGTTGAAGAGCTGGAAAAACAACCTAAAGCTGCTAAACACTCCAGAGAAAAAAAGGGCAAGGAAAAAAAAAAAGACAAAATCAACTACGCCTACTTGTCTGTATTACATAGACCTATAGGGCATGCTGGATAACATGCTGTTTTGTTTTACTTAGGAGCAACAAAATGTTACATTATCCCTGCCAGATAATTATCACTTACAAGAACTGAATCAAATGCATTCCCTTAACAGTGCAATCTAAGATTATCAGAAACCTGGTGGAAGCAAAATGTCATGATCAAAAGAGAAGACCCTTCTGGAAAGCTTCTTTTTAAGAAGGTTTATGATGGCATCTAGTTCCATGCACATCCATTTCACAGATGGAGCAGAGACATCCTTGGGCATTTACTGATCTGCATGGTGGTCGAGAAGAATTTCAAGTTGGAGTTAAAAACTAAGTTGAATAATTAAGCTCAGGGGAAATAAGTCAGGGTACTTATCAACTATACTTATCAAATGACACTAACAGCAAAAAAACTCATCCTATAATATTCTGGAATTGGAAGGGTCCAATTTTTTTTCCAGATGCAAGAGACTAAAGAAAGCAAGACAGAACAGCACCATTTTGAGGCTGCTAGCTGAATGACACCCTGTTGACTGAAATCACCTCAAATGAATGGAAGTTTGCAGTGAGGCCCCTTCTGTTCACCATGAGCAATGTAATCACTGGGTGTGGGGTGGGGCTTTTAATCCTGAGAGCAGTCTCTGTTGGGCCAGAGAGACTCCAGCCCCAAGCAGTTGTACATGTACACATGCAGAGAGCAGTGCCTTACTTCTAATAACCAACTCAATAATTACACCTCTGAGAGGAAAGTTGACTTTAGGATTAGACTGAATGCCCTACTATAGCTGACATAGTAATCTAATTTTTCCAATTACCCTGCATTCCTAATTTGTCAGCTCATATGACTCTTTTCTTACCTCAGTATAGTCTCAGAGTTTCTGAATATAGAAGACACAAAATAATTTTACTTTACAGATGATCATTAGACAGCCGCTTCTTTCCAATGTACTAAAAAGTCAACGTTTTTCTACAGAAAAGTATTTGATCACATACTGCATTTGCACTTATCAAATGAATATGTAGAAATGTTCCAACAAAATAAATCTTTAAAGTAATGCTGGTAAATATGTCTTCAGAATAGGTATTAACTTAAACGAAACATAGTGGAGCTACCTTGCAATGTTACTACTGAAAATTCATTTACTTCACTGGAATATGTGTATAACAGAGTAGACCAAAAAACAACACAAGCAAATTCATGATTTGGAGATTTATTCACAAGACAAGCAAGTTTTTTGGTTTTGAGTAAAGTAAGCAAACATTCTGTCCAGTCATCACAACAGATGATCAGCAACTCAAAAAACAGAAACAGATGAAATCTCTGTGAAATCTGAATTTCATCATGAAAGTTTTCTGAGTAAATTTGGGAACAGGAGATAATATAAATATCTAAATACAAGCAAAATATCTTCAAAATCAACTCACTGCTTTGGTGATAGTTATGTCTGCACTAGAAAGATGTGCTCAGGCAGCTTTACCCCAGGAAGCATTCTGGCAGCAAAGCCCTGCCACTGCAATAGCTTGAGAAAATTAAAACAAAACACCCACTATCAATGAAAAACCTTGCAATGAAACGATGCATCACTCTTGTGACAGATGGGATATCCCAGTACAAAACAAGCACCAATAACAAGCAGATTGCAAATTCTACACCCACTAGGTTACTTCAACTTCTCTTATATGCCTCATTTTTCTCCATTCATACTTCTGAATGTCCACATTTGTAAGATTCAGACAACTTTAGCTCACATTGCAGATAACAGTAGCTGCAAGTGGTATTAGCAAGGTACCAAGTGCAAGCTTTGCACAACTGTGTAATCTCCCCTAGATTGTCACAAAGTTAGCATTAGAAATTCTTACCAGGAATCATTATAAAAGCATTTTCGTTTAAAATTATAGTATTCTTAATTCCCCTAAGAATAGTGCAGCATCTCAGAATTCTATTTTTATAGAATGTATAAATACCAGTTCTGACAGAACGTGTAAAGGAGACCATGAGGGAGAGACCTGAGTCCATAACAACTCTAAAATAAGAGCCTTCAAGAAAAAAACTGACATCTCCACGCAGTGGAAAAATGTAGGGGGGAAAAAAAACCCCAAAATAAAATAAAACCCAAAAAAATCAGCAGCAAACAATTCAGCAAGATTAGTGCAAAGTTGTCCTTCATTACAAGAGTGGACATCTTCATGCCATCCTCAGCATAACACCCAATGGGTATGGACTGTACAAAGAAAAAGTGCAAATGTATGCTGAGCAGAAGCATGACAAATTTACAGCAACATGCAGAAGTAATTGAACAAAAGTGGGTATGTTAGGTAAAATATTTTTGGAGCTTGCCTACAAAGGAGACAAGTATTTGCCACAAAAATTAAGAAAACCAAGGCAGTATCCCACCAACCAACAAAATGTTCATAAATTGACAAGATTATCAGGCACTGCAGTAGTGGAATGCACTGGATGGCTAAGAGATAAGAATCAGAAGAGCTGCAAAAAAACATGTACACAAATTTGTAAGTGAAAACACAAAATGCCTAATTTATTTGCCAAAAAATTGCTCAAAAAGCTTTCCTGCAAGAGCAAGAAAACCTGACTGCATTTTGAGCTCTACATTAGATATTTAATATATGCTAAGACACAAATTGCTGTCTGCTCTATACTTACCAGTACACAGAGGAGATGAAAAGCTCTTTTACTGAGCTTGATGAGGATTACTTAGTTAACTCTGTAGTCCTAAAAGTTTGCATCCAGAACAATTAGAATGAGCTTGGTCAATGAAGATTATGTATACATGACACTCCCAGTACAAAAATTTCTGTGGAAGCTGTCTCAATAACCATGAATTACAAAAACACTGAAATTCTTCTAATTTATTCTAAGAACTAAAGCTAGCACCTGTGTCTAGGTGGAGGAAAGGTAAAGATTACTGTTCTCCTTCCCCTCAGGAATGCTGAATATTGTTCTCCTGCTTATGAGAGACTGCAATTTCTGGAGTGTGTATATCCATAAGCAATACACAAAATTATGAGTTACAATGTGCCAGCAGACGTTGCAGCAGGAAAAAATAAGGTTAATTGAAAAGGTCTTTTCTGCAAAAAACACTAAATTAGAGGAAATGTTCCTGGGTGTATCTAAATTCATGAACCCAAACTACACAAAATTAAGCAATTGGTTTGAATAATTCCTGTAACATGGTAAAAGCCAGTAGGTTTTACATATGCTTTAATATAAATATGGTTCTATACATACCCAAGACAAGACACTGCCACCGCTATGAAAATCCTTAGCGACGGGTGTTGCAATGTGTTACCTCATCAGGAACGGAGAATGAGATGAGTTTATAAGCACTGCAGAGATTCTCAACAGTACAGTTCTTCAGACAAGGGGAAAAAAAAACAACAAAGGAGAACTGAAAAATTAGTGGTCACAGACAGCTGGAATGAGAAACTTCCAAAGGAACATCATACATAGATGATGATAAAATTCACAACAGAACCACCCATCTGTACAGTGAGGCTACAGCAGCAAACCCCTAATTTACTCTGATTAATGAATGTAATAAAGAACAATGAGTTCCTAGAAAGAGGACAAATATATCAAAATTATACTTGTATGATCTGACCAGACAACTCTAGCACAAGTACAACTGTCCTTACCTAAATAGCAACTCCCATTTGTAAGCCTACAAAGGACAGCATTGCAGTAGTAAACACTGGTGGTATCTTGTGTTTTCTTTATTCCCAAGTGTTTTTAAAGCATCAATTTTCAGAATTAATAGCTTGCATACCTACTATACATGAGATTTTAAGTGACTTCCTACAATGCACCCACCTCAGTATATATAGCTCCGGGACTTATGACCCTTATCTGTATTTAAATTTATAACAACACTATCAGTGATCCAACAAAAATCCTATTCCAACTCTGGAGTTACGGAAGACTTCTCCACTTACCACACTTTGGGTTTAAGGCTATGAGCAGTATAGTAGCCTTCTTATTCACTGGCAAGTATTGCAGACACAAAAAGCGAGACAGGCACTGACCTTGGTAAGAGATTTGCTATTGATTCCAGTAAAACCAGGACTTCACTTTTAGGGAGGTTATTTCCATAGATTGGGCATACTCCTGGAGGTGATGCTCTCTTCCAAAGGAGAAAGGTTATTTTGTAGAAAGACTAACAGAACTTGACATCAACCTTTCTTTGACTAGCAAAGCAACAGCCAAGATGTGATACTTTTATTCTCATTACTGGAAGAGCACTGCTATGTAATATTGGTAAAACAGCAAAAGCATATAAACTGACAGAAAATACATTTAGGCAATGAGAATAATAGAATGGGTTGGGTTGGAAGGGATCTTAAAGATCATCTAGTTCCAACCCCCCGCTATGGGCAGGGACACTTTCCACTACACCAGGTTACTCAAAGCATCATCCAACCTGGCCTTGAACACTTCAAGGAATGTGGCATCCAAAATCTCGCTGAGCCACCTTCCAATGTATCAACACTCTTCTTTAGTCGGGGCAAGGGAATTCCAAAAGGATTTCTAAGAACACCTACAACACCTAAAAGTTATATTTGATGATTGAAAAGGTCCCATTCAATCCTGCGTTCTAAGTGAGAGCTAATTCAGTGACAGATTCATACGGAATAATGGGAACGTGGGGAAAAACCTAGGTTTTAAAAAGTAGATTAACATTATGTGAACCTGAACCTTAGCTGCAGCACATTGCAATACACAAATTACAGAAGGCAGACCTCAACATTACACTCTCAAAAATAATCTGGAGACATCTTTAATGTATATAATTACTATAATTAAGACAAAGCATACTAATTTAAACTTTTTTATTTAGAGACCACATTAATTTTTCATCCCAAATGAAATAAAAATGCAACTGAAGGAAATTATTCATTTGCATTAAGCAAACTTTGATTCTTCATAACATACAACTCCCATAATTTCATATTCCTAACAAAAATGTCACACCCTAACTATTGGACTCTTTTACCTGTGAAAACGAGCACACATTTGTCTCCCAAATACGGACAGGGAGATAAATGCGTCCTTAAAAATCAAGTAAGATTAAAGCATAGAGAACTGTTCATCAATCATTCTGGAAAACAAACATAATATGAAGCCTGTAGTCACTACTGGGGAAAAAGAATATTCATAATTTTTCTCAGAAAGCAAAGATCTGGTGACACTTCTGCATGGTGTGACTGGATATCAATCTTCAAAGCTGATCCCTGTACTGATGCCCATTCACCACTTTGTTTCATCTCCACAGAGTTGGCCACTTTGGCTGAATAATAAAGTTCTGGCAGCTGCACCATAACCTCAGTAGGCTTATACTTGGTGTAGCTGACACAGCTGACTAAAAAAGAAGTCACATTGACCTCAATACCAAGCATGGAGCTGACCTCTGTCAGCTCCAGGGACAAACTACCTCCACTTGGTAACTTCTGCCTGAAGGCAAATCAGTTTTGCTAACCTTGCATCTGCAGTCAAAAACAAACTCCAAGCAAACAAATAAACAGCCCCATGGTGATATGAATTAAATAAACCTTGTACTTCAGCACCACATGTAGAATATCATGTACACACCATGCTGAATGAGGTTTCTGTAGGCCTAAATGAAAAAAGTACATATCCAGTCCAACTTCCACAGTAAAGGTATCTGAACAGTCAGTTTAAAGGTGTTAACTGAAAAATATAATTAATCTGAAACCATCCATAAACCTTTCCAGCTGCTTAGTCTGTGTTTGACTAGAGAATTTCAGTGCTTCATCATGCATATAAGTGTTTAAATTTGGCTGCTTCTATTTTCTCTCGTTTTAGACCACAGGTAGAGAGTCCAAACAAAGTATTGAAGGACTTTAGTGGAATTATAACAATGGAAAAGATGAGTCCTCCACCACCAAGAAAACCCAACTCACCACCCTACCCAAAACGCAACCAAGTTTAAGTCCTCAGCTCAATCATAATCAAGACCTGAACTTCAATGAAGTCTAATACCTACTCTTCAAAAAGCATATCTAACCATTCAGCCTGGTACCATATTAGGAAATTTATAAAATGGAAAAAACAAGCTGAGGATTTTTACTTCTGGTGTTAGGTGTTTCTCCAAGGAAGGGAAGAAGCTTGCTCCTCATTAAAAAAAAGTATAGAACATGAAGCTTTTTACACATTACTGGTCAGTTACAAAGCTTCTTAGTGACTTCTATAGCTTCTATCCCAATGCTGTAAATACCTTTTCTGATTACTTTCAGTTGCTGATCTACTTGAAAAAAAATATTAAGAAGCTTGCAGCATGCTTGTCATCCAAATTTAAGGGCATTGTGAAGTTCATTTGCATATTTTATCCAATCTTAAAAAGTAAGTAGGAAGTAAATCAGACCTTTTTTCTGTTATTTAAGGCAGAAACATTGATTATCCCACCTGCCTACCAGTGACTTCAGGAGTGCTAGATTTGGAAAGAACTTTAGATTTGCTTAGTAGCAGCATTTGTATTATAGTCCCAAGCATTACTTAACTACGCACACTAAATACATGTTTATTTGTTCATTCAATAAGCAAACTATTTTTTTCTTTGTTAACAAGTTGTGTTCTGCAATCCTGAGAAATTCTTATTAACGCCAGCCCCCCTGAAATAGAGGTCCATAATTGTTTCTCAGGAGTGAAAACGTGGTATTTAAGGCAGTTCAGAGACATGACTAGAGGAAAAACTGCCAACAGCAAGGGGGACAAGTTCTTATTGACATTGAGAAACTAAATTGTGATGCACAGCATTGAATTGACACTGCAAAGTTTTTACTGCCCTAGGAAAGCAAGCCTCACCAGAGAAACAGAATGGACATTGCCACACCAGCACTGGATGCCTGCTCTTGGCAGCGTTTTTTGCCACTAAACTACGCTTGATGACGATGCCTGACCGCTGGAAAGACATGAAGCATCTATGTTGTGAAAGAAAATTGGACAGCATGAAAAGAAATAGGAAAGAGATAAGAGCAGAAGTAAATCAGATACTGCTAATGAAAAAACTAAAGATGAAAAAAACTTTATGAGAAGAGGGAAAACTCAAAATATAACCTAAAAGAGACAGCAAATAGTAGTGCAAACAAGCATCACTGCCCACTGATAGCGGCTAACTAGAAAAAGCAATGTCTCCATAAACTACAAAATGCAGAATCTTGCAAAAAGAATAAATAGCTGAGCTTGACAGACACATTAGTAAGAATAAATTATTAATTATTTGAAATACTCACCTCTACCTTTGGGTCACTAATAGCACAGCACCATTTAAACAAGTCTTTGAAGCAAACCTTTGATTAAGTAAATTATTCAATCAAAACCAGTCTGAGGAACAACTTTATTGAAACTGTATTTTTATGCTCAGTTATGTTCAACAATTGGCAAAATTCAGCATCTCCTCTAGACATTTTCCCTTCTCCCAAACAGCTTACCATTTTTAATACTGGAAGTTATTAATTTCTGAAATAATGTTCATTGCCATCAACATCTCAGTTTTTATCAGAACCCTGAATTAGTGCTATAACTTGATCTTCTAAGTTCTCTTCCTTGAGTCAAGTATTTGTCAGGCTACCCATCATCTCCCAGGGCACAAAATGAAGTCCAAGGTTCACCTGTGACAAGAAGAATGATTTCATTAGTCTCAATTCACAAGAGGAGTTCCATTTATTAAATAAAACAATCTTTACTAGAGCATTTAACATTATAATTTTAAAACTAAAAAACAAAACATCATCAAGAACAATATATTTATAAAAAGGCTGATGATATCTCCAATCTGGTTATCAAAAGATAGCTCCATTCTTATTTTTAAAATTTTCATTCTATAAAATGCATTAAGAGAGGAGCACTCTTCAACTAGATTCTTACACTGCTTAAATCAAAACCCAGGGCCAGTTTTGGAGGCAGAAATGCCTCCAAAATTAAATGCTTACTGACAGATTCCCAACCCTAATTCTGCAATGACTGTACTATTCAGCAAAGAATGAAAAAATCCAAAAACCATAAGTAGCTGCTTTACTTAGTTCTTTCAAGAGTGACTTCACTGATCTTAAGAGATTTTAGAGAGATTACCCTTACTCAAGATTACCCTTGAGTTCACTATACTCTTTTGAGCACTCACAGAGCTGTCTTCACAGAACTCTTGGGATCTAAAGCAGGTGAGGCAGATTGAGCATACAAACACTTTTTTTTTCCCTTTTGTCATTGCCATCTCATTCAGAAATGTAGTTACCACACATAGATAAGTTTAAGCATGTGTGCAGTCCTAGTGAAATTAACTGTATCTTGTTGCCCAGGGCCCTCATCAATGTCAAACTTTCCTCTGTGCCTTCTCCACTAGTAAAAAAGTTTTAGCAACAAAACATTTGGGGCAAAGATGTGGAAAGCTGGAAAAAAGTACAAAAATCCCAAATACACCTAGCACAGAACAGATCAGTGAGAAGCAGGTGAATGAGGCTTTCTGCCGTGATTTGGTAGGTGCCAGTTACCAGCTTGGCACCAGTCCTGGGATTATCCCAACCCATGCCAAGTGTTAGCAGATATACAAGCACACAGAAGTGAGGGTGAGACTGCTGGGCCTCCCTTCTTGCCTGCTGGAGGCTCCCTTCCCACACTGGATTCTGTTGGAGGGGGTAGTCAGGGAACCTTTGGACCTCAGCACACAAAGTACCCAGACAAAAAGCAATCCACCAGGCCAAGAGAACAGTTTCAAAAGGAAGAGAAAGAAGAGCAAGAGGTGTAGCACCATTCAAGAAAACTTTCTTCATTGACCTAAGGAATGGTCCAGTCCTGCAAACACTGAGTACCCAAATCCACCTGTCACCCAAAGAAACGTCAAAATGTGTTGACATTTTAATGTCACTACCAGAAAACTAATCTCCATAGTCAAAGATATGGAACTGCTCCCTCACCTTGCTCTTGATGCATTGTTTTTCTTGGTATGGGTAACAACAAAGGCATAAGGATAGCAGCAATCACCAAATTTGTGTGTAGCATTACATAAATCACTTAAATGATCAGTTTTCTGAGAGCCCTGATTCGATGTTGACAGTTTCAAGTAAAAATTTCACTTGTTTAAAGTACCAACAGTTTTTTAATACACCTTCCCTAAGGCTAGTTATTGCACCTTCCCAGGGTGGATCTGTTGAATGACCTTATTTCTGATCTGTGAATATTTATAGTGGTAAATGAGACAAGGATTTACACAAAACTTCACATCAGTTTAAAGTTCAAGCTGCAATAATATGCTACCAAGATATGGTCATTAAAATCCTTATGCCTTGAATGTTTCCCTTGAAGTTTGTTTCCAAGTTAAAAGATTACAGATATCATAAACCAAATTCAGTCTTTGTGTAGGTCAGCTTTAAATTGCAGCTGTTCCCATCAGGACTGAATTGGCGTCAGGCACCTCTTGCATTACAAGCCACCATAAAAGAAATAACAGACCAGAACTATGAAACTTATTACAAGTCAAGTACATTAAATAAAAGAGGATCCTACCAGTTGCATCATCAGCTTCTGTGTCTAGAAGAGCATCTATTGAAGCCATGCTTGTGCCTATGAAGGAGTCTGTAGTATCAGACACTCCTCGCTTGCTGAGACAAACTTCTTTGAGTTACTGACTTCTCTGCTTTGATCAGTGTCTTTTACTAACCTTCTGACTGTCAGGAAGGTTACACCACTTGTTGAGAAGGTTTTTCTAGGCCTTCCTACTATTCCCCAATGCACTTTTTAAATCGTAAGTCCACAGGTTCAATTTGTAGTCTCTTCCAATAGATATGGATATAATAGAGAGTAGGACAGAGATGCAAGATGTTTTCCCCCACCAAATCCACCTTTTTGTGAAAGGGTTAAATACTCCTTATTTCTGTTAGTCCTCTCTTGCAAAGAGGGAAGAAAATCTTCAGTGAGATACATTTTCTTCAGGAGGCATCTTCTGTTCCTCCCTGACCTTTTTCCAGTGGAATTTTCATCCTGTGTCCTTTTTCCTCAATAAATGTGCCAGCAAGACTTAATTAATATAAGCTGTTGCAAAAGTAGAAGTTTCTTTCTTATTACATTTCTGTAAAAAGTCATAACTGCCTCTGGCATTACCAAGTTACAAATTAATTGTATGTATAAATCAGATTACTCTCAGTGTAATCTCTTCCTGAATAATCTGAATTAGGATAAACAAGACTTGGGAGTCTTTAGTCTTCAAATTTACAAATATTAGGCCAGGGTCTCCTAAATTCTTATTCCCTGTTACAAATTTATTTGCCTGAGCAAATTTCCTCTTCCTAATTGAAGGCCCAATTTAATAGTGATGCTCACATAAATGAAGTTATGCCCAGGCACAGGTTTTTGCAGGATTAGTCAAGAACGCTTAGGACATTTTAAAACTTGTGTTATTTCCAAAGATTCCTTTAATCCATTTACTAACCCCCACCTCTCCCATATTTTGAAGGAAAAAAACCCTTAACTTAAGAACTTCAAAAGCTTGCTCCTATTTTTCTCCTACATCAAGACTATAAACTATTTACCACATTGTACCAAGTATCTACTTGTTTCAATTAATCCTTAATTTCAGAGGGTCAAGCAGTATCTAGTTCATGATCCAGTCTCAAACAACTTATGTTCAGAAGAATGCTCTATTCTCCTAGCTGTTGCCAGTTTATTGCAGCTCTTAACAGTCACTATGACAGAAAAGGCAAGAAACAAGAAATGCAGTAAGAGTGAGCAAGTGAGCACGTGTTGAGCTTCAGGAGGGATTACATGACAGCTACAGCAGAGAGTATGCACACACAGAGCCCAAAGATTCAGTCATGTCTCCAGAAAACAGACACCACGTTTATTTCACACCTTGCCAGACTTGTCCATATTGCAAACTACCCACAGAAGTGCTGACGCATAGATTTATTAATTAAGGAGAACAAGAAAATCATCCATTCCCCTAGAGTAACCCAAGTAATATGCCTGTCTCAACCCTTTCTCCCTCCATCTAAGAATCTTCCAGGGAACAAGGGTAGTGAAGTGCTCACTTGGACTCCTGGAGTTGGAGTCTCCTCTCAATTACATGCTATTGCATGTGTTACCCAGCCAGCTCCAGTGAATGAAATTTTTGCCAATGAAAGAAGCAATATAATCTAGCTTTAGAATTGTATCAGTGGCAATTGTAGGGAGTTAAAAATTGAAATCTGTTACTCTTCATTTTGATCTTGTGTGTAGCATTCCACTATGGCTGAATGAAATTGAAGCAGACAATCCACTTGAATTACCTGAATTAACCTTAGAAAGATAAGCATGTCACTGTTTCCCAGAGTCCTAGATACCTTTCTTAGGCTAGCTCAGAGCAAAACCCAGGCTCAATTTCCCTCCCAGATGAATTTTAAACCACTAACTAATAAACTTAGTGCAGTAGTAATGAAGAACCCTGACAGCCCAGTGGTGAAAAAAAATAAAAGCAGCTTCTTAGTTGTCATAGAGTGAAATTCTGCTTTCATTACCAATACAGCTCTCTTCCCAGGCTCCTGTATTTTTTTCAATGAAAGATGCATAGGGTTTGGAGTGCACAGATTTGGTACACGTGCACAGCAGCTGGTCTGACATGATAAAGCAGAATGAATCTGAAGAAGTTCCTGCCTGTCTGACCAATAATCCATGAACTAAGAGGGATTTACTCAACAGACCAGCACAGATTCTATCCTGTCAAAATTAGAGATTTTTTTTTTTTTAAGTGCCTAAAGCTGTTTTCTGTTAGATGTTTTCCATTCCCTAAAGACCTAGACAGCAAGAAAGAGGCAAACAAAAGTGGGGGGAGTGAATTGTCTGAATCCTGCAATGTTTTTAACTTCGTATTTGCTTGATTTGAAGCTCCAACCATAGAATTTGTTACTGGAGACATTTCTGTAACTCAAAGAAAATCAATCAGAAGAATAGCATCCAGCATGCACAGACACACACTGTATGCCAAGGCAGCATCCCCGGCATGGTGTCTAAATCTCATTCTTAAATACGACTTACTTACCATCCCCTTTTGCTAGGTGGGAACTGCCGAGAGCTAAAAATAACACCAGGATTCAGTGGCGGGAGCTAAAAATACCCTTTCCCGCTCGATTACCGACTCGGCAGGAAAGACGGAGCTCTTGGCATCTGTCACAGCCTATAACCGCCAGCTGGGGATGGAGGCAAAGAGCCCAAGCCGGGAGTTAGGCGCTCGGGGAAAGTTTCACCGGCAGACGAAGAGGCCACGGCGGTGCATCCCGGGGCCGCGGGACCCCCACCCCCCCCAGCCCGGGCGGCGCCCCCGGGCCTCCCCGCCGCCCCTTACCCGCGTTTCGCAGCTTCTTGTTGCGGTAGACGGAGAGGATGACCAAGAGGTTGCCCAGCAGGTCCACCGCGATGGTGAAGATGAGGATGGCGGCCAGAGTGGAGGTCACCCAGGGCTGGCGGCGAGGGGCGCCCTCGGCCGGCGGGTCCCGCGGGAGGACGGAGCTGTTCAGCTCGCTCTCGTTCACTCTCATCCTGCCACCGCCACCTCCCAGGGCACAACCGGCTACCGGCGAAGCGGGCGCGCTCGCCAGCGCTGCCTCCGGCGGGGGAGGAGGTGGAGGGGTGCAGCTCAGGTCGGGGCGGGGGTCGCGACCGCCCGGCGCCGCGGGGCTGCCCGCCCTAGGGCGGAGCGGGGCTGGCGGGAGCGGGCGCACCTCCCATGGCGGCCGGCGCCGCCACTCCAGGCAGGAAGTTTCCCCGAAGTGTGCATGTGCCGCGGCGGGACACTTTTATAGCCCGGCCGCGCCGCCGCCCCGCCCGCCGCCACCGCTGCCGCCAGGTGACACCGAGCCGCCCCCGCGCCGGCACGTGCGCGGCCCGGGCTCCAGCTGCTGCCGCGCGGCGCCACAGCGCCCCCCCGCGGCGCCCGCGCCGCCCCATTCACGCCGCGCTCCGCTTCCCCATTCATGCTCCCGGCCGCTCCATTCAGCGCCGGCCGCTCCATTCACCGGCGGAGGCGCGGCAGGGATCGACGGGGGTTGCTGTCTGCGGTTGGGTGGTTTGCAGCGCTCGGCGCTATTTTTAGCCCTCCTGGTTAACGCCGGCTCTTAATTAGGCGCCCGCCGAACTCCCTTCCCTTCCTCCCCCTCCTTTCTTTAACATCGCACCCGCACGGTAACGTGAGCGCGGCGAGAAACCTCCCATCGGGGAGCGGGTCGGGGCTGCTATAAAAAGCTCCTCGCGAAGGAGGCTGGCTGGCTGGGCAGGGGGGGCGTCTGAGGACCCGCGTCCCGGGAGCACCACGTGCCGCTGCAGCGAGGGGGCGGCGGGGGGGACACGCACCGCCTCGGCAGCCCCCCCCCTTCCTCCCCTGCAGCCCTTCTTCCTCCCCCGCACCCTGGGCAGCGGGGGCGATCTGCACAGGGAAGACGGAAAGAAAGGTAGCGGGGATGCCCTGTGCCACCCCTAAGAGACCGGTAAGGTCTGGCTCGCCTGTTCCCCAAAAGCAGCATTTGCTTCAAAGGAAGGAGGGAACAGGGAGCCATTGCCCAGCCGTGAGGAGGACCCAGTTGACTGAACAGGGTATCCCTTCACCCTCTCGTGCGATGGGCGCTCTTGTAAATAAATAAAAAAATTAAAAAAAAAAAAAAAAAAAAAAAAAAGGGCACTTTCTTCTGACTGAGTCTTCTCCTCGCATGGTATTGAGCTGTTGAAAATCTCTGAACAAACTGGGCGTGGGAATCACTCTCCCATTCAGGATAACGGGCTGCGAGTGCGGATGGCAGTGCGCGCTGTTCGCTGGGCGCGGTGCTGGCGGCCAGGGATGGCCCCGCGTACCCACCGCCATCCCGATCCCGCCCGGGCGACTGCGGGGCAAGCGGGGAGTCCGCAGCGGGAGCGCGGGGCTCCTCCTGGTGCGGCGCAGCCTCCGCCGGGCGCTGCGGAGCGCAGGCGGTGCTTTGCGCGGCTCTGCGCGGGGCGGGAGGGGCTCATGCGGTGCAGCCTGCGCCCAGCCGCCCGGGCTTACGGTGCCGTGTCCAGTGGCAGCCCGAGGTGAGGGACACCAAAGCCGCCGTTGTGACCAGCAGTTACGTAACGCGGCCACTGTTACAGGACATCGCGGGATCGGCCGGCCCGCGGCCGCGGAGGGACGCGGAGAGGCAGGGCGGTGGCGGCAGCAGTGGCACCCCCGCTCTGGCAGGCGCCGCACTCCCAGCCTGCACGGCTGAGTGCCAGGGAAACCCCGAGTTTCCCGTTCACCCACGGTTTTCTTCCACCACCGCGGGCAGCGGAGCGAGGAGCGCCGCCGCTCAGCCTCCCGCTGGTGAATGAGACCGCTTGTGTTTCGCGGGGGAAGTGCTGATTTATTTGATCACTTACTGACTTATTAAATGCTCAATATTCCGGCAGCGTGTTTTCCCGCCGCCCCGACAAACAGCAGACCCGGGGAGATGTGTCGGCACTACAGAGCATTCCTTCCACCTGCTTCCCGAGGAGAGCAAAGCCCATCCATCACTGGAGATGGAGAGCAGCAGCCCGCACTTTAAGGGGTTGCAGGAAGAACCCCTCAGCGCGGCGCCGCAGCTCCTGGGCAGAGGGTGGTGGTGAGCACGCCCTGACATCCACATCCACCCACCACCAGCCCCCGCCCTCCATCCCCCCCAAGCAGGTTAGTGCATGTGTCCGTGTAGGTGCATAACAAGTAGGTTATCAAGCTGTGGGAGAAGATTAAAAATAGGAGGAGCCAATATCAGGAGGATATCAGATCAAGGGCAGCCACACGTGGAGACAGGCAGAACTGCCTGGTCCTCCACGGGTGTTTCACTGGACAGGGAGGGGTTGGCTGCCCAGAGAGAGCTGTGAAGTTTCACAAGGTCAGGTATTTTTAACCAGAAGGTAGAGTGATGATGAAGATCAGCCCAAGATTTTGCTTCAAAGAAAGGGAATTTGGTCTGTGTGGGAACTGCTGTTATTTGTCTCATTTCTGGGATGTTCAGTGACATATTTGCAATTTAGACCCACAGGGAAATGGAAATATCACTCCATCCATCCCATTTCAGTCTTGTGACAAGAGCATACTCTGCACTAAGGCTACTTGTGTGGTGAGAGCCATGCTTAGGGAAGGGAATGCTTCTTGAAAAGTGGACTGAAGACGTCCTACCTGAAAACCCCATATGAGCCAAGGGTGACCCAAGCACCAGCAAGGGCCATGATACATTGAGAGGCCTTGTGCTGCTGCTCTGTCTGTTGGAGTTTTTTTCCTGCAGAGTGGGAGATGAGCATCAGGATGTGGGTCAGGCTCCAGCAAGAACCACTTTCCCATTCCCCATGAGGCAGTGGGACAACTTTCTTTTTCTCCCTCTCATCTTGACAGAGACACCTCATACTAGAAAATGCTACTCTCTAAGGTTTTGCTTTGTGTTTACTCACATTCTGGAGAGTTAGAGACTCTAAGATGCCACCCAAAACAAGCAAGCTGTGAAAACTGCAGAGGAGAAGATTTAACAACATCAGGCTCCTTCACACTGATCAGCATTCAGAGTCAGTCAGATAATCTTAGAGGCAGTTTGGTATTGTTTGTTATATCCTCTGAGGCTAGTCTCTCTGCCATCACATTTTCTACACTTTTTCTACATATGCATTTTTAAAGTACAGCTGAGTGAAGTTAAATGATGCTTTACATGAAAGCAGCATAAGATCAAGGCTCAAGAACAAGCAAATCACTTGGGCCAGCCAGCCCATATTATAGTAATTTAAATCAGAGTTGACTTCACTGTAATGAGCAACATTGGCAGAGATCTTATTACATGAAGAAACACACAACTTTTCTGAGCTGTCATAAAAGAATCCTGATTTGGTTTTGCTTGAGTTATGTTTGGCAAGTGCCTGTTGCTCATTCTGTCTCCAGCCAAGTTTCCTGGCTGATCTTGAACTGATGCTGTAGTCTTGGTTTTGGTCCTGTCTCCTGCTGATGCAACCTGGCCTCTCTGGGTGAGTGCTAGGCCTGAGTCTTCTTTTTGTCCTGTCTAGGGCTATCAGTTGAACCTGTTGTCAGCACCAGGCTCTGCCTGCTGCTCTTAGGCCCTGTGAGACTGTGGTCTGATTGGTGTGGACACTGCCTGGGCTCAGGTTTTCCTTGGCTCCTGGTTTGCCTTTCCTGTGGAAAAGCTCTTAAAACTACACAGCAAGGACATTAGATGAATTGAGGGAGCACCATCCATCTGAAAAGATAGATGGAAATATAGAAAACTTGAGGAGAAATCAACAATTCAGCTGGTTCTCTGAGTAAGAGAATGGAGACTGGAAGATGGGACTGAGATGGTCACTAGCAGGGGCAAGTACTGAGAGCATGCTGGTGTGGTTGCCTGGCAAAGAATGGAATGGGCAGACAAAGGGCAGAACATTTGTCTCCTTCTGGAGAAGTTTTCACTATGGTACAGTGTGGTTTTCTTCCATCAGAGGAAATGAGGCTGATGGCAGATAAGATAACTTGGAAGGGGCTGACTTGAACACCAATACAAGAGGAAGGCCAGGAGAGCCTTCCTGGAACAGGGAGGTAAGTAAGGTGTGGTGCCTGGAGCAGAGAAACAGCAGCTTTTGATATCCTTTGTTTTGGTGCCCTTCTCTCCTTCAGAGAAGCCCAGGAGCTGCATGAAATATATAAATTCTCTATAAAGACTCTATTCTGCTCAATCACAACAGGTATTTCTGTAGTGAAAAGCTGAAACTATCTTAGAACTGAGGTGGAAAAAAATGAGGTAAGCCAACTGGCAGTGTGTTTCTGTGGTGAGCAGTAGTGTGGAAAGTAAGAGCAGCTGCTCATTTGAATGCTTAGCATTAAATTAAGTGGGTGCAGATTCTGTCTGGTGCTGTTCCTTACTATTTTGAGACCTTCATAATTCCCCTGTTATGCTGAAGAACAGTCTTGATACTGATGGTTCTTGAGCACTCTAGAAAAGAAAGGAAACCTACAGCTCCTCTCCACTGGAGACATTTTCACCATTACATTTGCCAGCCTCTTGGGCTGCTTTCCCAGCACACTAACAGTCATTTAGTTCTCCCCATAAACCTGCCTTGAAAGCTGTAGTTCAGTACACAAATCTTGCTGATACACCTATGGGGCAATTCCATTTCCTCAACAGTTAAATTGATGCAGCAGTGCAGGATTATTGCAGCTCATCACATGGCAGGAGGTATCTACTCTTCATTACATCAGACCATTGGTTGTGATGCACTACAAAAAAAACCCGTGGCTGTTGTTCCTTCTGTCTTTTAGGGGAGTGATTCAGAATGCTGGAATTTTGACATGTTTTATCTTGTCATGTACTGCTTTCTTTCCCTGACAAGTCTTTTATTTCAGTGCTTTCTTCTTAGTTACAATCTGTGGCATCGCCTACCTACGTGTTATAAGTCATAAAACAACACAGTAAATTGCATCCTCTCAATGAATATCAGGTTTGGGCAGATGATGCAAGAGATTGATGGGAAGTGTGCCAGCTTTTTAATTCTTCATTCAGAACTGCCTTAGAGCACAGTTTTTGTATTCAGTGAGTGCTGTTATGACAATTCTTGGGCAACACAGTCTACTTTTGCTTCTGGCTTTCGGGTTTCTAAGGTGAGATGCCATTCACCACATGGCTGGGATAGGGAATTTCATTTAGAAATGAAACTACATCCTAGGACTCTTCTCTGCATTAATACTCTCCTCTCCTCCAATATGAAATGGCCTCAAAAGGAGGCAACAGTAGCACCTCACTGTAGAATGAATGACATATTATATAATTGTTAAAGCGTTCTCCAGGATAATTAGAAAATTATCTTTGAAACTTTGCAAGCAAGAAAAGATAACTAATCTCAGCTTATCTGTATTTTAGGGTAGGAAAGTGAAATGCTATATATTGTAATTGACTGTTTTAAGCATGCTACCTCCTAATTTTGATTTTAAAGATTAATTTGGAGCTAATTTTGAAGTTGGGGAGATGAGAGTGGGTAAGTTTCAGGGCTATAAATCCTGATCAGAAACTGATACTTTTTGAAGCCTGCAGTCACACACCACAGTTGCTGAGATAGGTGAGTTAATACTCAGCTTTTTCATCAGTGGCTCCAAGACTTCTTAATCAGTGCATCTAGTGGTAGATCACACTAACAGACCTACCTTGCTGCCTATAGAGTGAGGTTGCTTACCTCAGACTGTTCTTCTGGTCTATTTGTTTGCCATCTACATTTCTTTGTCCTGTGATTCTTCAGGATATTGGTCCCCAGCAACTGCTTTTGAGAGCTGATTGACGTAGATGGTTCCGCAATGTGAGCAGTACAGTAACGAGCAAGGCTGCTAGAGAGAGTGCACTCTGGATTACAACACGTGTGCACCGAGGAAACAGAGCTGTCCTGTTATTTTTGGTTGCCTTCTGCTTCCTTCCAGCCTGCATTTAAAATGTTAAGAATAAGGATTTCCATGGCACTAGCATTTTATAGCGTCATGACAACATGCCACTCTTCTGCCCTGCCCTCTGAGCACAACTCCACACTTCCTGGTAGATACCATTTACTTGCATTAACTATAGAGGTTTAAATACTCCTGCAGTAAAATAAAAGCTCTGACAAAAGCCAGAATGTACCTGAACATTCAGATTGTTAGCTGGTATTCTTTTCTTGCAAGGCTGTAGCCTGTTTTTGTACGCTGTCACAGTGCTTTTCTATTAAGCAAACTCAGATTCCAGCCCACCCATTTCTCTGGTGTTCTCACTGAGCTGACCAAATTCAGCCTGTCTACTTAACATTGAAATTTGATTTGTATTTTTTTTTTTCTATACAGGAATCAATTACAGTCATGGAAATAGCATACTCCTTTAACAGAGCATACAGAATGGTTTAAAATAGAAAAAACATTCACTTTCTTGCTGTATATTGTTTGTATTCACCTTTAAATATTCTGCTGTTGTGTGTTTTTTTTTTTCCTCCTAGGCAGTGACTTTAAAACCTTTCAGTATCTCCTTGTATTCTTTTATAAGACTCTTTTGTCAGTCTGAGGGAATGTTTTCTTTGGCTTTCCTTTTGTTTAAATATGGGGAATAGAGGGAACATGTCTTGAATTGAAATCACTGAACTGAAAAGGTACTACAAAAAGAATTGACTGTAGTAAAGCTTAAGTATTAAAATCCAGCCAGTGCAGTTCTTACCAAGTGTAGAAAAGCAGAAAAATGCATACAACCTCAGAGAATGCATGGAGAAGTTACATTGGAAATGGTTGAAATGAATGGGAAAAATTGAAACTGGTAGTCTTGAAACTGGTAGTGTTTGACATGAAGCTAGATGAGAATGAGCCAAGGGTGGGATAGGGTGGAGTGCTGAGTCTGGGGAATTGGAAGAGGTTAAAATGCTTATAATGGAGAAGCATGGGGTTGTGTTTAGTCAATATTCTAGTTTTAGGCTGTTATTAATGAATGGAAATCAGTGGAATAAAACTTGATTGAAATGGTGATGACACAATTCCATGATGTAATGCTAATGAGCGCTTCACAATGGGCCCTTTAAGATTGTGGAATCATTTGCAATTAGAATTGATGGGAAAACACAAAGATTTAATCTGAATTGAAATCCTCAGATGCAGTACTAACTGTTGAATGGTTTTGTTGCTACAGAATCTCACCAGAAAAAAGAATCAGCAACATAGTTGCTTACAATTTTTTATTCAGCAAATATGGGCTGAGCCATTTTCTTCAATTAGAGTATCATCAGCAAATCAAGGAAGAGATTTTTAAACAGTTTGCCTTGTTCTGCAGTGTCTCCAGAAACCTTTTCAGACTTGAGTTCACAAATAACAAGTCTGGGGGATTTTTATTTGTTTGTTTCTGTTTGCACACACCCCCTTGTCCCCCTGAACACACACACACACACACACACACACACACACACACACACACACATATATATATAGAGAGAGAGAGAGACATCCCCCCAGTATTCCCAGGGTAGGTGTCCTGGTTTAGGGAAAATTTGGGAGAAAACCTCCAAAGGGTTTCCTCTTGAAAACAAACTCAAGTGGCCTCTCCTTTAACTGGTTTAGAAAAAAGACTTCCTCCGAAAGAAGTGGACAAAAACTATTTATTTAACAGGCAAAGCTCTCCCCAGCCCCCCAAAAATGAACAATACTAAACAACAAGACCTCTCACTGCTCCACAGAGATGCTGAATTCAGAAGGTCTCTCCCGTGGGCTGTAGCTCAGCTCACTCCCTTGCTGTCAGTCCCTCTATGCTGGGAAATGCCGGGCCCAGGGCAGACCCAGAGAGACACAGGTCTGAGCTCCTGGGGCTCCCCTGGGTTTGAGTCCAGAGCAGGTTTGAACAGTTCCAAAAAAGGGAAAAAAACCCACAGTCCAGAGAACTCTGCTTCAGCTGGCCAAAAACTAACCAAAAGCAGAGAGCTCTCTCCTGCTGTCCACACTGCAGACTACACAGGCTGTGTGTGAAGGAAAGCTGAAAACTCTGATCTTTATGTTTTGAAAACAATCACCTCAGATGTTCCACTGCTCCTCCTTCTCCCCCCGTCACTCCCAGATCCAGTTTTAAAGGTGCAGAACATAATGGCCAACATAAACAGAACAGATGATTGGGGATACAAGCATCAAAAAGTCACCCTATGACAGTAGGCTTGGATACAGTTTGTTGATGATACTAGGGCTCAACACAGTAATTTACCTTCCCCATTTGCCTATGAAAATTACAAAGCTTCCACTAAATCACCCAGGTGACATGCCACTATGAGCAGCTTCTAAACTTGATTTCTAGAAGGAGAGAATGTTTATGAATAAATAGCGGTTAGAAAGGCCAAATAAATAATTTTTTCTGAGCTGGCAATTGTGTACTGCTCAGCAGTTCTTTATATTAATTTTCCTTTCTTCTTTCACTAGGTTATTTCATACTTTATCTAATTTATTTTTATTTTCTACTCTTTTTGTTTCACTAATAAACAAAAATGGATTTGGTGACAATTTCTGCTGTAACCTTTTAATTCCCTCTCAGTGTGGTGCACTAGACTTCATCCATATTAGTATTAGTGACTCCTCAGGTAGTTAAGAGTTGTGTCAATATTATACCTAGTTGCAAAATGAGCCACAAGTTCAACAAAGGTTACTTAATCTTCTCAGTGATCTCAAAGTTTGATGTTTTCCTCAAAGACTAAACAAGTGACAGATATCAGAGGTTCTTTAGAAAGGATTGAACACATTTGGTATTGCTCAGTAATCAAAAAACACTTTTGTATTTTCAATACAGTGCTCTTCAAAGGGACAAGTAACAGCTCTGAGAAATGTTTCCTCTATGTGGAAAAGGTACATCCAGGGAACAGAAATGCTGTCTCTATTACTCTTGTACCTGACTATATATTTCAGAGGCAATGAGGCATGAGAGGGCAATTCTGTCTTCAGAGGAAGAACTTGCTGGTTTGTTTTTTTTTTTTTTTTTTTTTAACTGCAACCAGGATACCTGCTATATTGAGATAGTTAATATTATTCAGAACATGTAAGACATGTCTCTATTCCTGTATCTGCTCAGTAAAAATCTGGAGTGGTGATGGGAGGCTGTAAAATATTATTCAAGTCAGCACTACATCATTCTTGTCACTTGGTCCAGCTTGTTCCAGGTAACATGACCTGTGTGTTGTGATTCCTCACACGTCCTATTCAGGGCTGATTGTATTCATTTCATCTCCTGGTTTTGCATCCTCATGTCAAGATATTTGTGTGGGCTTGTGCTTATCTAACACTTCATAATCTTGCAACTTTTTTTAGTGTTTGTGTTATCTCCCTCTACACATCCCATCCTCTTGCTGAGAAATACAGTTTGTTTGCCTGACTTAGTCACAATCCTCAAGCTCAGCCACAGAATTTCTATTCAGTTCTGAGGCAGTTGCACCCTAACATTTAATTTCGGTACTTGCAGATTTCATTTCACTTCTGTCCTTGAATCCTCAGCCTGGGACAATAAGACAGAGGTATTTATTATTTTGTGCTCTGCTTTTTCAGAGCATGCTCTTTCCTCGTAATTACTCCCCTCTTTCAACAAGAAACTTCCCATGTCTCTTAGAAAAGATGAAGAAAAATGGGAAGACAGTAAAACAGAATAAAA
This sequence comes from Certhia americana, assembly GCA_018697195.1. Taxonomy (NCBI): domain Eukaryota; kingdom Metazoa; phylum Chordata; class Aves; order Passeriformes; family Certhiidae; genus Certhia; species Certhia americana. Next base: position 35,370,619 of record CM031860.1, read on the forward strand.
TAAATCTTGTGATTAATCAGTCAATAAGCACCATTTGTAGTATGCACACTCACTAAGGGGATACCATTTAAATCTATTGGCCTAGAAATCTTTAATTATTAATCCATTATTAATTTTTGAAAATAAAAATTCTCATTTTGCTGAATCTGTTTTGCATTCTAAAACAAAATTTACAAAGTGATCAAAACTGCATGGGAAGACAGCATACATAATGAAAGAGTCAAAAGTAATATAAAAAAACTTTACTCCTTGAGAATTGTGATAGTTACCATAAAGTGTATTTATTCTCAGTAGTTTATTAAAAAAAAGGGGCACTGTTAGCTAATCATGAAAATGCTAGAAACTGTTCACAAGAGTATAATTATTTATATGTACCAGTCTTCTACACTAAGTTCTTTTAAACTTTTATATAAAATAAGAATTTATAAAATTTGTAACTCAACCTGTGATCTAATACCTATTAGCTCGACATGGTCAAATGATGTTTTTTTGCAGCTCATGAAAAACAGTTGAACAGTTACCCCACTATTGGTGGAAAACAACAAAGTTATGAAAAAATCTTAGGGAATTACTTAAATTCAGAGCATGTACACAAATTAAGTGATAATGGAGGATTTCTTCAGTAATTTTCTTCATTCTGAGGGTAGTGAAGCAGTGGTACAAGATGCCCAGGGAAGTTGTGGATGCCCCATCCCTGGAAGTGTTCAAGGCCAGATTGGATGGGATTTTGAGCAACATGGTCTACTGGAAAGTGTCCCTGTCCATGGTGGGGAATTGGAACTGGATGATCTTTAAGGTCCCTGCCAACCCAAACTATTCTATGATTCTGTGATGTACTGGGTGAAGTGTTTGCTCAGTTTTGTGTTGCCAATTTCACCTTATCTTGATTTTTTACTTTCTGGGACTTCAGCTATGAAAAATTCTGCAGCAATAACCTACATATGAAAGTGCAGACGTTGTATTCAAAAGTCATCTATGCTATACCATCTATCTAGGTAAAGTTATATATTAGCCAGCAATTTTTAGTACTATCAATTTCAATTATGTTGATTAGGTTCACATTACTTTGTTAACATGAGTGATTAATTTCAGCTGTGATCTGCTACAAGGTCTGCTGAAGGTATGTTGTCTCTAAAGTTTGAATTTTCCACCATTGATAAAACCTCTAGTTTTCATATAACTTTGATCTCCATTATGAAAAGAAATACTCCTTTTAGCCTTGTTTTTAAATCTAAATATAGTAAAACATCATATAAAGTTGTCATATACTTTTTATGTGATCTGAGACATAGGATAAAGGCTGTCACTTTGATGCTGTGCATTGACTCTGTTGAATTTAGCTGAATTATGACTGAAATTTGTATAGTGATCCATTTCAGAGAAGGATTTTATTTTTATTTAGAATTTCATTGCAGTTTTTAGCTATATTTATATAATTGTGATGTCTTAGACCGGTGGACATATCCTTTGTGTTTAATTTTGAACAAGTGTATAATTTCATTTCTGAAAATTAATGACCAACATTTTGACTCTGATTCCTGTGATAATCCCCTGTTTATGTGTGAGGAACTGGTCTGCAACCTGTTGTGAGAGATAAATGCTAGTGATGCCAATCATATTTATTACTTCTTCGAGAGAGGAGGAAAGAGTGGAGCTGTTAGTCGGAAAGAAGATTTCCAAGGTTGTATGTTTTTAATGACATATAAAGTGGGGGGAATAGAAAATAACACCTCAGAGGTATTAAACCCTGAAGCTTGTTCTAAACTCTAGTAGCTGTAACATCATATAAACATATCGTCCCCTAAAAGACTTATTTTCCTTATCTTTATTCTATCTGACTTATTTGATAAATGTTCACCATTCAGTGTTTTATTTGAAATAAACTAATGCTTTTCATCTAGTTAATGGATCAAAGCAATGTTCAAAGAAGAAAAACTCCTTTTATTAGCATTTTGTAGCAAATTCAGCTGACACAAAAAGAAAGCAATGAAGGTGGAAAATTACTTGCTCTTTTATCTGTGAGTATAACTCAAGGTTACAGCTAGCATGTCTGAGTGGTAGTTACTAATATTTTTAATTAGTCTGTTGAGAAATTTTCTATTCTATAGCTAGTGACCCAACAATTTATTTGTAGACTGAATCCACTTAAAATTATCTTTGGTGGACAACTAACTATCTGACTAATAAAGGATCCAGATATAATACTTAAATATTTTAATTGGGATGGTTGAACTTACAGCTATTTCATTATAATTGAAGAACTCTTGTGATTTTGTGGGGAAGGCGTAATCTAAAAGCCAACTCCTGAGTTTTTTACTACTCAAAAGATGTGGGATAATTTGAACACCATACTTTTTCTTTTTTTTTTGGCAAAATTTATGTAGCATTATTGACTGGTTTTGTTCAATTAGAGTACATTTTTTAATATATATCTGGAGGAAATGACCCAAAACACAAAGCAGCAGAAAGCCTATCTTCTAAATAAAGTAAAATAAACAAAACAAATGGTAGGAAATCTTCCAGTACAAGTTTAGAGATTTGTGTGTATTCTTTTTTCTTTTTCATTTTCTGAAACAAGTTTGCAAAAGGCTATTTTTTAATCAAAATTTTAAAGTCTTCATGATGTATTCATTTGTCTTTGTATATAATCTCTATGAGCTTCTTTCACTGCTATGAACTATCCCCCCTTTTTTTTTTATTGTCTATCATTTCTCACGTGCTTTAGGTTTTTCCTTATATGAGAAAATGGATTGCCAGGTTGCCCTGTCACACAGAAATATATCTGTCATTTTGCTGTCATGTGGGTTGTTAGTTATGAAGAACTGTCACTCCTATCATACAGGAGGATTTTTTTTGTATCTCTTGCTTTGATTCTCTCCAGAGATTTAGGCCCTGATCTCAGTGGTATTTCTTGGGATCAGCATGTGATTTATGATGAGTTTGCATGCCTGTAACAAAATACCCCAGATAAAAAAAATGAACAAAAAAATATTACATATTATAACTATCTGTAACTGTCAGTATAGAGAGAAGATCCATAGTTAGTAAAATTATGGTCTTTCTTTCTCTTCCTGATTAACCTGCTGAAATAATTTGTAAGTTATGCAATATGTTGAAGGTACTCTTTTTCCACATATATTCTTACTAAGAACAACAATGTGCACTAAGTTATGGGCTGATATTTTTCTATTATTTATTAATTCACCTTAATTTGATATAGCTCTGTGGTCTCCAAGTAAAACAAGCGTCAGACTTTGTTTGTGGTGCATTTGTCTTACGCACTGCTAGCAAATTTTTTGTCAGTGCTACTAAAGCCTCAAGAATCACTAAGAAAATTCACCATGTAGTGCTGAAATATCTTACTGTAGGGAGTGCCAAATCTTTTGATATTTAAAAATTTTTGAGGAGTAAACCAAAGAAACAGTGGAAACATATCTATACTTTAAATGACTCACGAAATCCTTGGCACAGTTGTGGGTTTTCTGACTTCATTGTTGTATGCCTGCTGCATGTAGGCAACAGGTATACTGAGAGTAAAAGAAAATGAAATGCATTTGATTTCACAGTGTTTTTTTATTATTTCAGTGGGTTTTGTCATCTATAATATGATTTTTCAAAGTAAAATTCATCACCAAATTTTGCTGTCACCCTTTCAAGTGATAATTAGAATTGTTTTCAGGTGTGTTTCATTGTCATGAATTTTCTTAAAGGCAAATAACAATATAGGCAGTAGCAGAAGAAGAGCATTTTTATTTAAGTATTTTTGAATCTGAAAGCTTAAGTGTAGTCTGTTTCCGATCTAGTGAAGTTTGCATAAAAAATACCAATAAATCTGATGGAATTGATCACTACATCACAGAAGTGGGGTAGAACATGGGTGGCCCTTAAGGAAGAAAGCAAAGCCATTTTCCTTCACTGTGTTCTTCCCCATATGTTTTTTGCAGCAATGGCAATCAGTACGTAAGGTGGACTTCTTCCATGCAGCTCAGAAAGAGGAAATGCAAAAGTATTGAGAAAACAGGATAAAATTAAATTGTTAGGCTTTCTTCACAAGCATATATGTTACTGATAAGTTCAGAGAGAATCTTTGCCTTATTTTATTCTGTGCATAGGTGAGAAAACCTAGATTTAGAGGACTGCCTGGTAAAGTAATGGGGTTTTTTGGTTTTTTTTGTTGTTTTTTTTTGTTTGTTTGTTTGTTTGTTTGTTTTGTTTGTTTGTGGGGTTTTTTTTTGTTTTGTTTTGTTTTGTTATGGTTTTTTTGTTTGTTTTGGTTTTGTTGTTGTTGTTGGTGGTGGTGTTTTTTTTTTTTTCCATTGAGTCACCAGCTATTTAATCTCTTCTTTCTGTGTGACCTTTCAGGTTAGTCTGCATTTGCATGACCATCTCAGGTGCACATCTGACATTGTGTTTATTGAACGTGCATTGTAGTTGTAGTTGCACAACACTGGCTTATTTCAGAGCAAAGCTGGAGGACATAACCCAGAAAATACATTGTCATTGAAGTGCAAGGTGAACTTCAGTGTAGTGGAATTAAATCTTAGAATGAAGATGATAACATGTATTCCCAGTCTGCTGAGAAACCAAGGAAGCATACATACTGTCTGCAGTGAGTACTACAGAAGGCTGGGGGAGGAAGGGCTTGTTATTGTTTTGTGTATGTTTGTTTTCTACACATTCCATCCTGAATTTAGACATTAAGAAAACAGCTGGTAGCTGGGATTTGGACATATATGTAGACCAGCAAACAGAAGGGATCCCTCGGGTTATGCAGGACAGGGGTGTGGAGCCTGGTGTTGATTTGAGACCGGGGTAGGAGGAGTTAATGTCCCCTGCAGATGCAAACAGGGTCAAGGCACAGACAGCCCTGAGACCATGCGCTGCCAGGTCAGTGTGAAGCCTGGTGCTTTCCCCTGCTAATGAGGAAAACAGTGTTCATGGAACTTCATAAGAGAGCTGTAGGGTTGCATGGGAGCTCTGAGACCCTGAACTCCACAACCACATACTTCCTGTGAGAAGTGACTCAGCCTACACTGAAGCAATGTCTAGTGTCCCCATTCTAGGAAAGGATATCTGAGTTTTGTCAAGATTTCTGGAGGAGTGTATGCTTTGTTTTTTAAATGAAATTTTGTGTGAAAGCAGAGAATGTGTATTTCCAGATGCTTTACTTGTGCTTCTAGGCAAGGTCTGTTCTAGACCTAGATGCCAGAGTCTGGAAGTTTTGCTTGAGACTTCTCATTTCATTTATGGAGCTGATGGACAGAGCCAAGTTAAGGTAAATTCTCTTTTTAAGATCCTTTCTACTTTTTGAAGTCTGTCAGGAGAGGCAGGTTAAAAATCTGGGGAAGCTTTCTTCTCACATGAGCCTTTGTTCCCTGCCTTTGTAATATGCCTTGTGTTTCCATTTAAAATCACTGACATACAATAATTTCCTTTTGGGAGACAAATACTCTTTTCAAATGGGTATGAAAAAGAGAGTGCTCAGTAATGTAACAAAACCTTCTTTGTCATTGGCTAGACAAGATCCAGCTCTTTTTCCCTTTCTTCTTTTACTCCTTTCTGAGTAGCATAGCCTCTTCAAACTTGCCAGCTGTGCTATATGTTCATGTTGTGTTTGAATGAGTGTAAAGCTATGCTCAGTAAAAGCAGATACAAATAAAAATAAAAAAAAAAAAAAAAGGAGAAAGTAATGAAGTAATATGGTTTAGGTGACTGGACCTTAAGAGGACTTTTCTGTTGGCACTGCTACTGGGAGAACCTACTCTAGAAGAAAAGAAGGCAGATCTGCTGTCAAAATATGCAATTCCTGACATGCTTCAAGGAGTAGGATCTGCTTGGGCAGGAGTAGTGTTGGAGACCCTGGCACAACTCCATCAGAGAGTCAATTGTCCTGATATCAGTATTGCAAAGGGTAGAAGGACAAGCTTTGTATAGGTGTCACGTCTTCTTTTATCTTTTTGCCTTTCCTGTTGTATTATTCCTAACACCTAAACTGTTACTTTAGGTAATAGCAAATGAAGTAATCATCATGAAGTTCAGTTTCTGTGTGATGATTTATGGCTTTAATAGCAATAAAATGTTCTTGTTACCATTGTGAGAGCCTTATTATGGCTCTTCCTTAAGCTTGTTTGCTGGTTTTCACTAGAACGAAGGATTTTTAAAATGGAATTTGGATTTAAAGTGGCATTTGGATACACTGGGAACATGGATCTTGTAATCCTCTCCTCTAAGGCCCCTCTTGCACTTTGGGAACTTAAAAACAAAGAAGTAGATAACCGAGTTGGAAAAGAAAATCCTATGCTGTGTGAGAGGCAGTTTAAATACCAGAGGCATTTATGCATCTCACTCTGGATATAAGTCCTGGAGAAACAAAAAACAAAACAAAACAAAAAAAGGTAGATGAATCAAGGTAAATAACTTCCTGCTTAAACCAAGAAAACAGCTGAATCAGGGAGATAAACCCTAGTATAAATACATATTTAATCAAAAGGAAGGCATTTTCCATCTCTTTTTACCCTGGATGTTGTTAGCTTCGCATTTTTCTCCAGGGCTAAGGAAGAACTTTTAAAGTATACCAGAGAAACCTTAAAGCTTGGATCAATACACCCAACAGATTTCTTAAGAAAAATTCTTAAACTGAGCCTTAGCCCTATTATGACACAGTTTTTCTTGGAGAGATGAAGCAACAGATTATTTGCAGATGCTCTGTGTAATGAGAAAGAAGATACTGTCGTCTACAGTAGAATAGGGTTACAAAGACTTCTCAGTGGTTACAAGTTAGAAGGAGGAATGAGTGCCTGAAACAAGGCAGTTGTGGGGTGGAGAAGAGAATGTGTCTTCTCTGATCAAATATTTGTGAAAGGTATAAACTCTCAGTGGGTTATAGAATCACCAATGCTTCACTAGTTTAGAGAGTGCCAAAAACACAATATTGCTCTTCATGTAGAAAAATGGGAATGAACTTTTTGCTCTCTAATCACCCTTGTTCGTTCAGCCCTTTGAAGTACTTGTTTTTCTGTGGGTAAGTTCAGCTGCTGACTGATATGGATGCCTTGGTTTGGTTCTAAAGGCTGTATAAGCAGAAGGTAGTGGAGAGGTGGCCAGCTGGATTTCTCAGGGGAACATGAGGGAAAGGGTAGCGGAGCTGGCCAAGATAGAGTGTTGGTACTACAGCACAGTGCACTGCACATGTCTGGTCTTCTTAAGTGCATTGTCTGAACACATTCAGAACTGTTGTTTTTTGGGGGGGATTGTGGGGATTTTTTGGGGTTTTGGCTTTGTTTGGGATTTCTTTTTAGTTTGTTTTGTTTTTCTTGGGTTCTTGTTTATAATTCGGTTCCTCGGGGTTTTTTGGTTGGCTTTTTGCTTGTTGAGTAGTTGGGTTTTTTTATTTGGTTGATTTTTTTTTTTTTTTTGGTAGGTTTGTTTCTTTGGTTTTTTGGGTTTTTTTGTGAGTTATGAGTTTTTTTTAGTGGCTTTGAGGTGTCCCTGAAAATGTAGCATCCATGTATATTGCAAGACTGTCTCCTAGAATCGTTCTGTATCCTTTCTTACAGGCAAAGCCCTTTGGGCACAACTTAACTGTAAAGAAGTTACATAATAGCAAAAAGCTTAAAAAAAAAGGATATTTTTCCCTAGTTGATGTAGTTGTCCCTTGCAACCACGTTATTAAGTGTTGGTGGGTGCTCTAGAAACTTATCCCATTTTTCTGTCTTTTTCTATTGATTTAACTGTGTTTTTAATGGACTGTCTTATTACTGTAGCCTTTTGTCCACCTCCAGCTTTGTATGTGCTTTTCAAGGTAATTTTCTCCCTCTCTAAATATGTATTCACTGTGCACCCTTAAGGATGCTGTTACAATACAGTAAACAGATATCCTTCGTGGTTAACCAGAGTATTAGCAATTACAGCAATTACAGCAAAGAGCTGATGAAACCCTGAGGAGCCTCTCACTCAGCAATGCAGCATGTTTAAATAATTATATGGACAAACAAACTATTTACAGACCAAAGAAATGCCCTCATACACACACAAAAATATGCATGGGCAAGAAAAGACCTCCAGAAAGATTTTGTGTATATTTTTGGTTTCTAAATAAAGCAACAACTTCAGCGCACGTACTATACAAATACTATGCTGTTTACAACTATTATTTTTCTATTTTGGGAAAACTGTTCTGCATTTAGTGTCATGTGCAACTGTACAGCATATCTGGTGTGAAAGAAAATATGCTGTTAAAACCAATGAACTGTATGTTTTAGAAGCTGAATCAGTCACAAGAGAATTGGTGTTAAGTTTTTTAAGGTTTATTTGCTGTCTGACAGAACTGGAAAACTGTGAACTTTCAACCTGATTGTAAGAGTCAGTATATATGGTGATGAGTAAAGAAGGACAAAGGTGAAGAAAGGGAATTCTGAACAAACAAAAAAATGTTGTTATTGCTCACACAAATTTATTTGCAGTTAATGTAGGAAGAGAATTTCTTTAACAAGCTAGATGAGTCTAACAAGGGGATTTACCAGCGGGTAAATCTTCAAGGATAATATGGTGTTGCTTATTGTTCTGTGAAGACTGCAAATATGCAGTGGCAAGAAGGATGTGTTCAAGCTGGAGATTAACCAGAGAGGGAATTTGAACAGTGGGGTCGTGGTTGAAGGGAATGCATAGAGGCTTTAAGCAGGCTGCAGTGCATATATTTGGAAGGGAATTAGTCTGTCTCAATCTGACATCAGCCTCTGTCTGTTTAGATGACTAATAAAAGAAAAGGGCTACACTTTTAAATTAGAATTGTTTCTGAGCTTCTTGTGCACAATCCTAATTGTAAAAGGCCTGTTATTTCTTCCCTTTGTAATTGAAGCCACATACTCCTGAAATCCTTGTTTGTCTTTTCTGCCCCATCCAGGTTGTCATGTGAATTTTCTTCAGACCCTTGCTGAAAATTTACTCCTGTGAAGCTTTGCATTAAGTACTGCATGTTGGTATGAAGGGGTTAATAAGAGTGTCTGTTCTCAGTGTCCTTCGTTGCACCTGAGGGTTGGTAAGGATGAACTTGAGGATATGGGAAGGTTGGCACAGTCTTCATTTGGAACAAGCAGAGAGGAGAAGTTTTTTTGGGGGTAATGCCTCCAGCAGAGGTGAGCTGCAAAAGGGCTGCTTGTCTGGCTGGAGCTGTGTGGGAAGTGGGAATCCTGCAAAGAGCTGACCTGCTTTGGAGGCTGACCTGGAGGGACATGAACCTGTATGAGAGGCCAGACTGACCAAGGGATAAAAATCTCTATATTCTAATCCAGTTTCACTGAAAAGGAGGTGGAGAAGATGTGTGTAAGCATGATGAAAGAACAGGTATTAGTCCAGGCCACACTATTATTTCCTTGTATTGGTTTTATTATTGTCCTGGAGAAGAAAATTCACCACATTTTTTGAAATTGTTTACTTATGCAGATTCTGGACTGACTACTGCTCCTTCTAATACCTACCCCCAGTCAGTTTGGGCAGCAGTCAGGACTATGTGGCAATTTTATGTAAGACAACTCTTTATTAATATGCTTTTCAGTTTATATTCTTGTTACCTCGGAGGAATAATGTAGTCACTTGTTTCACCCTTACTGATGCCTGGTTCTCTAAAATGGGAGGAGGGACCCCTCTCTGCAGCTTAAACCAGTATGAATAGCAACATGCACTGAAATTCAAACCAAACATTGTTCTGTAATCCTAGTTCTTGTGAATACTGTCTTGGGTATTTCTCCTACCCAAGCAACACTAAGCACAGCCAGAAATGTAGTCCAAAGGGTGCAGCCTGAGAGGCTGACAATTCATTTGGGCAAGTTCTGAAGTTAATTGTATAACCAGAATAGCAGAGACATCTTTGATCAGATCCTTTAAGCACAAAAAACCCAGGCTGATGTGATCACAAGCTGAAGAGAAATTGCAGTAATTTTAAAATCCATTTATATTTTAATTTGAGCTAGGAATAAGTACTTTTTTTAGCTGCTTCAGAGAATAATTATGAATCAGGTACAGACTGAGGTTCCCTTACTGTCTTGCTGCTAGTAATACAAATAATCATAAGGGTAGTATTGCTCTAGGTGTCAGACTAGGTGATGATTTCTCATCTTTACAATTTGATGCCATCCTAAGATCTGAAATACAGTGATCCCCTGCATTTCTTTCATCTGCCCAGAGTCATTCAACATCATAGCCTATATTTTGTCTATGAAGCTTGCATGTATGCTTGTTTTCCCCAGGGAATAGTTTTCCTCAATAATTTGTACACTGGGCAACCACTATATTCAGTTTAACTAATTCAGGCTGGCATGCCATCTGCACTATCTAAAGGTCAGTTCAAGTATTGTAATTCTGTGGCTTCTTAATAAGCAGTGTAGTGGTACGCTGGTTCTGTTCCCTGATAACAGTAGCAGTAATCTAAATCCTGTGCCAAAAAAGAAAAAAAAAAAAAAAAAAAAGAACATAAAAAGACACTTCTCGCCTTGAAGAAACCCATATATCTTCTAGTTCTGGAGCTGTTCCTTCAGTTTTGAACGCTCAGTTTTATTGCTCTAAGAATTTTGCCTGATGCTGAGGCATGGAAGGCTTCCCAAACTCTCTTGTCTGGATTATAACAGCTAACAGCGGCCCCTTGTGACCGCGAGAAGTTTTTGGCACTCAGGGTCTCCATATGAGCAGCCTGGTTGAATCGGCTCCCAAGCTGCTGCTGGTTGGAAATCAGGATGAGCTCTGTGAGATGGCTCTTGCTATTTGCAAGATCCACAGCTGAGTTAGGAGCAGCAGTATGAGTCAGAGTGAAAAGGGAGAGTGAAAAGGGAAAGGGAAGGGTTTATGTCAATGCCAGACCACCAGCAGTTCCCCACATGCTGATCTGCTCTGGAAAAGAGCCTAGAGGTAGAGTTAGGGAAGTGAAATACCTGAAGGAGAGACAGAACTTGAGTTCTGAAGGGGAGAAATGTGAGCAGAAGTGTCACAGAATGGTTTGGTCTGGAAGGGAGCTTAAAGATCACCTAGTTCTAACTTCCCTTCCATGGGCAGGAAATCTTCCACTAGACTAGGTTACACAGAGCACCATCCAGCCTGTTCTTGAACACCTCCAACCTCTCTGGGCAGCCTGTTCCAGTGTATCACCACCCTCAAAGTAAATTTCTTACCAATATCTAGTGTAAATCTGTCTTCCTTCAGACTTACTTCCTTCTGTGATTATCTAGAGTCACAAAGAGAAATGTTTTGGAAGGCAGTGACTGGCCAGCAGCAGGGGCTACTTTGGGGTCCTGACCCCTCCAGGAGTATTCACAGTTAGTGTCACACCTGGAACTGAACTCCTGAAAAATCTCCAAGATTCCTTTTGTGCTCTTTTGTTGATGGATTTGCTGTTCACTAGCGTAGCACTTCTGTATCAAAGGAAGATGATAGTGGAAAAATGTTCCACCTTACCAAGTGCAATAAATACTTTTCCACATACTGTGGTTTTGTATTGTGTGAGATGCTTCTGAAATACTCAGAAGGAAGCAGAAGCAGTAGATCACAAAAGAACTGGAATTTGAAAAGGTAGGAAGATCTTCAGGCTTAAGTGCCAGTATTAGGGTTGCCAGTGGTTTCCAAACCTGTGCTGTTAGTGCTGCTCCATTGCATTGTGTGGCTGTTGTATGTTGATTTGCATATGTCACATCATTCCTTTTAATGAAAGTGGAGATGAAATACAAAGATGTTGATAGATAAGATCTGGTTGAGTCATAAGTTTATCTAACATAGTAGTTATTTATTGTTAGTATAGAATAGAAGGCATATATGACTTTTGTAAATCTCAGTGAAAAGACACTTCACTGAGTTTGGATTAATTTCTATTATGTAGAAATAGAAATACTTAGAAGGAATATTAGGAGGAAGAAAACCCTTCCTGTTGCTCCTTTCACCTATGATGTGCCCTGAAAGGGGAAGCAAACATAGTTCAGTTTTATTTTAGGCATCCTCATACTGCATATGCCTTTGAGAGACTGCATTACTAACTTCAGGCTGTAGTTTGATAACAACTTCACCTGGATTTTTTGCCCATGTAATGTTTTATATTTAAAATTAGACACAGGAGGGATAGCAGAAAGGATGATTAGAGCCCTGAAGTTCTAACAGGGGTTTTTAGTTACAACCAATACTTTGCTGCCCATGACTTTCTTTTCAGACTTGACACTGCAAATTAACATGTTGAGGATACCATGCCAACGTCCTCCAGCAGCAGTGATTTCTACTGGAGGAAATAACATTTCGTCAGTGTTGGGTTGCCTTAAAAAAGCACAAAAGGAACTTCATTGTAGGACACAGATGACAGCACTGCCATATAGTAACAGAGATGAAGAGCAGTTTCAGAAACAGGGCAGTAAAAATAACTTCTCCCTCGTTCAGACACCAAAACTTTCAGGACAGCTGTATCAAAGCTCCTATATCTTGCTGAAATGAACACTGGAAAAAGCCAACTCAAAACACCCTTGGGTCAAGTGAACTTAGTCCATCTTGAAAACATCTTGTTTCATTTATTTAACAAAACAGTCAAGGAGCAGAACTGAAATCACTCACAAAAAATGATAATTTTTATTTGATTATCATCAAATTGATAAAATGGTTTTTCCTTTTTGTGGGAAATCTTGGTAAAAACCCTGTTTTGCGTAAAGGGCACTTTTTTCCTCCTTTACTTTTTTTTTCTAGAGCTGGCTGCTGTGTAAACCTGTCTTCCAGGAAATACTAATCTGGTTCTTTTTAGGCAATAATTCTAATCTACTATTTCTACCTGAACCTGAATTTCTGTCCCTGTTCCATAACTGTCTGGTTGGCAGCAGAAATGAGTAGCTTTTGTCCCCTAATGTTGATTGTACTCCTAATGTCACAGTGCCCATGGGAGATCTGCTTTTTTGTTAGATAAGACCAAGCTGTTTGGATGAATGTTTTTGATAATGGTCATGTTGGCAGGTGCTCTTTTGTCTCTTATGTTTAGGAACAAATTAAACATTAAAAGATTGAACAGAGAATGTGCAAATGCCCAAACTGGTGCCATGTGATATGATTCAGTTCCCATTTTACAAGCAGTGGACCACATTGATAGTTTAACAATCTCATTTTAACAGTCTCAATTGTCTCAATTGCTTGCTGCTGCTTCTGCTTGTAGTGTTTTCATTCTTTCTTAAAAGAGTATACATCTGTGAGAAACTGCTACTTGGTTCGTCTTGCTCGGTATCCTGTCTTTGCCAGTTTTTAGCTAAGTCGTCTTGAGGAGGTTTCAGTTGGCTATGACTCTGAAGACCTGGGTCTCTGATCCTTAAGTGATTTAGAATTGTTGAATCAGTGCCACATTAACTTTGATTCTGTTTATTCCCATTCACTAATATCTTTTTATTGTGTGATTTATATGTTAAGCCATTTGGAAACATCTCAGCTTTTCCCACAGTAGACACAGATCCGGTGAGGAAGATATCTACTAATCTTAAATTGTTCAAGGTTCCTGTTACACCTTGTTCTTCCACTGGTTTCATGTTTATAGTTCCTCCAGCATAACTTTGTGCTTTTAATTTATTTTAAAATAAACTTTGATTTCTGATGTCTGCAAATTGGTCCTCAAACACTTCTGGATTACCTTACTTGCCAGAGATTGCACCTTCTTTTCCTCATTTTTGTATGATTTCCACCTCCTGGAGTTCATAGCCTTGTTTGCTTTCCTGTTGTACTGTGCAATTCTCTTTTTGTCTTTCAACTCTTGCTGAAATAAAGAGTACAAGCTTGCCAATATGACATCTTTGTACACTCTGTGCTCCATTTTAAGAATTGCCTTTTTAGCTGCCTCTCTTGGCTCCCTTTAAAAAGTTTGTTCACTCTGTGCTGTTTAGTTGGTTTTGATCATGGCAGTTACAAGTTTTGGCTTTTGATGTTCCTTCAAAGCTTCATTTTTAAACTCTTTTGTTAAATACTATTTCTTCAGCAGTGTCAGTACTCATTGGATACTGTGAACCACAAGGTACAAGTCAAAAACTGATTTGACTCTTAGGGGGTGTTTTCTACAGTGAAGGAGCCACTGACAGGGCTGAAAGGTGTGGAACATTGTGTGGGTGGGGATGAAATACCCACACATGTGAGAGCAGGGGAGACCACGAGGACCCTGCTGATCCTGAGGCAAGCTACCATAGAGTTAAGCCTGTGGTAAATGAACAATACGAGGGAAATATGGAAAAATAAACCCATTAATTTTGAGTTATCCTGAAAACATCTGTTCAGAGGATTCCTTCTTATATTTTGTCATCCTCTCTGAGAATCTGTATGTGTGTCTGTTAATGGATATCAATAGACATAGCCATTCTCAGTTGCAAAGCCTACTTGAACGCAGTATAGGAATGAAATATTTTTCAATTTTTACACCAGTCCCTGGATGGAACTGTTCAATATACCCTTTTTACTTAAAGCATCTTTTTCTCTTTAACTCGGTAAAGAGACAAAACATGTTTATTACAAGCTTTCCTTTAGACTCCAACCCTCTTACAAGAGGTTGGCCAACTTAGACACTCCTGAGTCTTTTACTTGAAGATCATTCTGTACAGGCTGCTAAAATGGACTGAGTTGAACAAATTTTTGGCCAAGTGGTTAAAGCAAATATGAATATGGGGGAAGATATTTCTGCCTTTTCCCAAGAAAATTGACTAATTATAGCCACACACACACACACCGCCCCCCAACAAAGAGCCCCAAACAACCACTCTAAACCTCAGGGGTGCTTAAAATAACATGTTTGACTCCAGATACAGGGAAATAATCTCTATCATTTAAAATACATAACTGTACATTTTCCTTGTTTGAGAGGTGACTCAGTAATATCTGAATTCAGATACAGCTGGAGCTGAATGTCAGCCCCTTAATGCAAGACCTTTTCTCCACTTGTTTCAACAGTAAGTGTGAGTACCATTGCCTTCTGGAGATATAAATCCAGCCCTCCCTCGTGTGTGCTTGTGCTGTAGGGCAAAGTGGCTATAGGTTGTTTAGCAGGGCATTCGCAACAGAATTTATGAACCTCAACTGGAGTTGAAGAAATGGAGGAGAAATGAGCTGCTGTACCTGTGGGGTTGAGGAGGCCTAATTTTGAGTCTTCCTTACTTCCTCATAGTGTTAAAGTATTGGTTGTGGGATTTTTGGGGTGGTCAATAGAACAATCATGGCAGCCATAGTGATGCATATGGATTCTTCTTTTTAAGAAGAAAAATATTTTACTTTTAGGAAAGTTTTTGAGGACAGCTGAGAAAGTTTTGCCATCTCCCAAATAAGATGGGACTTGTAACTTGAGGAACACAGCTTCACATCTAGCTCTTGGAAAAGCTTCCACACTGAGCAAGAATTAGCTTACACTGAATCAGAGGAAGCCTCTAGGCTATGAATATGTGTCTAAAATACTTAAGACATGGCCTACTAAAAGTCTTTGAAACCATTATTAGGATATACTTTCTTGGACCTAAAGCAAAACCTCGCTCTGCCTCAGCTGCTCTCTACCTTTAGTAGATATGTTCCTCTGATTTTCAAAGTTCCTCACATTTTGCCTCTATGCATACCAGACTGAACTGGTAAGTTCCTGTTGTTGGCTGTGTTTGCGTGGTTTCAGTGTTAGTGAAACTTTCTTTTCCTGTAGTTGTTTTGTTACTTTTGTTTTCTTGGGACATCAGGTGCATCTTTTGTCTTTATCATTTCTGTTGCCCAGGTTAGATGGCTTTCTGGCTTCCTCAGTCTCCTCCAGCTCTTGAGGTGGGCAATCAGTGAAAGATGTGGATTTAAATTTTAGATGTCTAATCCAACTTAGCCAAAGTGAACTTTTTTCTGCTGCTTTCTAGGTGTTTCTGGACAGCTACACAAAATTTTTAGAGGTGAGTTCTGTGAAATTTTAGTGGTACTGAACAGTGTTTGGCTTTAAACCAAAAAAAAAAGCTCCATGCATACAATCAGGCTCAAATTGTGAAGCTAATTATATTTTTAGCCTTTTTCTCTGTAAGTTGATGTATCTTTTCCACAATGAAAGTCAAAGCAGAAGTTTCTGTTACCTAAATGGCTATCATGAGGTATTAGTTGTTTAAACAGGAGGCCCTTGAAATTTTATGCTATAAATTACTGTCAGTGCTTCAAGTTCTCTAGAAAAAGATGAAATTACAAAATAAACTTTTTGATGCAGCAGCATAATCTTTCCTTATGTATTTCTTCAAAGTTAAATTCAAGCTCTGAAAGCAATTCATCTTGCTTAGCATGTTTTCCAATTGGGACCCTGGGGATTAAGGATAGAATGACTCATTCACATAATTGGGCTTCTCAGTGCTTTTCCTCACATTGAAGGTTTCAACTCAAAGCATATAAGAATATAAGAAACTGAGAAATGACCATCTGCAGCAAAAAGTCTAGAAAGGCATATGGCTCAGCTTTGATAATGCTAAATGAGATTGTTTGCTCTTGTTCTAAAGTCATGTTCTTACTGATAGCCTTGACTACTGGGTGACTGCTTCCAGTGCCTAACTTGTTTGTGTGTGAAGTTTTAGATGCATATTTCCAGATTTAGCAATGGATTTTGGGCATTGGCAATTAATAACCTTTTGATTATCAGCAAGTTTCCTCCTTACATGAGGGGAAATAATTGTAATTCTCTCTCTCTGAAACGTTTTTTCTGTAACATCAAAGCAAAGATCCCATTTTACTGCTTTGCAACTGCAAAACTGGATATTGTACTATGCTTCTCTGATTTTTATTCTCTCCCAGTGCAGCTTTGGAAGAATGAGTAATGCTGCCAAAATTTATGTCTGCTTCAGCATACTTGGTTTAATGGGGACTTCATGTATTTAGTATTTTTCTGAAGGCTTGTGTGGGCTTGAAAGATATTTAATGCTAGGAATTGGCAAGAGCTGTGAAAAGAAACTGAGGCACCCAACTCTTGGTTTTCAGATGTGTGTGGAGTGTGTGGAGAGCTTTCACTGAGACGTGTAAACTCCTTGTGTGAAGCCTGCAGGTACCTTGGTGTGGATGTTCACAGCTGATGTGTGGATGGATGATCACAGCTGTGATCCAGACAAACAGTGCTTGTGAATCATAGAATCACAGAATGGTTTGGGTTGGAAGACACCTGAAAGATCATTTACTTACAAGCACTTGCCATTGGCTGGGACAATTTCCACTAGACCAGGTTGCTCAAAGCCCCATCCAGTCTGGCTTTGAACACATCCAGACATGGGGGCATCCAGAACTTCTCTGGGCAACCCTTTCCAGTCTGTTATCACCCTCACAGTAGAAAAAAAAAATGTTTTCTAATAACTCATCTAAGCCTGTTCTCTTTCGGTTTGAAGCCATTCCCTCATGACAGGCTCTTATAAATACTCTCCATCTTTCTTGTAGGCCCCCTTCAGGTACTGGAAGGCCACAATTAGGTCACCACACAGCCTTCTCTTTTACAGGTTAAACAATCCCAATTCTCTCAGCTTTTTGTCATAGAAGAGGTGCTCTATCCCTCTGATCAACTTGGTGGCCTCCTCTGGACTAGCCCCAACAGGTCGATGTCCTTCATGTGTTTTGGACCCCAGAGCTGAGTACAGGGAGGGTCTCAGCAGAGCTGAGCAGAGCGGCAGAATGCCCTCCCTCACCCTGCTGCCCCTGCTGCTTCGGATGCAGCCCAAAACCTGTTTAACTTCCTGGGCTGCAAGCGCATATAGGGATTGCTCATAGCCAGCTTCTCATCCACCAGCACCCCCAAGTCCTTCTTGGCAGGGCTGCTCTCCATCTGTTTATCCCCACCCAGCCTGTGCTGATACTGGGAGTTGCCCCAACCCAAGTGTAGCACCTTTCACTTGCTCTTGTAAAACCTCATGAAATTTCCATGGCCCCACTTCTGGAGCTTGTCCAGGTCCCTCTGGATGGCATCCCATCCTTCAGGTGTGTCAACAGCAACACTCAGCTTGGTGTCATCTGCAAATTTGCTGAGGGTGCACTTGGTCCCTTCATCTATGTCATGAAGATATTAAATTAATCTTATTTAAAATATTATTTAAATATTAAGTATTACTATATGTTAAGTATTACATTATTATTTATTACTTAAAAATTAAATAGCACTGGTCCCAGTATAGACCCCTGAGGGACAGCACTTCTGATGTCCATCATGACCCTGAGCTGTTGACCAGTACCCTCTGGATATGACCATTCAACCAATTCCTTATACACCTAACAGCCCACCCATCAAATCCATCTCTCTCCAATGTACAGAGATATTGTGGGGGACCCTGTCAAAGGCTTTACAGAAGTCCAGATAAATAACATCTATAGCTCTTGCTTTGTCCATTGATATAGTAGTCACTCCAGCACAGAAGGATGACGAAAAGGCTGAGTTACTCAAGAGCTTTTTTGCCTGTCTTCGATGGAAGACTATGACTAAAAGACAACTTTTCCTATGACTCTCAAGAGGATGGACTGCAGGATGGGGACTAGAAGAGCAAAACCCCTCCAACTGTAAGTAAAGATCAAGTTCATGACCCTTTGAGGAACCTGATTGCACATAAGCTTGTGGGACCCAGTGAGATACATCCCAGAGTCCTGAGGGAATTGCCTGATGTAGTTGCCAAGGCACCTTCCATAGTGTTTAAAAAGTCATGGCAGTCAGGTGAAGTCCAGGATGACTGGAAAAAGGGAAACAATAGCGTCCATCTTTAGAAAGGGTAGAAAGAAGGACTCTGGTAATTACCGACCTGTCAGCCTCACCTCTGTCTGGGCAGGTCATAGAACAGATCGTCCTGGAAGCTGTGCTAAAGGCACAAGGAGGTGATTCAAGGCAATCAGCAAGGTTTCTCCAGGGACAAAGCTGAGTCAGGAGTCATGCGAGGCACTCTGTGAACCACACTTACTCAGCACTGGTCTGTCTGCAGACAGGTGGCAGTCATGACCCGTTCATGAAACATGAACTAATTCCTCAGCTGTCTTCCTTCAAGGGCTTTACAGGTAGATTCAAGGTGGAAGTAGAGCATTTCTGCTTACCCCTCTACTCCAAAATGGAGCTTGAAGTAGGAGACAGATCTTACACCTTTTTTGACGTGAGTGGATTCAGATTTGTACCCCTTGGCCAGTGCAAGAACTCTCCTTAGATGTGGTTTCTTGGGACAGTACTTTCTTCATGGAAGCCATGGGTAGAACAGGGAACAGTGGAAAAACAATCTGAGTAAATATTCTTGGAAAAGGGGCCCAAATCTGCTACTCTGTTCATGTTCCTTCTACTAAGCACATATGCCTGCATCATGGAGTTCTCAGACCAGGTGTGTTAAATATTGAATGAAAGAAGTTTCATAGGGTTTTCTGTTGTTTTTTTCTGCCTCATTTACTCTTAATCACGTAAATTGCAGTTTATTCTCTGCTTCAAGGCTACGTGACATTTCATTCACTCAAAATGGAGAATGAACAAAGCAACAATGAATTTGACTCAAATTTGCTCAATAAAACTTTAAATTCTACTAGCTCATAAGTATTTTAAAATAGAAAAAAAAAATACTTCCACAGGGGACTTAACTACAGTTCAGCAAAGGGCCAGTAAGATGATTAGGAGACTGGAGCTGCTTTCATATAAGAGGCTGAGGGAACCGAGGCTGATCAATCTGGGAAAAAAAGAAGGCTCAATGGGGAACTTGATGATGTTTATAAATACCTGATGTGAAGCTGTAAAGACAGACAGTGGTGCCCTTTGGCATGGTAAGAAGGAATGGGCACAAATTGAAACGTGAAACTACATCTCAACATAAACCTCTTGCTGTGACAACATGAGGGCAGATGAACACTGGAATAGTGAATGTGAGACTTCACTGAAATTCCTTATTTTAAAATGTTTGGCTTGTAAAATAAATCACATGGCCAATGCTTTTGAATGTGCTGGACTACTGCTGAGTCGAACAGCAATACTCTGCTGCATCAGTTTTAATTGGGTTTAAAATGTCACCAGCTTCATCTGGTGTATTACTGTAGCTGTGTGGGAAAATAGGTTTGATTACACTTACTGGACCTGAATTAGGCAATAAGAGCTCCCCACGAAGGGAGCATTTGTCCAACATGTCCTCAGCTTTGCACACCAACAGCAAAGCTGTTGAAAGCTGTGGAATTGAAAATGCCTGCTATTTCCATAAGTGAATGTTATGATGCAGTCTTGTTTTCTGCTGTGAAGTATAACCTGGGTGCTGCATGTTGCCTAGCAGCATAGTTCTTGTGAAGAAGCAAAAAACCCAAACATATATATATATATGTATGTATGTATGTATGTATATATTCTGATACTTTCAACAAAACATTCTCTTACACCTACATGGAATATCATTGTAAAATAATGAGATATTGCTCCTTTTCAGTTTGATGTTCTGTGTCAGCCTTCAGTTCACAGTACTACAAATAAAAGTATATTTAAGTGTTGATATTCCTATCCTTCATACCTCTCAACTTTAAAAATCTCTCTTCAGGCCTTTCATCGGTAAATGAGTAACTTCAGGAAATGTACTTGTAGGGCAGGCTTTCACCTTTCCTGGGAATCCTTATCACCTGAGAAATGATGCAAATTTGTGCAGTGTCTTCCTCTTGCTAGCTCTTGAGACTCAATCCCACTGAGTAGAAGATATTAAGGAATCTTGAGCAGAACTTCCACTTAGCTTAACCTTCTTCACTGAAGATGGGCCTTAAGCAATAATGTGAACTACTACAGTGCGACACCTTCTGCTCACAGTTCTGAAAGATTCTTCTAAAGCTATTAATTAAGAAAATTCTAAGTCTGACATGCAAAAGGCTCAGTTATCAGGGTGAATATTGTAGTCAGCCAGAAAGTGGGTTTAAACCTATGGATTTTTTTTACGGAAATCATGAGATTCTTAACCTGCATACGGGCAAGTTAACACAGGAATGCCAGTGCCTGGCTGTGTCCTGTAATCCACCCAATTTCCATTATACAGCTGCCAAGCTGGGAGTTGTTCCTTTTATTATATAAATAGCACTCCAAATACTATTCCCTGTTCCCCTAAATGGTAGAAGGCTGAGGCTTCACTCTCATGACAGAGAGAATCTAATATTGTATATTTCTAGGCTACAGAACTTTATGACAGTAGGAACAAAATGGAGGTGGAGCTGAAAGGATTCCAGGCTATATTAAAAATTCACTAATGTGCCAGCAAATCTGTTCTGAATTTAAAAAGCATCCCTCAAGCAAGAGGCAGAAGACAGTTACATTATTCCTTTAGCTTACCATCAGGTCAAATTTATGCTAGAGAACTCTGTAAAAGGCTTTGTTCTTTCCTAGTCAGAAAAGCAGGTGGATAATACACCAGAAAACTGCATTCCACCTTTACTTCTTCATGGTAAACCTCCAGTGCAAACTTAATGTAATAAATTGCAATTGAAATTTAATTGCAGGAAACCACCAATTATGTAGCACAGACAATGGCACGGCCATTTCCGCATGGAGGTGCACAATCAAGCGGTAACTAGCCACAAAAGTGAGTATTCAGGTGATAAAGGAGGGGAGAAACTACTTTAAAGATCTTGGGGATTTTTTTTTAGTATATATATTTTGTGACTTGAGAAAAAATATTGAGCAATTTACACAGCTGATAATATATGTTTAAAGAAAAATGCAAATTACCGAGAAGGCTACTGCAGTTTGATACCCATCAATCTTTATTCAGACTGGCCCGATTACTTTTAAAAACACCATTAAGCAGACACACACTGCCATCTCGTGAGCATCTCTAACACAGCTGCAGGCTGATTCCGGAGGAGAGGAAAACGAGCTGCTTGGAGCAAGTAACTTAATACAGTACAAAACATATACAGACTTAAAAAATGCTGCACTGAATGCTTTGTCAATGGTATATTATATAATAGAGATACACAGAGCAAAGCTAAAGTATTTTATTAATAATTTATTGTCAGTAAGAAAGACTGGCTAATGGTAATTTTCAGTAAAAACCTTTACAAGACCATTGGATCACAAATATACAGACACTATAAAAACTGTCATGGTGGTTTCGGTTCTAAACTGGTATGCAGAGGGTCCCCAACACACTTTCCAAGAAGAGAAAAAAATGTTTACAGTTCTAAAATACAGCAACCCATTTAAGACGTTTCCATATAGCTGACCCAGAAAAATATCAGACCTAATGCATGTACAATTGAAATTGTGTGAATATGCTGAATGTTTTACAATGAAATGTCAAACCTTAGTTTTCAGGGGAATACATATAGCGATGCCCTGACTATAATAAGTCAGGGTGTGCTCATTTTTAATGGCACACTAACACCACTAGTTTTAGTGGAAAAAAATTCACAAAATATCTACAAAATCTAGTTAAAACTATTAAAATCAAAACTGTACACAAAATTTACAAAAAGTAGGAGAAAATTAATTGCATTAGAACTATATAAATATATGCATCATGCTAACATGGAGAAATGGTATGTGATTTTTTTTAAACATAGAAAAATGTAAGTACATAAAAGATGTTCAGAAATGGCACAGCCAATGGAAATCTTGGAACTTTCCAAATACAGTAGGTCAGGAAATGGAAAGAGGTTCATTAAGTGAAATGAATTGCATGATCCAATGCTGCCATGCCAGTTCAGCCTCACTGAAAAAAAAGCATTCACCATGGCTGAAAAAAAAACCAAAGAAAAAATAAAAAAGCTCTTGAAAATTGTTCTAGATTTGATAAAGTTTATTAGAGTCCAGGCACTTTTGTTGAGTGTGTCAGACTTCTGTATGTTGCTGGGAATCAAGTGGAGGAATTTTCACATCTTCGAAGTGACCATCGTCTCCACTCTCATAGTCACTCATCATGACTTCAGACTCCATTTCACAGCATGCCGACACATCCGAGCAGGAGGCTGTGGAAGCGTACACAGACATGGACATGTTGTCTACAGTGGGTGCTTCAAAGTCTTGACTGAACCCCAGCGAGTACGGAGCGTACGGTTCTCTGTAGCTGCCGCTGCCGCCACCGGGTGTAGTCTGGGGTTCTGACATGTCTGCAGGGTAGTGATGGGGAAGGTACTGATTAAGGTTAAATCTCTGCCTGCTCCTTGTAGAAGAACCCAAGCTACCTACGGCTGGCATGTCTCTGGGTGGCTGTATTGACTCAAACTGGTCGCTGTATTCAGGTGGTAACGGTGGAAGCTCATCAGGCGCAGGGAAGTCATCAGGTGGAGGTGGAAAATTACTTTCTATGTCATAACCACCAGGGTAATAGTCTGTATCAATGGCATTTGGATCTGTGTAGAGGGGAGCTGACTCCTCAACCACTTCGTAATTTGGATACTCTTGGATACCTGGCAACTGAACACTTGGCATCCAATCTGATGTATCCCAGTGATAACCTGACAAGTCAATTAAAAAAAAAAAAAAAAAGTAGTATTACTATCTTGTATTCAAGTCAGTCTGAACTGGTAAATCAACACATGTATTAAGACAATGCAATCACTGTGATTAGGACACTACTTGTTAATCAGCAGTTTGCCCTGGTTGCACAAAAGACATTCAACACAACTTACTTTATGCCATGCATGAGATAGTGCATCATTCACACTTGAACTTTTACATTCTCTCAGACATCACACTTAACATGGGAAGAGCTGTAGTCACCTATGGAATGTGCTGTCACAGTACATAGTTGTTCACTGGATAGAAAAGAATCAACACTACCTGGTGCAGCTAAATAATTAATTGTTGCTGAGTAATTAGTTAGGGTGATAACAACAGCCTATTTTTCTTAAGAATATATTTAGCATACATAACCCATGATTTTCTTACATAAAAGAAGCAATTTCTATTTGGTAACATATTCAGACCATTTAAAGAAGACTTTTCCACTCAAGCAAATTATAAAGTTAGTTTCACAAAATGCTGTTAGCTCTACAGGAACAACTCTGATAAAAATTTTCCTTTTTATTAGTAAAGACATTCCACATTCAGCTACAAGAACAAAAAAGGTAAAATCAAGCTTAATCATGCAAAAATGACTGGACTCGATCCTCTCTTGCAAATTCCCTTTGAATAAGTTTGTATTTGTCTGCTGGAAACTAGATGCAAACCTAAACTAACTAAAACCCAATCATTTCTCTAAAAAGAGAAAAAAAATACACTTGTGCAATATAGTGCAAATCTAGTAAAGAGAAATCACTGCAGACAAATGCACAGCAAGCAACTGACAGTAAGTCTGTGTTAAAACCAAATATCAACAGAAATATTTTGGTGAACATCAATGAACTGCATGCAGAAGTCACCTCTTGAATTGCTGAGGTCAGGAACAGCAAAAGATTCTTTAGATGGCAGAATAAGAAGAAAAAGGAGAAAACATCTGTAGTTAGGAATCAAATAGTAGAACCAATATGGAGACAAACAATGACTAGTGACTATGACATTCACGCTGCTTTTGTCCAGTTTAATTAGCAATACTAAAGTTGGCTTTTTAAAAAACTTTTTCCTTGGCTCCTTATTTGTTGAGACTTGAACTGTAGGACAGCTACTGAATTAATATACAGCGCATCTGGGACTTAGCTGTCTTGTGGTAAAATCTGCAGTCTGGAGTTTACTAAAATCCTTGTATCAGTATATTCAGGACTTCTGCTACACAGAGTAACAGGACTTGGTCTGAATTTTTTCTTTCCTTGTACCTACCCCTGTGTTTGGATACAGGGCTCCATCTATTGGCACTTAGACTTTGAAGTACCTCTCAAGTATCAAGGTAACTCTTCCTTTAGTGTCTGGCTTCCACTGATAAAGCACTGGGAAACCTCCCTCCCTTTGTACAGCAATTCCAAAAGCTCACGCTTAGCCAAGCTGTGTTATCTGACAAATATAAACCTTTCTCTTTTCAGGAATCTATATTCCCTATTAAAGTCTCTAAGGATGAGTGATGCCTATCCTAATAGCAGAATTTTCTACCAAGAATTCATATTTTCATCTGTTGGAAGACTGAAGGGACAGAGGTAGACTCTTCAGAGAGAAGTTCCTGTTTTTTCAGCTTGGCTAGCCCAGACAAGAAAAATACAGTTCAGACTAATGGAGATGTCAGTCTGAGCTCTGAGACTCTTAAAACATCTCTGGCCTCAACTCCAGGAGAAGGTTCTATTCACTAGTCTGCTTAGAAGACAACATTCTTTATTTTTCCTGGGAAATCGGGTGCAAAAATAAAGCCAATAGGGCTTATGATTTAGAGCACTTTTACCAAGGAATGGAGAGATCTTAGTTTTCCTCTTCTTCTGAGGCAAAGACCCTTTAAGGCAAGTCACAGAAGCACAAACTAGAACTGGATGTGCCCATCTTTATGTGACAATCTGCTAGGTTGGAGCTATATTTTCTCTTGCACTCAGCATTGCTGATTTGCATCAAAGTACAACCTGAGGAGCAGTGCAGAGAATATAGGCCTAAAACTGTTCTACTCTGAGATTAGCTACAGTTCATGCTTCCAGGACGCCTGTTGGACAGACACACTTGGGGAGACTAAAGGTAAGGACCATCTGTCCCAGAACAGGACATCTGTCCCTTTCTGCAGGCTTGAATAAGAATCTCTGTTGCTTGAACTGACACCCTCCTGAGGGCGCTCAAAAACTCTTTACCTAAGATGCTTTGAAAGACGAAATGCTTATTCAGAGCATAAAATCTCTCTACAACTGCAATGCATACATGTTTGTATTTATCTTATGGTGATACTAAAACACCAAGCAATACTTCTATCTTTGACTCAAGAACTACATCTATAATTTTTAGATTCTACAATTAAAATCTTAGAGAAAATCTGAATCAGTTATTAAATATTTCCCCTGGTAGACCTGGCATCTTTTAGTCTTGTAATTCTCCCATTCCCAAGTACCGTGCGTTGCAATTTTTCTGCACTGAGGACTATAGTCTATAGGTACACAGTAGTGAAATGGCACCCTCATTAGTGAAATACTCTCAAGTACTTGGAAGTCCTTGCATTTTTTTTACTTTCTTTTGTAGAAAATGTCTGTGTAAATTAAAAACCCTTTTAAAAAATAAATACTTCAGATAACAAACCAAAGTGAAACTTCAGCTACCATAATCTATTTTAGTTCTTACAATGGCTTCATTTTAAGTAGGACTTAGCAAAATCATTATGTTTTTTACATTTACAGATTAGGAATAGTATGTATGTAGAAATAGGAAGCATAGGCTGGATGTTATTTCAGAAGAAACCTCTGCAAACTCATGGTCACGGAGTGAATCATTTGCCTTTTACTGGAACTTAAAATACTATTTAGTCAATTAAAACAATAGTTAGCATTTGTATAGACTCACTGGCACTTTTATTACTATTATTATTTTGTACAGAGTTTGCATTTCCCAGAGTGGTTAGTTCTTAAATGTTAGCAGAAATAAAATAAAATAACATTGAAAATGCCCACCTTGCTTCTTTCTAACTTCCAAATACATACTACACATACACACAAATATATGTATGTGTACATATACCCAAACATACATTGTTGTAAGGCTGCATAGTAACAAACTACTTAAATTGAGGAGGATTTGTATGGCTATATATCTCAGCAGCAGACAAAAATAATTTTTTTTCTGCTTAAGAGACAGATTGATCTGAAGACCAAGGGAGTGAGTACTGATACCAGACCATTTTGATTCTGCTCAGCTGGGCAAGGTATCAACAGGTGTGGGTGGGAGAAGAAAAGGAAGCAGAGGCTGCTGTTTCATCTACAGTACTGCATGTATTTGCCTTTGATGTTGTCGCAATTCCGCTGGCAGCTTTAGTATGAATATTTTCAGAAGAGAGTAAGCACCAAGATCTTTTTATGCCAATCCTTTTTTTCCCCAAGAAAACACACTTTGAAACATGTTCACAAGGCATCTCTACAGCACACGCAAAAAAATATTAACAGATACTACAATATAAATATAATTTTTTCTATAACTTATCAGGAAGTCTAAATAATATTTTTTAACTCGCATCTGGCTAGGACTACATTACTAGAAGACGGTGTGAAAAGACAAATGTGCATTATGCTGCCAAAGCAGTAAATAAATATGAAAACATGTATATACCTTCTTTTTCCACCGAGTCAACAACAGCATTGACAAGGTGTATTACAGTCACTACGGAAGCTTGTAAAAGGTATAAAAGGAGCAAATTAAAACAAACCTATAGTTAGTACCACTTTAAACAGCATACAGATACACATAAAACCCCCCATCAACACTGTGAAATTGCAGTTCGTTACTGTTTTATAGAGCAAGATTATTGGCATACATACACTTTTACTCTCAATCTAGAGAGTACTTACATGTAATAACATAAAACACATATCTAAAGCTCAGTTTTGTTCTTGCTAAACATACAAAAGTACTTGTAACTACTTGTGAAGTACATTTTGCATGAGCACAAGGCAGCTTAAATTGTGTTAGAATTTCTGAAATGTTGCCTAAATATACTCATTTGCATAATACCTTATCTACATAGCAACAAACTAGACTTTTCTAAAGGCTTGTGTTGGGTGAATTAAGGATTATTGCATTAGACTTCTCCTTTAAACATGCAAACTATGTTGCCTCCCTACCAGTGAAAGATATGGGAAAAAAGTTTTCCCTGAAATGAACTAAAAGGATATAATATGAAAAATACCTCCTGAAAATTTCTGTTACTGATTTACTTCAGTTTTGTATGAAGTGGAGATATCACAGTAGGAATACCAAATTCAGGCTGTTACATGCTTATTTAACTCCTCCCCCCCCCCCCCCCCCCCCCCCCAAAAAAACCCAAACAACACACACCCCCAACCCCCTCCCCCATCCCAAACCTTAAATGAATGTATTTTCTTTGTCTTTCCTTTCCCACAAGATAGTTTTGGAATTGGGAAGGATTTATTCTTATAGGGTAAAATGAAGTAAGCACATGCAACTTGTTTGCACAGCTCAGGGATTAAATATCAAGCTAATAAATTCTGAATCTACCAAAATGGAAGGAAGGAACAGTATCTATGACGCTACAGCTATTTCTTTTAATATGATGTATTAATGAGTAATCAATACATGACAGGAAATGGGAAAAAGAATACACTAAACATATGAGACAGTGAGGAGACATCTACAACACAACACTTAAAACCACAGGAAGAAAAGCTGGAAGTTGGTATCAGGTATACTGATAAAATGATCAGGACTGTAAGCATACCATTTTACTTTCACCAATCATTAAACCAGATAGGGTTTTTTTCATGCTGTTACTAAAAAATCACTCCACTTCATTAAGAAGCAGAATGTTCTTTATTCCTAAGCTAAAGGAATTTCAAGTTCTTTTTTACCAGGCAGAGACACAAGCAGAAAGTGGAATAAAGAGTCAAAGCACACATTAAGTTATGAAACAACTGTGGCTTTGTCCGACCAGTATGACATGTTTCTGAATACATAGATGCATTCATATCAACCATAAAAGCATCTGTCATCACAATGGAAAAGACATCCAATTTATAATAATCAAAGCCACAAATATGTGTACTGATTATATTTTGATGGACTTGAGATGTGATCAAAATATTTATATTTTTATATTGGCTTTTTCAATGTATGAAATGTTTTTGTGAATTCACTTCAATCATGGTGAAAGCCAAATATACTGCTCTATTATAACAAAACTCCTTTTTGTGCAGTTTCCTTCGTTACTAAAGTAATCAAACTTACAAGCAGTCCCTTAAACTCTGCTCTCACTCAGAACTGATCTGATCCATATGGGAGCTGAGGTCGCAGCAAGAAAAAGAGAAGGAAACAAATGAAACTGTAACACCAGAAATCTTTTTACTGAGAGCTCAACAGCAAAGTGAAAGTTATATTTGTGCAGAGGCCATTTTTAAAATTCACTGTATTCTTGCATAAGGTGATAGCTAAGGATAACCTAGAAGAGTTTACCAAATTCTAACACGTTTTAAACACAAGGCTCTGAGCAACCTGACCTGCATTTTCACTGTAATATTCTGACAGCAGAACAATTACATATAATTTTAAAGTAAGATAATTAACAGTTGGTGTAGAGATAGGTAAAATATTTTTAAAAAATAAACAAATCTGAGTATTAAGTAAATACAAATATATATTAAATAAGCTACTATTTAATATATATTCAATATACGTAAATCCTATTGTTACTAAGAGATACAGATGCAAAGACAGAACAAATGAACATCATTATCAGTACAGAATGATTGCATTTTACATACCATTGTCATCACATGATTCAGACTGGAAGGAGCTGAGAGACTGGACCTCAGACATGCTTTCTCTAGCACTGTACGGATGAGAATTCTTTTCATCTAGAGGCTTCTTAGAAAGGCAGGGGTCAAGATCTACTACTTTGGCTGAAAGAGAAAGTTTCAAGTGAGACAATGAATAGATTCTAGATTAAATTTAAAGTTGAGATCTGCACATTTTTACAAAACTGAGTAGAGCGTGAAGGCTGATCAGAGACAAAACCCAGTAAAGTCATAATGCCTTTTGTACTCTAAGAGGTAAGGACAGAGACTTCGTACTTGTATTAAAATTGTACCAGCACACACACAACAGGAAAGCAAAAATAAGAACATCTCTTACTGTCATAGTCAAAGTCCCAGCTGGGTTTCTGTATTGAATCACTGTCCGAAGGTGAGTTGGAGGGAGGTGGAGGTGGCAAATTTGGTGCAACACTGCAAACAGCTACAGCTTTTCGGTGACCATGCACAGAATCTGGGTTAAAAGTGCTAAACTCGGGGTGCTCAGGGATAGCAGACCCTTCAAAAGAATTCCTGTCAAGATTGTTCCTGGAGTCACTTGGAATGCTTGGAGTGTATGAAATGGGACGAACAGGAACCTGTGGTGGGATGTCAGAATAGATGTTCTTATTCAATTTTGCGTCAAAACATGGTCTTTGCAAGAAGGCTGTCGTAGCTCCCAGTTGCTTGTCTTCAGGTTCTGGCTGGTGCTTCTTTTTCCTACCAACCACTTTGCGGCAAACAACAAAAATCACAACTAACAAGAAGATTCCTGTGATGAAAACAATAATCCCAATCACTTCAGCTAAGCTAATGTTCCAAGACGTTGAAACATATTTATTAAGAACAATATCTGTGCAGTGTTTGCCTCCAAATCCATGACTACAGTTGCAGTGATATGAACCATAAGTATTCTCACAAAGGGCACCATTGAGACATGGGTTTTCTACGCATTCATCGACATCAGTCAGGCACCTATCAGAAACAGAGCACAGCAGTGATGTTTAGTTTACATCAGTAGTCTTTTTTGTAAATCTTGTTCTCAACAATTTTAGATATATTTATTATAAGGTACTGCACACTAACATGCATTTTGCTATTTTGTCAACATCTCAGATTTCAATCAGTTTGAACTGTTAATCTGTTAATTAATACTACTAAAATTCAATACATGTGGAACACTACCTACCTTTCTCCACGAAAGCCTGCTTCACACTCACAAACAGGTCCATCCAAACTGTCAATACATTTGCCACTGTTTTTGCAAGGATTGTCTTTGCAATATGGACCTAGCTGGCATCTGCAAAGGCAAAACAAACAAAACCTGCTGAACATTACCTTACTGCAAGCAAATTTATAATGTGGGATTCAGAGGGGCTGTTGTTAACTTCAACCAGCTCCAGTGTCTCAAAATCTGAGCTTTAAGTGGAAAACAGATAAAAAAGCAAACAGAAAAAGTGTTACCTTTATATCCTGTTTTCTAAGGGGTCACTGATACAATGAACCATACAAACATACCTTTGACCTGTGTATTGTCCTCGGCACTGGCAGATAAAATCATCGCTGACTGGGATGCAAGTCCCACCGTAAAGGCAGGGGTTGGAAGCACACGGGTTGACACTTACATCGCAGTGAGTTCCCATAAACAAAGGTGCACACTTGCAGTAGTAACCTGAAATCAAATACAGTCTTTTTGAAAGATGCACACGGCTTTACTGGATTTGAGATAAAATCCTCCCTGCCCACCTACAGATTTAAGATAAATTCCTCCCTACTCACCAATCTGTTACAAGAGAGAAAGGATGGGAAAATACAGAAATATTTTTTATCGAAAGATGAGACAGTGTAACAGTAAGAGTTTCCTTAAACATGACTGAAGGATAATTTTCATTTCTCTCACAAAACACAAGTTGTCCCAATGATTTCAGAATTTTTAAAGAATAACTCCAAAGTAGGCAGTTAAGAAGAATTGACCTCAGATGTCAGCACTGAAGATTAAATCCCCACTTTGCCAGATGGACTTTGTCTACTTCATACCCCAAGAAGTTAAATCTAGAAAGCACACACAGCCTTCTACAACTCTGACGTTCTACAATTCTGGGAAACCAAGAATTATGCATGAAGTTGTTCTATCCTTCAAAGCAGAGAAGTTGAAAAGCAGTTTTGAAAACTAAAAGCAGAAGAATAAAGAGCAGCTTACCTCCATTTGACAGTGCATTGCAGATGCCTCCATTCTGACATGGGCTGCTTGAACAGCCATCTGTGGCAGTCAGTAAACATCCAGGAGTGACATCTACAGATTCTTCCATGTGTGCATAGTTTCGTGGCTTGCTGTTTAGGGGCAGCTCTTGTCCATTTAGTACAATGGAATCCATACAGCCTCTGAAACCATTGCTAACCTGAGGACTTCTACCATGTCTTGTACCTTGCTGACGAATATGACCACCAAAAAACACATGATTATCTAGGTTTAGTGTTCTAAGTGTACCAGGAGCAGTACCAGATGCAGTATGCACCCTGTCCAGAACAAGTCGTGCATAGTTTCCATCCACTTCCAGAGATATGGAATGCCACTGGCCATCATTTATCTGAGTGCTCTGAACAGAGACAATGCCAGGTCCACTGCCACAATCAAATTTATATTGCAGTCTTCCATGATGGATCTACAGAGGAAAGCCACAACATCAATAAATGGTCTGCACACTTAAAGAGTATAAAATATTGATGCCTATAAAAGTTTATGTTTGCTGGAGAGACAGGATGATGGTGGTGTTCATAAAAATCAGTTTAATAACACCATTTTCCAGTCACAGCAACTGTGATTTATTCTATATGGTTCTTTTAATTGAAAGGTACACTTTGTACATTTTGTTCCTCTAGTAAAGCAGTCACAGATCATAATCAAAATACTACAATACTTCAATACCTTTCATCTTGTGCTTTAAGTAACTTTTCCTGTATCGGCTCCAGTATTATAAGCTTTGTTTGTTTACATATTTGAAAAATTCTGTACAAATTTGTCACCTGGATGTGTAACACACTCTACCTTTAAGGCAATTTTCAATTACAATAATTCTACAGAGATGTTATGACTCTATCTTTTAATCTGACACAAAAATATTTAGA
Organism: Certhia americana; assembly: GCA_018697195.1. Lineage (NCBI taxonomy): Eukaryota > Metazoa > Chordata > Aves > Passeriformes > Certhiidae > Certhia > Certhia americana. The sequence continues at coordinate 35,403,022 of CM031860.1, forward strand.
AGATAATAGGAAGAAAGGAGGAGATGTGCACTAGGAAATTTTAATATACCTCTAAAATACTGTAGTCTGTTCCTCGAGCATACATAACAACTGCATGAGCAGAGTAAGTTCTAAGTCTCATTGTCAGCTTCATTTCCTCTTTGTTCTCATTTTCCATGAGACGGTATTTCACATAGCTGCTCCCAGTAAACGTCACAGCGGAGCCAGTTGATGCTTAGGAATAAAGAAAAGCAAAAACAGTATTAGCACAGGACCGGAATCAAATTTATATTTGGAAAGTAATATAGTTTTACACAGAGTTTTTTAGAGTTAATTCCTTACCAGGACATTGTCCAGCTTTGCTGTCTTGGCAAACACAGGTGTATTTTCCTTCCTTTGCATCTCCTAAACATTCAGTACCTTCAGGACATGGGTTTCCTTCACACACACTGTTCACCAGGGGGCATTTCCCTTCTGTAAAACCAAGTCCTTTATTTCTTTTCTGTTGGTGGTGATGGTATTTTGTGAAAAGGGACTCTTAAGTACAGTAGCTGAAAGTACCCCAAATGATATTCCTAACTATCAGACAAGGAAGTGAATAACAGTTATGGGGCATGACTGGCACAGACTAGACAAACAGCACACAGAGCGGCTGATGTTCATCCATATCTTGATTACTCAGTTCAATTGGAAAAATTGGGAAACTGGTGTTGTGGTTTAAGGCTTACCATTAGAGTGATTCACCACAAAACCCACCATGGAGATATTAAACATGGAGAGAATAGGTTGGGGAGAGCAGAGAACAGCTTGTCTGCATTTGAGACAGAAAAGCAAAGGGCATTAAATATTTACTTCATATGTGCAAGTTCACCCAGCAAAGTTAAATCCCGATTTTACAAAGCAATATTATTTTCCTCAGAGATAAAAGTAAATCTTCTGTCAGAAATCTTTATACTTACATATATTTTAATGAATATTTATTTCCCACATTATGCTCTCATTCCCAAAAAAGTTTGGAAACCATGTGGGCTACTCCTCTAAGGAGAAACAAGGGAGTATTCAGGTACTTTACAGGAACTTATCTTTGTGCACACAAGACTGAACATGGCCATCAATATGCCCATCCTAATGGGCAACAACCAAAAAAATTAACTTCTTTCACAAAATGGAAAATGAAGGTGTAGCTATAAAAAATATAAGTATCTGCTCCCATAAGATTGCATTATGTGAACTCTTGAAATGAGGTAATGAGATAAGAATTACTCTTTACTGTGAATAAAATTAGGCAAATATGGAGAGAGTTACAGAACATCCCTAATCTTGTGCTGTAATATAAATTTCCATCTGTGGATTACTGCCTTTTAAAACCAGAACAATCTTTTCAGGGATATGGTTTTCCTTACTGTGTTTCTTACCTTTACAAAGACAAACTGCTGTCCTGTGATGACGGGGAGTGACAAAACTCAACCTGGCTGTGCTGTGGGTAGACATGATGTTCTCGTCCACTGTTACTTTTTCTTCACAAAATTTCAGAGGACAATCCAGGCCTGCGCAGAGCTTATGAAACACATCAATTATCCGGACACCTAAAATCTCCTCTAGGTCAGGCACAGAAGAGTTTATCTTGTGGAGCAAAATTCTTGTTGGGTGGTGAGAACTACCAGACTTTTCAATATTCAGGAGGACGTCCAGATTAGAAGGAGGATCAGAAGGCTGCAAACTAACAATCTGGATGTCATTCCTCCTCACGCCCAAGATGTTTCTTAATGCTCTCTGGAAATTGCGCCAGTAATCACCAATGAATTCTTCAGGGGACAGGTTTGCAAAGCGTATTGCGATACTGTGATTTAATACATCTTGTGTGATTTGTCTGATGTGTACAGTAATGTCAGCTGCAGTTGTAAATTTTCCATCTGTAACAGTGACATTTAGGAGGTACTGTCCTACATCTAACCTTTTATGTGCTATTAGTTTGCCACCAGTGCTGGAAACAGAGAACAGGGATTCCATTTTGGGGTCCAGACTGTATGTTAAGGTATCATAAACATCTTGATCAGTTGCGTGAATTTTTCCAATGACACCACCTGAATATTCTTCCCCAAAGGCTGTGATAAAGATTTCCAGAGGCAGTATTGCGGGAGAATAAATGCTTTCCTCAATAACTCTAATATCAATGTAAGTCAAAGATGACAACGGTGGTTTTCCATTATCTGCCACCTAAAGGAAAGATGAGGGCAGATTTAGACTTTTGCTTTATCTCAAATTCTACTGTAGATATTTATACTGTATACAGTATAGCTGTATTTTTGTACCAAAAAAACCCCACCAAAAAGTCCTATAGGAAAATGCTTTACATAAATTCCGTAACACAATTCCTAACATAAAAGTTAACACTGAAAATTTAAAGAGCTTATATAAGCAGGTAGACACAAACATGTTTTCACTTCTCCCAAGATTAAAAGCCTACAGTGCTCTTATTACCTGAAAATGCCAGAAAGCTATTAACACTGGTAGCAAATACAGAGGAAATCAGCACAGTTGCTGATTTCAGACAGCAGATGGTGCTTGAAGCTTTTTTATATATCAACACTACAAACTTGAAATGAATCATGCACTAGAAATGTACATGCTTCACTACAGTTAGGAGGTGGTCTGGAAGAGAAACTAAATGCACTGTGCCAAATAATACTTCAAAAGGAGAAAAATGCATACAGAAAGTTACAATTAATTATGTTGCCTTTCATGATTTTTGATCACAGGGAGGGAAAGAAGAGGTAGATGCCTCTAGTGCTATTTGCTTCAGACAGTTAATCGACTATCTTTAACCCTATCAGCCTAATTCAATTTTAGAGCCTTTCTGAACACCCTATTCTCCACCCCTTTTGGACACAGACAAATACTACTGTTGTATGAAGACAGCAAAAAAAAAGAGTGGAAAACCAAATAAAGAGCATTCCTTTGGGCTCACTTTTTTCCTTCTATTTCTCACCTCTTTTTTTCCATCTCTCTTTTTCCAGAACTCTCTCCCAGTAACTGAAAATGACACTTAAATAGCTAAAGAAGAATTGGAGACATGTGAAGGTACAGAGGGGATATACAGGGCTCAGAAAGTAGAAGATACTCTGCACTGTTTAAAAGATTTTGCAATAATTTTACAGAGTTACACTTTGAAGAACTGCACAGAGAAGCTGCTTTTGATTTTTTATACAAATTTAAGCAAAAGAGAAGTAAATCCAGGCACAAGATTATCTGTGAATGGGCACATAAATGTGGCATTTTTAAAAGATAATGCTTATCTCATAGAACTGCATGTCTTCATCTGTTTCTGTTAACTCCAAAAGACAGGCATAGCTAGAAACTTGTCCTCCAGTTACCCAAATAAATAACGAGAGCTTTAGCTCAAGTTGGCAAAGTGTTGTTTTGCCTAGATCTCTGCCTGGAAACAAGACAAGGCAGGCAGTTTAGCTACAGAAGAAATGCCCAAGGGAAACAAGAGAAGACTCAAAACAAACAGACAAGCAAAATTATAACAACTGGACAGCAAGCAGGAAAGAAAAGCCCCAGGAGAAATGGTTTTCAATAGTGCAGATATTTAAAAATGTGCTGTGGTTTTAAACTGAAGACTTCAGAGTGCGGCACAAAGGACTGCATGACTCATAGCTGAAGATTTCGCACACTAATGCTGAGAGACATTTGTTAATGGATAATCTATTTCCTTTGGAGAAAGGACAAGCAAATACGAGTGGCATGCCCATATAAGGTGACTGTTGGGGAAAAAAAATCCTTATTTCCATCAAAATGACAAAAGTAAAGTCTTTTAGAGGTAGTGGGTGTGTAAAATGCATATGGGGAAAGATTGTGTGGTTTTAGGGTTTTTTGATTTTTTGGTTATGAGTTTTTACAAATTAAGGATGCCTGTAAATTAAAAACATCACTACCTCAGCAATCTGTTCAGAAAGCAACTAAGGTGAAAGTTGTCAGTACTGAAGAGCACAACACTAAAGGTCAGTTAAAAACTGAAAATGGGTATCTAAAGTCACACACAGCCATTAACTTGTGATTTGCAAGATCAAAATGGAGAAATTAAACATAATGCAAACTTGAGAACATGCCTTCCTACAGACTTTAAAAAATATTATTTGAAGTGAACAGGGGGAAAAATATTTTACCTCAATAGCCATGCCTACAGTTTTGTGTATATCATTGAAACTGGAGTCTTGTGATAGGGAAATGCTAGTTTTAGTCTTGGATGCCTTCATACCCATGGATCGTAAGATAATAGCAAATAATAGCAGTATGTCTATTGAAAAAAAAGCTAGCAAAGTGACAAATGACCATTAAAAGACAGTGATATATTTCCAGAATCCAGTAAAGAAACTTGGGAATCAACAGATTAGACAGATCTAAAATACTGAGATAGTACCCAATCTCAGCTCACAAAAAGAGGCCCATTAGTACATTATTTACAATCTCTGAGATGTCTTTATTCTAAATGAGTACATTTGTTTTAAGACACTTGTTTAGCTACTGGGTGCCGTTAAAGTAGCCCACATTCATTCCCTCATAAAAAGGCACTTTTCAGCTGCTGTGCTGAAGACCAGACAGCTGAAGGACTGACAGGCTACGCTTACAAGCAGACTAGAGACCAGAAGGTGGCTTAGAAATGAAAGAAATGCAGGATTCCACCCAGAGGAAGATGTCAGACTGGCGTCTCACACTTAAGGAAAGCCAGGCACATAAGGAAGGGCCAAAGCTGCAGCTAAACCATGAAATGTGATAAAGTCAGTGTAACAGTCTATACAGAATAAACATAGCTGCCTGTACATGCATTTATAAGAATACATTCTAAAAGCAAAATAAGTAGAAATTAGTTACTGCTTAGAGAAGATTTCAAATAAAACATTTGAATCTTGCACTACACTGATTCCACATACAGGAAAAACATCCATAAACAAAAAGGTGACTTTGGGGGAACTGGCATATCACTACTGAGTTAAAAATGGCTAACAGAGGAATGATATACCTGCCCACATTTTCATCCCAATTCTCAAACCCTAAACTAAACTGCACTTAAATGAAACTCTATCTGTTCTTATACTCATGTCTCCTCATTACTAACATTTCAGTGACTCAAACAGCAAATTACAGTATCTGTGAGAATTTTTTCTTCTTTTCCCAAAGAAAACAGACTTTGTCACAACTATCCCAATGTAGACAAAATTCAGCATACACTGTTATAAACAGTATTGCTCTAAAATTCTGCAAGTGCAGGTTTACTCATAAATTATTTGCAATAGTATGCATAAGAATAATTTAGAGATTGAAAGAAATTCCTCAGGTGAAATTGAAGGTCAGATTTTTTTCTTAAAACCTGAATGTGTAAATGAAGTTTAAGAATTAAGACCATCAATTTTTAGCCTACCAAGTCCTCTGTTCCCAGCTGCTTAATTTATAACTAAATTTAAAATGACTAGATAAGATTAAAACAATTGGTTTAAACTTTTCTCACACTAGGTTACAAAAAGTATTTGAGAGAACTTAGCTAGGTTAATGTAACCTTGGACATGGTCTGGTCCTTTTGCACAATGGCAAATGTAGCATATATTATAGCACTACAGGGTCATTTTTTTAGTTTTGTGCTGTGGTTTCCACTGCAGGATCCTGACACCTCAAACTACTGCATTGCATATTCAATGCTATAAAAAAAGATCTACTGAAAATACTATGAAAAGAGGTCCAAACGTAAAAAAAAAAAAAAAAAAAAGATGTTTCCAATTGCCATTGAAAAAGAATGTGGCACTACAGGAAAATTTTTCATTACTGCTATATTGTTGCACAATATCCCTGCTCTCATCGTGTGTGTTTAGTCCAGCACACAGCTTCAAGGGTCGAAATGATGGTGGCAAGAGGAAATCTGCAGTCAATAGTGAGTGGCTCAAGGGACCTGTACCCTGCTGGTTTTCTCAACATTCCAACCAGAAGGCAATGGGCTTACCAAAATCACTCAACCCAGTTAACATTTCACTTACACCTTTTCTAACTGTGAGTTTAATTGAACTTCCCATTGCATCTGTGTAGATTAGCATTTAAACCAACATGTCTATGAAACATCACCTCATGGGACATGCCTCAAATGACTATTTGGCATGTCAGGATCTAACAGAAAGACAAGTGGTGGAGTGAACACGAATGGGAAAAGTCAATTAAATACTTACAATGCAAAACAGTAAAAGGAACATGACAAAAACATCCTACCTTAACATGAAGCAAATAGTGATCTCTCACTTTGCGATTCAGTGCAGCACTTGTGGTCAGTACTCCCTGCTGGGTAATCTGAAAAGTTTTCTCTTCGTTTCCAGTCAGGATGGTGAAGAGAAAAGGAGGGCCATTGTGAGAAGAATCCCTGTCTGTCACCACTAGCTGCAGCACACTGAATCCAATAGGCTTATTTTCCTATAGATATACAATAAACATTGGTTTTGTTATAATTGACAATATGGTCTGATGCTGATTTCTTCCTTACAATAGAAACACCAAAAAATTACTGTCAAACCAGTTAATCAGTACAAGAGAAATCAGAATGACAATATTGCTTCAGGGAAACTACAACTCTCTGGGAATAAGACTCAAAAACAGTAAAAGAAGCAAGGCAGTGTTTTAAACTTCATATTGCATTTTTGGAGGTAGTTCAGCCTTGACACTTTACATTTTCCACTTCTGGTCTGAATTAATATTACTGTAGCCTAATTACCAAGTCATCAAAGATTTGAAATTTAAAGAAAACACCTGTTAAGAATAATGCCAAATGCCTTTGTTGGGAGGACTAGAAAAATACACTCCTTCATCTGACCCCTTGTGCCCGTAATTAGAGTTCTGACTACAGCTGTGGCTGCTACAGCCACCATCCAGTTAAAATATGAAATCCAGGTTTTAAAATTTGCATCATAAAATCCCTTCAAGTTTGCATCATATGAATGTCTGAGGTTTCACAGACACTTTACATATGTTGGCTAATCATATATCTTACACACATATATAACCTTATCTGACACTTGAAACAACTCTCCCAGAAGACTTGTGCTCTACTGTATCAGCCAGATTTTTCTATATACATACTTATTTGAAAAGCAAGAAGAATAGAAACATTATTTTGAAGTACAATGATAACAAAATGCTATCCCTTTCATAGATGTAAAAGGTCCTGATAACAATACTCTCTGTTTCTGAGAGAATAAATTAATTTAGTTATCAGATACTGCAAAATGCTTTTTTTTTTCCCTTTCAGCAAAACAAAGACCATTGCTTTAAAATAAAGATATTTACAGTTGGACATCCAAAGTAATTTGACTTTCCTAAGAGCTAAGAACACTTTCTACTGTGCCCAAACATCCATCTCCAATACATAGGAAATGCACACCAGCAATCTTGGGCAACTCCTCCAGACTTTTCTCTGCTACCTTCAACTAGGGCAGGCCCAAATGAATGAACTATAAAACAAGAGGTCTTCCTTTTTAATTAAGGGAAATAATAAAGACATTGGCTACACAGTCTAGAGTTTAAGAGAGATATTAATTAGCATTTATTTCAAGAAAGATTGTAATTGGGGAAAAGAAGATACATTTGACAGCATACAAACATGAATCTCTTGGGTTTTGGTGGTTTTTTGGTTTGTTTTAAGCAAGATCTAGTACATCTTACTTGCATGCTGTGTGTATATTGTATATATTCACTTTACCCTACTTCAGAAAGCTGCCTTTACAAATGATGCACACTTGCCTCAAACACAAGTGGCATGTTAGGATGGCACAATGCATCAGGTAACATTGTCACATTGTCTGATCCTCACTGATCTACTGTACCAGGCCAGAAAACAGAAGGACACAAGGGACTGAGCTCATTTACATTACTAGTCTACAAAGGTCTTAAACCAATTCTTTTGTTGACTTCCATTTATTTTCTGTTGGATTTAGGAAGACAAGAAGTACAGACACTGACCCTGCTGTCTGCTTTAGCAGTTTTCTGAATCAGGCAAGTACATGCCAGGAACTTGAGAATGTGGCTACTGCTATCATCTTCTGGTGTAAAATTAGTCAAAGGATTGGTATGCAGCCATATGAAATTCCACTCTTGTTCTAACTGCTCCTGATCTCAGAGGAAGCCAATGGGAACTAAGGCTTAACCTATGTGCCATGGTGCAGAACCCTAGCTTCACAGTAATAGGTACCTAAAGGATCTTTTTTTAAGCAGTAACTCTTAAGACTAAAAAGAAGTAGCAAGATTATTATGTATTTTAACATCCCAGTATGGTCCTAAGATCATTCTATGCATAAATGGAATGTATAATATGTACACACACAAGGAATCTGAAAAAGAACACAGATGTTATGCAGTCTCCCTCACTGTAAATATTCTAGAACTGTCTGGACATGGCAATCCTGTGCCATGTGCTCTAGGATGTGCCTGCTTTAGCATGGAGGTTGGACCACTGTGATCCTCTGTGGTCCCTTCCAACCTCACCCATTCTGTGATTCTGACAACTTGCAATGTAACTTTCTACATAACGTGCAAACAGGAATTTTATAACCATCCACTTGTTTGATAAGGAGTCTCACTGGTGACCTTAAATAATTAAAAATACAGAAAAATTCAAGTCACAAATTTGCAGTCCAGTAACATTACTGATTTAACTACTTGACTAGTTGTACTTACCTGGATGATAACACTATAGTTTCCTTTTGAGAACACTGGAGGATTATCATTTACATCAGAAACATCAATGTTAACTGTAGTTGTGTTAAGCTTAGGTGGGCTTCCATTATCTGAAGCCTGAACTGTCAAGGTATATCCTGAAATCTAAAAAAACAATAAAAAATAAAATTAAAACATTGACTGAAGAAGAAAGAAGTAACAAAATCAGATTTTGTTTTATGGAAGAATTATTTTAGCACAACCCCCAGTAAATCTTTTCTTCATATATTTAATCCTTTCTCTTCCTCCCCAAAGTACTAATATAAACAGGTGCTTGCACTTTATTATAGCTATAATAATTTTGGAACATGAAATGGTAATTTACAAATAGAGTAAAAAAATGTTGGTCATCAATTATGCATAAGTAAATTAATCCCAGCTGCCCTAACCCCACAAAAAACTCACCTTTTCTCTGTCTAGAAGCTTAGTCACTTTTATTTCACCCCTGGTAGGGTCAATTGTAAAAGGATTTCCTTGATTGCCATCTACAATAGTGTAGTGAATGCGGTTGTTGGAAGGTCCATCAGCATCATCTGCCATAACCTAAAGGACATTACAGTCTCATTCAACACAGGCTGAAATAGAATCCAGCACCTTTCAGATAAACTCATCCTAAAGATGAGTTTTTTTGATCTAGCAAATTTCACAGTTCATAGGAGAAATACCATCTCAACAAAATATACCAACATCACTTAATTTCCTGAATTTCTTCTGAGAGTTACGTCATGGTCTCATGAGAAGAACATAAACATATCACAAAATATTATCTACTTTCCCACAGCATCTGAAGTCCCTACTTCTGAAACTTTTTCAAAGTAAATTTTCAATTCACTGAACATCTATTCATTAATGTTCACCTTCAACACTTATTCCTTCAAGACTGAAAGCATGATCATCATGACAGAGTATTTCCAAGGGAAAAACCAGTACGTACTGTAATAACTGATTGTTCAAGCATAGCATCTTCACTGATTACTGCAGTGTAAGTGTCTTGGCTAAACACTGGAGAATTGTCATTGATATCCGTGACATTAATATTCACTGTTACAACATCACTTAATGAAGGCGTGCCTCCATCTGTGGCTTCCACTGTCAAGTAGTACTCATGAGAACTTTCATAATCCAGGCTCTCAATGATAAAAATCGCTCCTAGGGAAGAAGAAAAAAGAAAAAGCCTCAGACTAACTCTGCTACTGCTGTAGTATTATGTGTTGCAACCTTTTATTTTGACCTGACAAATACTCACCTTCTTCAGGGCTAGATTTGTCACTGTAAAGCTAGAGCCACCCAATGAAATCTTTATGCCTTACATGTGTAAGTGTAAAAAAAAAAAGATGCAAAGTTCCTGCCATTGCCACAAAATATTCACAGTTTAAAACAAGCTAGCTTACATTTTGTAATGTGAGTTTTTAACTGACTAGTTAAGACAGTGCAGTCCCTAGCATACACATTGATTTGCTGATGAGTCTTTCTGGAACCTTTTTACTCCTTTCAAATACATGAGGTTTATTTGGCAAAGTACTTCTATACCTTAGTACCAGCATGTCCACTGGAAAAAGCAGAATCCTAATTTCCACTACACTAGTAAAATTAACTACTAAACTATTTAACTAATTACTAAAAGTCAATTTAGAATTAACTTTTGAGTAGAAATCTTCCTAAAAACAAAACAAAAACCCCCCAAACCCAAACAACTTTATGAGAAATTAGCTCTAGAAAAAGAACTATACAAGTAAAAAAAACTAAAACGGAGGTGTTTATTGATTTTTTTTACGAAGAATTGTCATTAATAAGGAAAAATTCTCAACATAACCTTAATAGTCGTTGAGGCTAAATCTGACTATCACACAAGCCTAAAATCTCCACTGTCATGCTGGATATATGGTTGAAAATAATATTCCTATTCCAAGCTCTCTTTAATGCCATATCAAACTTATCTAAGATTATTGCCTTTTTAGACAATGACTAATCTTCCCAACCAATTTTATTTCTAATCCTTCTTTTGCCTAGCCTGGCCATTCCTTCTGATTATATACCTTTTGTGAAAAGACTATTATGTTTCTCATTACAGATCTATGTCTTTCCACCTGCCTGCCCTCAGAGTGGGGAATTTCCAGTTAGGAAACCCTTACTCTTGCCAGCTAAATGAATCTAATCCAATATATAGAAGCAACAAATGAAGTTCCTATTCTACATTTTACTGCACTCCTCTACTAAGCATGCTGGCAAAATGGGTGAAAAGACAGCAGCAGCAACTTAACAGTCAACATGATGTACACAGATTATGGATAACCTGGTTGAACTATGGAGGAAGTCAGTATGGCATAATGCTTGCTTGGCCTAAAGTATATTCACAGTTGTAACCTGTTACCTGTTGTTGAATCGATGCTGAATTTTCCATGTTCGTTCCCACTGACTATTGAGTATGTGATTTCAGCATTGGCTTCAATGTCTCTGCTTGCAGCATAGATCTGGAGAACTTCAGTTCCAACCAAAATGTCCTCTGATACACTTGCACTATACTCCCTGTGCTCAAATACGGGTGGATTATCATTAATATCCAAAACAGAAACTATAAGACTACTTGTTGAAGACAGTCTTCTAGGTAAGCCTTCATCTGTAGCCTTCAAAGTTAATGTGTATACAGCTTGTAATTCCCGATCCAAAGGCTTCTCCAAACGAATGATTCCAGAGAATTCATCAATAGAGAACTGCCCCTCTGCAGAGTTCACCAGTGCATAATGGATTTTACGGTTCAACCCTGCATTTTGAAAACAATTTTCAAGTATGAAGCGACCATTAAAATACATAACAAAATAATCCATCTGATACCTATGTAATTAAGACATGCATTCTAAGTAATATCATTCATGTTAAAAGTAAATTTCAGAAAGAGTTTCAGTCTCTTGAGAAGGGCAGAATTACTTCAAAAAAAAAATTAAGCTAACACTTCACTGCACTGATTTTGTGTCATACAGAAAACATGAACCATGGTTCTGCTTCAGTTACAGCACTAGGTAATATGAAACAATTGTTAATATAAACGTAATTGTAACTTCAGAACAACAAAATCTGCCTAGCAAGTTTGTAAGAAAAAAGGAGGATAAGGGAGAGTTAGGTTGCATCAATTAATGACTATCAAACCCACTATGTTTATTTAATAATTATGCCCCAAAATTAACAGGAGCATAATTTCTGGCAACAGTTTTTTATAAAACAAAACAAACTTATAGCCTTTCGGGGCAAGTATTTTGGTCTGCCTGAGCCTCCAAGACTAGTGAAGTATGAAAACATCTGTTACCTTCTGAATGAGCAACCTAGCTTTATCATAGAACATAGCATGTCAGTTGTTTAAGGAGACTGAGGCAACTATTCATTAATATTATTTGACTAAAAAATTGATGAGATGTGGAAATCATACACTTTTAAAAATACTTTATGCTCTTGTGTTCCTTACAACATAGCCTATGAACAAACTCTTTCTAATGCCATTTTCAGTTCCTGTTCACTTAAATATTTGTAACTGAACAGTGAAGATAAAAAGACAGTAAAAATCTCAACAGAAGAGCTAGAGCTAGAGCATAAAGCTAGAGCTGACCAGGGTTCTCTTGACAGTATGATCATTGATGGCTGGCCTGAGAAGCACAGATTCCTGAATGGTATTTAACATCTGTCAGCTCTACACTTGACACCTCTCAGGATAAAACTAAAGAAATAATATTCTAAGTCTGAGAACATGACAGAAGTATCAGTCAAAGAATGCATACCTGCATCTGCATCTGTTGCCTGCACTCTTGTCAAAAGGGTTTTAGGCTCTGTGTTTTCAAATACGGTAATGGAGTAAGCATCAGTTGTAAACTCTGGGGCATTATCATTCACATCTTCCAGAGTTAGGATAATGTTAGCTTGGCAGAATCTTCCTCCTCCATCTGTGGCTTTCACTAGAAGATGATAAACTGCTTGCTGCTCACGATCAAGTGCCATTAAAGTTTTCAGTTCACCTACAAACAGCATAACACATAAGTTGACGCAAGTTGCAAGGCTTAAGTACCCCTAGCATGTTTTCCCCTAAAATCAGGGAGGCTAAACAACATTTTTTTTTGTTTACAGTAATTTAATCAGTGGTTAAGTGAACAGCTGTACTTTATTAATGAACTCCACTTTGGGCAAATCATGTAAGTGACCTTCCTTTCCAGCTTGAAAAGATTAAGAACTAAAACCCTTTATTTTTTTTCTAATGCTCTTCAAACAGAAATTAGCAAAAGTCACTCTCTGATAGTGCAGAGAATGTATATACATGCAAAAATCCATGTGTTTGTGCAAAGAAAATTAAAATATTAGAACTCTGGCTAAAAAAAAAAAGCAAGGTTAAATCCATGTCTGGTTTTTCTGGGCTATTTAGTTGTATTCCTTCCATAGCTATTGGTATTTCCTCCTCTAACATTCCATGGATAAACACAGCTACTCACTAAGAGGTCTTCACTGCTACTACAGATAAACCTCTAGAACTCTAACACATTCTTTCTAAAGTGACAGAAAACATGAGGGGCTACTAATATGTGCAGACATTGCCTCCTTATAAACAGTTCAAGAAAGTATTATGGAACACTTTTTGTGAGTATTCTAGGCCTACCAATTCTCAATTTATGTAACAACACAGTAGCACGTCACACAGGTGACATTCAAGCCATGAAAAACCCCCAAACCCATAAAGGTCTTTTCTCCCTTATTTTGTCACTGAGGTTTTCTAATGTCCTCTACTTGCATCACATTTTTGTCTTCATCTCATTCAATTTTTTCTACACTGTTAACCTTCCTACTGCTTGTTTACTGCAACCTGCACAGTATAGGATTTTGGCAATAGCTGTGACCTATACTATAACACAAAACACACAAAAGCCATGAAGACCAAAGTGAAGCAAGTTAAAAGTTAATCTCATTTATACTTTTGAAATAATCTCATTCCAATAAAACACTTCTGATGTTTGCTATGGAAAGGAAATCTGTCCCTCCATCTAACCTCATCCCATTTAATTTTCCAAAACAAAAGATGGCAAAGAGAATCTGAATGATGATATTTTCAGTTACAAACCATTATTGCTACTGCTACAGTGAATATAAAAAGGGAAAAATTTATGGCATACTTTTATTCCAGTCACTTCAGAATGGAAGTTTCTGGCTTCAGGGCAATTACCCTGTTTATACTTTAGTTCCTCATATATTAAAATACTTGTCTTTTGCCTGACTTTATTCAATATATTATTAGTATTTGTGTAGTAGGAACTCACATTTTAAATCGTTGTACAATAAACCAACCCTTAGTGGAAAGTTTTAACGACTGACATTTATGTCTTAATGTAATAGCAAAACATTTTATAAAATGAGGTGACTGGAATCTTGTATAATGTATAAAGTAGTATTACCTGTGTCTGGAGTGAGTCTGAATTTTTCTGCTCCTGTGCCATGCAGTGTGTAAGTAATTTCTGCATTGGAACGAATATCTGCATCTGTAGCAGACACCTGCATTATCAGTTTGCCAGGAAGAGCATCTTCAGGAACTGAATCAGCATAAAAAGTCTGCAAGATTTCAAAGTTGAAAAACTAAACATTTGAAAAACTAAAACATTGAAAAACTAAATATACAAAGTAAGCAGAGTTTGGAAAGGTGAGGGGAAGAAGGAACGATAGAGGAAATAATATTCTGTTTGAATGTTTGGTAACCTATAATGTGAACCAGAGGATGAGATAGCTGAAAATTAAAAGAACTTATGATTTTCTAATTAATTACTTCACATTTATTAGATTATTCAGACAGGCACCTAAAACTGTAACTGCAGAGACTTTTGAACATCACTGCGTTGCTAAGAATTCAAAACTATTGTAACTGATTAACTGAAAACGAAATGTGTTCCCAAAATAGGAGTTAGAGATTTTTGCTAATTTAATTTTTCTCTCTTTTGGTGGATCATTTTTCTAGGTCTGTCTCAATCTACAAAAAATTGGTATCTGCCCTTTTAATGACACAAAAACTTCTAGATTAAATTAAAAATAAGTAAAAGGATTCAGAATTTAATGGCACTAAACATTCTTACAGCTCAACCATGTCAGGAATGTGCATTACATTAGAAGCACTAAGCCTCGTAACACCAATATTAACAAAGGGGAAAATAAAAGGAAAAAAAGCTAAAAATACTGACTTGCCAGTCTGTGTATAAGTGTAACCATTTACACAGAAGTAACCAACATAAATATCAACTAAGAAAAAGAATCCTATGTTCACTGTATACTAGTCCTTCCTAGTACAGGGGAAGACTTCAACCTAATAATATCAAATCTGTGTTCAACTATGGAAAGTCCAAAAGAGGTTTGCAGGGGCTATCTTCCTGAGTTTGTTCCATTCCTTATTTTCCATGTCCTTTTTTGCAGACTAATAGAATTTGGCAAGGTAGACAGTTTGTAACAAGGAAACATTTATGGCTTTCAGATTTTTGGTGCTGTTGACTGCAATTGCAGGGTAGTGTTCCAATTATTTAAATCTTTTATCACAGGAAATACACACATATTTCAACTAAGCAATGGGATTCATCTTTCTTTTAAAAAAAGCATATAAACTATGATGGCTGCAGCTTAAAACAACTCTTTTTGGAAAAGAATAAACACAGGAGAAATGTACTACAATTATCCTTATATCTTTCAAATACCCACTGAGTGTCAATGAATTGTGCTTGGATTTTTAAAAAATCTATCTGTGAAGTATCTTTTATTTGACAGCATTCTATCTTAATAGTCCAAATTTCTGTTACTGCTTTAAAAGGAATAGTTATTTGTCAGTCTCCTGAGAAGCAATTTCAGAGAAAATGTAAATTTTATGTATGAAAGCAGCTGGTAATGGAAGATTCAAGACTCTGCCTACCTTTTCACAAACAGGGCTATTATCATTAGCATCAAGGACTTTAACCTCCACCACAGCTTTAGCGGCAAAGGTCCCATCAGTAGCTGTAATATTTAGAAGGTAATTATCCTTTTCTTCCCTGTCCAGAGGCTTTTTGACATAGACCTTCCATTCATTCTGTATATTTTCAATAGCAAATTGTCCCAAAGGATCTCCTCCTGAAATATGAAAAGAAATATTTACTTAAAGATGGAAATTTCTACTATTACTCTATCAAAATTAAGGTATAGATTTAAAAAAAAAAAAAAAAAAAGAAGCAAGTAAGTAGTCACTCTCTGTAGCTCTATGAGGAAACAGCTTCATTTCCCAGGTAGAAATTGTCAGTAGATGCTCACACAACCAATTCAATTGTGGCCAGCAACAGAATCCACAAAAATTGATTCAGAACTTCATGTAGCCTTATAGAAAACATATCATGACATATGCTAAATAAAATAATAAAATACCTCACTGTAAATTAACAGACTATTACTTTGTGAAATTTCTTTCATTTGTTCTTTCACTACATCACTAATCTAAGTAAAGTTTTTAAAATAAAATTTAAATAATATACAGAAAAATAGATTTTAAGAAAGGCATACATGAAGCAAAACCAACTAAAACTTGTTTTTCCACTGAAATTTTTAATATTCATATTAAGAGACACATATTCTCTCTTTGCAGCTCTATGGTTTCAAACACTTTCCAATATCTTCAAAGATTAACTTTTATCTCCCATCATTCTAGCACCACTCAAATGGTTATTCTGACATTACCCAAAAGGATTTACCTGTGATGTAATAAAAGACTTGTCGATTGCTTTCTTCTGTATCAGCGTCTGTTGTACTCAGGATGGCAATTACCCCACCAGGAGGGTCATCCTCACTGACTGTTCCTTTATATATCTCTGCAGTAAACCGTGGAGGATTGTCATTAACATCTGTGACAGTAACTTCAACCACAGCCATAGAAGACAGTTGAATTTTTTCACCCCGGTCAGATGCAACCACTGTGATTTTGTATTTGTCTCGTTTCTCATGATCAAGTTCTTTCAGAGTGGTAATCCAGCCAGTTTCCATGTTTATGGCAAAAGACTCTATAATGTCCAGCTCCTGAGAAGTATGCAAGCTGTAGGTAACCTGCCCATTGAGTCCTGAATCTAAGTCAGTTCCTTTAACCTGTATGACTCTTGATCCAGCTGGTGTGTTTTCTACGATGAATGCTTCATATGGGTTGGACTCCAAAATGGGTTTGTTATCATTCACATCTTTTACTTGAACGCTTACCTCTACTGAGGAAACAACATTATAATCTTCATTTGCATACTGCGCTTGAACTGAGAACTGGTACCACTTAGTTGTTTCATGATCAAGATTCTTCTCAAGTTTCAACTCTCCAGTCTGTCGGTCAATCACAAAAAAGTCATCTCTGTTGCTTTCAGGAGTGTTCCCTTTAACCAGACTATATACTAAAGTCTGATTATGCTCTGCTTTGATAACATCTATTACAGTTCCAATTGGAATGTCCTCAGAAACAGTATAAGAATAAAATGGTTCTGAAAATTTTGGAGGAGGCACTTCTGGTGGGAGTATTCTGGCATAGACAGGAACAATTGACTCTTTTTGGGGGGATCCACCATCAATTGCTTTAACAAGGAAAGTAAGAAACTCATTTTCCAAACCAATTAAGCTTTCTTTTGTAGTAATTATACCAGACAATGAATCAATTTCTAAATTCTCTCCTACGTTTTCAGAGTCAGTCTCAATAGAATATGTGATGTCTGCATTTGTACCTTCATCAGCATCAGATGCCCAGACTTTAATGACAGAAGTACCTCGTGGAACATCAGACCCAATATTTACTTCATACTCTGTTGCTCGGAATTGAGGAGCATTATCATTGTCATCTGTAAGTATTACATTAACAGTACAGAAAGCAACTTTCCCTCCTGAATCTTTGGCCATTAAACTAATGGGAATTACTTTTTCAGCTTGTGTTTCACGGTCAAGCTTTTCAGAGGTAAATATCTGCCCTCTGTTATTTGTATAAAATCTGTCTTTGGCAAAGTCATTTACAATGTGGTAAGTGATGTGGCCGTGTGTACCAGAGTCTTCATCTGTTGCTTTAACTTCAGTAACCAAAGTATGCAACGGAGCATTTTCGGCTAGTTCAACCTCGTACTCATTCTGGCTGAAAACAGGACTGTGCATGTTGGCACTGATTACAGTTATATGGACTTGGGCTGAGCTTCTGAAGACGCCATCAGAAACTGACACGTTAAGATTATAATGTGACTTCAGTGTCTGTCTGCGTAGGTTTGAGATGGTGATAATGCCAGTTTTACTATTAATCACAAAATTCTTCTGCTCATTGCCTGTCAGAATAGAGTACTCCAGCTCGTCAATATCTGAACTATCTGCATCTGTGGCTTGCACACATGTCACAAAATGTCCTCGAGGAGCCAGTTCACTAATTTTGGCTTCATAAAGCACTTGGCTAAAAAGAGGGGGGTTATCATTGAGATCAGTTACATCCACAGTTACAATAGTATCACTGCTCAAGGGCAGCATGCCACCATCTATGGCCCTTATTAGTAACTTGTGTTGCCTAATTTGTTCATAGTCCAAAGTTCTTGCTGTAAGAATGAGTCCAGTGCTGCTGTCTATGTGAAAGTAGTCATGACTTTCACTATTATCCTCAACCAAGTGATAGGAAATTCCCCTGTTGGTTCCCGAATCGGCATCTGTAGCGCTCACTTGTGCAACGGATGTTCCAACGACAGATGCTTCAGAAAGAGTTGCAATGTAATACTGCTCTGTAAACACAGGAGGATTATCATTGATGTCTTCCACTATTATGTCTACAAACACATCAGCATGCGCCCCATTTAAGGAGTCAGTTGCTCGGACACTCAGTTTATAGGCTGGATGAGACTCAAAGTCAAGAGGGGCAACAACATTTATAACTCCAGTGTTGAAGTTGATAGTGAACTGATTGAAAGGATCTCCACCTGTGATGCTGTAAAACACCTTGAGTCCTTCAGGGCTGTTTGCTTGTACATGTACCACAGGACTGTGGAGCTGAATGTTTTCTGGTATCTCTGCACTGTAGAAAGGCTTTTCGAACACAGGCATAGCTTTACTCATGACTGTAATTGGGACTGTAACTTCAGCTGAAAATGCAGGGTCTCCTCCATCTTTTGCCACTACTGTGACCAGATACTCCTTATTTAGTGTGTCTGGTTCAAACTTCTTCTTCAGGGAGATTTCACCAGTAGGATCAATTTGGAAATGTTCATGATGTTCTTTGAGATAGTAATGCACCTCTCCATTTTTGCCTGCATCTTTATCTACTGCTGTGACACGTTGAATAACATAGCCTGCTTCAGAGTCTACTTTAACAACAGCATAATATGGAAGATTGACAAAAAATGGAGTATTATCATTTATATCTTCTACCGTGACTTTAACTACAATGTGTGCAACAACTGATGGTTTATTTTCCTCTGTCACTTCCACTACCACATCAAAAGATTCTTGCTGTTCACGATCAAATGGTATTCCCGTTGTTGAAACGACTCCTGAAGTTTGGCTTATTTTAAATCTGCTGTCTGGATTTAGAATATGGTAAAACAAAGGCTTATTTATTTGATTCCCTATAGCAGTAACAACAGCTATTGTTTTTGCCTCTGTGGAATTCTCCTGTACTGTTGCAGAGTAAGAACTCTGTGTGAATTTCAGCTGGCTTGCTTTGCTTTCTTTCACATTAATTTTTACAGAGGCAGTGCTTGCAAATCTGCCATCAGATGCTCTCACTGTTAATTCATATCTGCTTCTTAACTGAGTTGTGTTTTGTACTGTTATATCTCCAGTCTTAGGGTTTATTGAAAATTTTTCTCCAATGTTGCCTTCAATAATGGAATAAATTAATTCGGAAAAAATGCCTGAATCTGCATCAGTGGCATTTACGCTGATGACTTTCACGCCTTTGTAAGTTGGAACCAGAACGGATGTCTCATAGAGCTCTCTTGAAAACACAGGAGGGCAATCATTGATGTCAATCACATAAATAGTAACATTAGCTGCATATTCCGCATATAGACGTGGTATCCCTGTATCATGTACTTGCACTGAAAAGTGGAAAATATTTGTCTCCTCATAGTCCAGACTCATTACTGTCCGAATGGCACCAGTGCTAGAATCAATGGCAAAATACTGGCGGACAGATGGTTCAACAATTTGATAAACAAGCAAAGCATTAGATTCTTTATCAGCATCTGTAGCTCGAATTACTAATGGGATATTCTTGTCAGTCAGAACCACACTGTTAATTGAAGCTGATTCACTGATGAGTCCTGTATATTCAGCCTGCATAAAAACTGGTGCATTGTCATTCTCGTCCCGAAGATGTACCAAAACCGTTGCATTACTGGACAAGCCAGCCATGTTTGTTCCTTGCACAGTTAGAGCATAAAAAGGCAAAGTTTCAAAATCAAGTATCTTCTGAGTAACGATGACTCCTGAGTTGGGGTTGATAGCAAAGGCATCATCTGTATTGCCATCTTTTATTTCATAAACTACAGAAGACTGACTGTATGCTGCAACCATTCCAACAAAACTGCCAATGTTGGCCCTTTCACTGATTTCTGTAGAATATTCTTTGGCTGTGAATTTTGGTGAGGCATTATCAGAAACTGTAACAAATATGTGCACAGAGGCCACTTCACTCATTGGAGGATGCCCTTTATCTGTAGCTTTTACCATCAGGTTGTATTCTTCCTGGTTACTACGATCTAATTCCTTTGCAATTTTAATCATACCCAAAATGGGGTCAATAAGGAAGGAATTTCCAATATTCCCTGTGAAGAAAGAAAAAGCAATTAAGAAAGAGGTACACAGAATTTAAGGGATGACTGCTAATTTAGCTCTATAGTTAAAAGACATACACAGAACACAGAGACTATGAAAGTTTCAGTTTTACTTGATACACATTTGTTAGCCTGTCTGTAAAGTTTTTTGCAATCAAGAGTTGGCAGTAATTCTAACTTCATTTATGGAAACACCGCATAAAATATAGTTAGCAAAGCCACCCAAGCCTTAAAAATAAATGATAAAATTTTCCTTTAGCAAACTTAAATATCGACTGTAGCTGAAATGAACTTATATACAGGAGATTATTGTAATAAAAGTTACATTTTATAATCTAAAACAACTGGAATGTTTTGGACAAGAAAAAAAGAAGGGTTGTAACAAACCCTTGTGAATCTTAATTGTTTATACAAGTATTGTTTAAATCACTGCTTCAAAAACAATCTTTTTGAATTGGACAAATTCACCTCTCTCTTAACTTCCCATTGATACATAGACAAATTATTCCCTGTGATTGTATCAGAAGAAAAATAATGCCTGCTGAGAAGAAACAGCTGCCATTTAATATAAACACTGGTTTGCTTCAAGTTTTGAAATATATAGATGAACTACACTGCATACAAGACTCTGCTCATATATTAAATATACTAAGATTTAACATTTTACTTACCTAAAATATTACATTACTAAAGCAATGATCTCAGAATGTAAAAAAAAAAAAAAATCATTAAAAACTTCTGAGTTCTGCACAAAGTAGGCAAGAAAGAGGTTTTATATTTTGTTTGTTTTTTAGAATTGTTGGGGGTTTTTTGGTTAGGTATTTTTGGGTTTTTTAGAGGAGACTGAATACAGTGGCATTCTTAGAATATCCCATTACAGATCTAAGCAGCCATTACAAGCATTTAAGGAATGTTCCCTCCATTTGCTTAGAATATCAATTATAATGTTTTAAACACCCAGTAGATCACAATCCTATAAAATAAACCTTACGGGTCTTATATTTACTCCTACAAAAAGCTAGAAGAAAGGAACAGAACAGCCTATTACTTCATTCTGGACTGCAGGCACCCACATTTTTTCTTTTCATTGTTTGGGATTCATAAAACATGCACTAGTAAAATGGGAAAGGCAAGAGAAAAATTTCATGGACATTGGTGTCCTGCTTAGTAAATGTCATATTTCTAGAAACAACAGAAAAATCTCGTGTAGTTTAAGCAACTTATGAAACACTCACTGAGAATGAAGAAACATTCATTCTTTTCAGAGTATCATAACCACAGCTTTATTTTAATACAGTGTTAAAGTATGCTTTCATATGAAAACAGCACTTCAGGGAATAAAAAGAAAGTATTTACAGTAAATAATTCCTATCCTTTACACAGCAATTTATGTAAAATTAAAAAAAAGCATCTTCACATATCACTTTGCATGTAACAGTATCTGTGTAATGTTTTGCCTGTTGTTGTTCTCTTTAATATACAGTCTCTTATGCTTGTAACTGGGATTCTTATTTTAAATTATTTTTTACCTTAGAAGTAGTACTTCACATAAGGAATGAAATTTAAATAACTTTTTTTGCTTGTCATGGTGTCTACAAAGCTCAGGACCTTGATAATGGCAAACTTGTATTAATTCAGATTTAATGGACTGAACCAAAACCCACTTCTGTCTTGTAAGTGAACTCAATCAATGTCATCCTGATTTCTAGTATTAAGAATTGCCACCATTTAAATCACATTTTTGTAGGCAAGTTCAGAAAGCACACTGAGGTTAAAAATAAGGAGCAGTTCTTTCCTGGTCTGCAATCTGGAAAGAGTCTTAATGCCAAATTGACCAACTCTTAAGGAATTTCTCCAATATTTTAGTAAGATAGAATAGCAGTCCCACTACCAAAAACAGCTAGAGAAAAGTATGGAAAGTAAACCCTTCTTTGATGCAGCTGTCAGAAAGTTTACCTTAAAAGCTGGGATTATTTAGGGGCTTGGTGCACGCATATTTAAGTTATTTTTGAGCTACTTACTTCTGCATTGTATTAATCACAAAAGAACTTGTCTCAGCCTCTTACTCTAGTCATCAAATCCTTGCTTTGTCTATGTCACATAAAATAAGACTTACAATATTAAAATAGAATGCATTTTTTAGACCTGAATGGAATGATTCTGTAATTTCTAAAGAAATTATTCCTAAAGAACATTTCAAGATGGCTTTATCTCTCCCCCTACTACTAAAATATGCCAAATGTATCTAGAGGATAACATAAATAGCTAAAGGATATAGATGAATATTTGTAGTTTTCTTTTAAATACTTTGAGGCTGTATGTTCAATACAACTCTCAGAATATGGCACGTAAACCTGCACTGCCCCCCCTTTTTTTACAGATATGTTTTTACACATCTACAGTTGAATTAAGTATCAGCAATGATACTGAAAATTTAAGGAAGTGGATATACCTGATTCAATGGAGTACACAATTTCTGCATTTTTCCCTTTGTCCTTATCTAATGCTGTAACCTGGAGTACTGCTGATCCAACAGCTGCTGACTCATACACTCTTCCTTCGTAGGAAGGGCTGGTGAACCACGGAGCGTGATCGTTTGTGTCACTGACATTAATGACGATTCTGGCGTAGTTGCGCTTCACGGGAACATCTTGATCGCGAACCTGCAACAGTCAGCACATTGCTACTAATTAGCACTGCTATTCCAGTAGTTCACCAGGTAGCAGTAATAATTCAAGGTGCAATCAGTCACAGAGTCAAAGACTGCATCAAAATTAAACGTACAAATAAACGTTTAAATTCTGGGGACAAACTAAAAGTATCTGTTTGGCATTCACAACAGAAGAAATCTCATGCGTACTTACCATTATCGTGAGAATATGTTGGTTCATGGTCTCATGATCCAGTTTTTCTGAGGTATAAAGGCAGCCTGTTGCAGGGTCCAGACGAAATTTTTTAAGACTGACGGGATCAGTGCTTCCCTGCATGGTATAAATCAGTTTGTTCTTCTCATCTCTGTCTGTGGCACTGACTTGCAGAATTTGTGTCTCTGGTAAGGTATCCTCAGGTATAACAACTTCATATTTTGAAGCAGAAAACTGAGGCCTGTGATTATTTGTGTCTATAACTTTGATGTACACCTGAAATGATACAATGGGAAGTGGAAAACATTGATGATATGTGGTAAAAAGAAATGAAAGGAGGACATTTCATTAAAAATCAGACCATATACTGAAGTAATACCACCTCAAGACAATTTTATTTTGCTGGGAGGAGGAGAGATACAAGATGTGTAGGGAAGAATGTCACTAAAGCCAAATCTGCCTCACCTTCCCCAAAGTCAAGCCAAAAATCTGTACAACCAGAAATATCTTAGATAAGACATCTTAAAGGGAATGATTTTTGTCCAAAGCAAGAAAAAAAAAAAATCATTGTTAATTTTGGTATTAAAAATTAAAAACATGCAATATGGATCCTAGAGTGAATCTTTTTTTAATGTAAAATATATTCTACATATTTTTTAAACTTTATTTATTGTACATAAATATTTTTTTATGTTAAAAAAAACTGTTTTGGGGTGCAAATTTACAATTTTAAGCAATGTTCTTTCAAGGTGGTGCATGCGTAATACTCCTCCTCACCCTCACATAAAAACAGTCCCCTTTCAGCCCCTCACATCTGCAATCCTAGGCAAGAATAGAAAACTGGTGGAACTGCCACAAAAGAGCATTATTTCGAAGCACTGCAGGTGGTATTGTTTACTATTCTCCAGCAGAGTAGCACAATTTCAGCAAAGCTCACTGGTCACCAACACGATTTCTCTGAAGTTATAGTTAAATTAAATCAGATGCTTCAAATTGTGTCTTTGTATAATATTGCTCACTGGAACCACACAAGACCCCTGAACTCCCACTTGCTTTCCACAGCACCAAAGTTTTGTTTAAAAAGGGTAAGACAGACAGCCACCATCCTGTTCCTTCAACAGCCGTAACATTAGACAAGTAACAGTAATGCAAAGGAGTTGGCAAGTAGACAGCAAAGCTCCAGCAACACACAGCTAAATTCAAGTTCTTTATGTCCTGCACATACAGCTGTGCTTTTATCCATCCAAAGGACAGGTGCCTCATATAAATTTGTTAAGGGCTATATATAAACAGGTGTTTAAAATAGGTACTTAAAATATTCTAAGTGGGTTAAATTGCTCTTTGGAGACACTTACTGCTTTCCATTGGTAACTGGTGGAGTCTACAGATGTAATTCAGACAAGGTACCAAACCACATGCAGTAGAAACTAAATTAGATGAATCCTGATGGTGGCAAATAATTAGGAAATGCCATACCTCTTGCTACAGGAAGAGGAAATGTTAAACTTGCAAAACTAGTGTCTTACTCTAAAACTGAATAATTTGGCACACTGATAAAATGCCTTGCAAGATGTTGTTATGGAGACTAAGGAGTTTGGTTTTGTCATGGATAAAAAATGGATTAAAGAAAATAAACAAAGAGATAGAATAAATATTGACTTTCAGTGGGGAGAAATATTAACGTGACCCAGGATACATATTAGTTTTTAAATACACTAACAAATCCAATTGGAAAATAATAAGCAAAAATAAGTATTATGTAAAAAATGTGACTTTTACATTATCATGATTAGACATGATGCAATTAAGCAACACAAGGACAGTTGTTAGCTTCTTTTTAAATTTTGTATAAACAAAATACATTTTAATGCCTCTTGGAAGAGACAAAAGGGCCTAATACATTCACAGAGCATTTGAGTAAAAACAGCTGCTCACTGAACAATGGTGCTCAGGAAAATTAAAAATTATACCAAATGAAGATGAACAAACAAACAACAACAACAAAAAAAAAAGCATAAAACCCCAACACTTAATACAAATCAAACTATAAAAACATTTTTGCATAAATGAAAGTTTTTAAGGCCACATACAATTACAATACTTCATTGATGGATACTATGCTTTCGAAATGAACTCATCACCAATTTTTTTATTAAACTTCCACCCCCAAGAAATTATTAAGGTCACACTCAGAAAAAAAAAAAAAAAAAAACAAGTAAAAAGAAGAGGTGTCAAATGCAATGAATCTAAATTTAAACTGCTATTTAACTTTACATCTATTTCCACTCCCAAATGGGGAAACAGAAACTTAGGTTAAAATTGGGAGTGAGAAGTTATGCAACTACAGAGTAATTCTGTTAAGTGAGTCTTTGGAGCAGAAGACATGGCCACCTGTGCTACTGGTAGTACACACAACAAATAAAGGAAAACAGCATTTCTAGAATGGAGCACCACATAAAAACCCTATGCAAACTACTAAGCTAAATGCCAGGAATGTAGTGACTGTAAAATCAACATCAGTACCTGCAGGACTAACCATATATCCAACGAACCACCTTAACTGAAAAGTGAATCCTTGATCATAGCATCAGGATTTAGCATCAACTCTGGTATTAGCTACTGAAGCAATTAAAATGAAACATAAGGAGACATCCTCCAAAAAGTACTGTTGGGGTAAACAGCAAAGGAATTAGCTCCTCAAAATGTATAGCATTATTAAATATGAATTATTAAAAAAAAAATTGCTAAGAAATAAACATAATGACTCAGTCACTACAAATGACTAGCACAGGTATTTCATTACTTGTCACATTAGTTGCTCAGGCTGCAGTTCTTGTCCACACTGGTAAACACAACTACAAATACACAACTTCATACATTGATGCAATCATTTAAAATGTACACAAGATCCAAAGTTTATCTTAAATTCAAGTGAAAAGTGTTTTATCTGCATACTCTTGGATTCATTTTTCTCTCAGTGATGTTATTACTTTATGCCTCTGCACAAATTCTAGTGGACAAGCATAATGTGACCTGATGGGTTCCTTTTTGGTAACTTGTCTAACTCAGCACTGGGCTACTTTAATAAAGGCAGAGGGAAGGAATATTCCCCCTTCTGTTTGACACTCACGGGTGGGAATGTAGATCCACTATAGTTTTAAACCCTGAACTACAAGAAAGACCTTGACAAAATGAAACGAATTCAATGACAGGTCATTAAAATCAGTGGGGATTGAAAACAATCTGTCCACAGAAGAGGTGCAGGAAACAGAGCCAGACTCTTCTCAGAGATGCACAGTGAAAGGACAGGAGGTGACACTCACAAGCTCCAAAAAGAGAAAATACAACTAGACATAAGAAAAAAATTTTTCAAGGAGAGTTGTTAAACATCAGTATAAAAGCAAGTCCAAGGAAGAGGTGTTGTGCCTAGTCATCCCACGCAGTTAGATCCTGATGAGTCACTGAAAAACTTGATCAGCTCTGCAGTTTGCTCTGCATTGACCTGGAGTTTTAACTAGAACTCCAGCGGCTCTTTCCAGCATAAACTATAAAATAAATATTAAATAAATGCACTAAGGAAATCCTATTTTCAATTCAGGAATTCTTATTGAGGGAAAGTGACAAATGCTAGATGTGCAATTACCTTTTAAACCCAAGACAACT
Organism: Certhia americana; assembly: GCA_018697195.1. NCBI lineage: Eukaryota > Metazoa > Chordata > Aves > Passeriformes > Certhiidae > Certhia > Certhia americana. The sequence goes on from CM031860.1 coordinate 35,430,074, forward strand.
AAATTTTCATGTAAACTGTTAAGACCTGGAAGTTAAATGGAAAGCACTTGCAGAAATAATTGTGAGTGCAGTTTTAAAGACCCATACAGAAAAATAGAGTTTAGTGTACAAACTGAGAACAAAGCACATGAAGAAGTTGTGTTATTCTAACATAACATGTAGCATAAAATAAAACTGGCTGTTGAACATTTCTCAATGAAACTATCTGATTCAATGAAAATGAAATATGCTAATATTACCCCTCAAGAAAGAGTGGCACATTAAAGAGGCACAATATAGAAAAGCTTGACATCAGCAGACCATAACATGATCTTTGAAACAAAATGCTCTGGACCTAAAGGAACTTCACTCATTTTGCAAAAATATGCAAGGGTTGTGTTGCACAGCTGCCTTCTGCCCACAGATCCCACTGAGAGCAATGCACACTGGTTGTACAGAGAACAAAGCAGCCCAGAATTACTTTGAGGAAGGACTTCAAACATATTAATAATCTAGCAGGTGAAACCTAAATTTGCATAGGGATGTATTGATTGCTACTAAGAGGAGATGTGTGCCATTGACAAAACATACTCAGTGTGCAATATTTAAATATAATGTTCCTTTAGATTGCTTCAATATATTTTTTCACTTACTGGTTCTATGTAGAGTTTAAAATCTACTCCTGTCCAATAACTACATTATAACTACATTATAGTTACACTGACGTGTTTATAATAGTTTTCATAAATAAAAAGTTGTATTATTCCAAGATAATACAAATTCATTCAAGTTCTAAATGTCTCTGTAGAGCAGTGTAATCACAAGCAAAAATGCATGCAAAAATGTAGCAAATGAAGATTATTCTATACTTCATTCAAAAAAAAAAAAAGTATCATATCCATACAAATTTTGCATAAAGCAAGATTAAATATTCTGCAACAGCAAAGCAATAGGTAAAATGCTGCAATTAGCTGTAAACCATCTGAAGTATTACTTTCAATGAAAAATTGATATATATAGCAATGACTGCAAGTGACTATAGCTATTAACAGGACCATTTCTTTTTGTTTTCCCCCAAAAATCGATTCAATAGTACATTTATCACTGCTTACAGCCTGTGAATAACCTCTTCTGTTTCAGTACACAGGTACACTGACTTGTGGGATTTAGTTATTTAGTTTCTGTATTTTTATTTGATTTTTAATAATAATCCTTCCAAGTGTGACACTAGTAATTTCTAACATCATGTCAAACACCATTACTGTAGGCCTGGAATTTGTTTGTCCTTGATTTGCCTCATGCATTTGGCATTTAGATGCATGCAAAATTCTAATAGCCTCCACGCCTACTACTGCTTTATTTTTCAAAAAAGCTATTTAACTGAAGTCCTGAAAGAGTCAAATGCTCTACAGATGTTAATGGCTCAAGGCCAGCAAATGCCTTCCAGTTTAAAGTCTGATTCAATACACTGTTTTTACACAGTAAGGTTTTCATTTCTTGTGCCCCTCCCCAATTTCTTGCAAATGCCATTTCCTTTTTCAAATTAAATGTAAAATTATTTACTCTGCTGTTAATCAAGATCTGTTAAACTGTTTACTGTATATTTTTAGCAAATATAGCAATTACTTTGTAAGCTAGAATCTCTGTATGGCATGTTGCTGTTCCTCATTTATGCACTCAGAATTCAGAATTTCCTTTGCCTGTCATTCCATTTTAAGTGTTTATCAGCTCTTAAAAGAATCCAATGCCACATCAGCTTTTAAATTTTAATCATCAGTATTTCAGTAGTGAGTAATGGAGTTTACACACTGGCAGCCATAAATCCCACCTTCAGTTTTGATTTTGTATCAATATTTTTGACCCCCCCTAATTTAAACCTGAACTGAAATACATCTTCTGAGGGACAATCCTGAGGGTTATTTTAACAGATCAGTGCATTTGGGTGGGCCAGGAGTTATGGGGGAGATAAGAGAATCAATGAAAATAAGGATCACGCACCAACAGGTGCAGAGTTTGAACTAATCCACACTCCTCAATCTAATATAATCCACATTTAATCCACGCTCCTCAATCTAATATAATCTAATAACCAGTGAGACTCCAACAGCACCAGCATAACTTGTGCTTATCCCACAAGCAGGGCAAAGGGAGGACAACGCAAAGGAAGTCTTAGTGCTTGTTTGTAACAGAAACCACAATCACTGATCCTGCCAAGCCTAACTGAGAGAGGAAGAGAAAGATATGAAAAACAATCACAGAAAAAGCAATTACAGAAATGACAAACTTGAGACTACTACTCCAATTCTGCTGGAGAAGAGTGCTGTGGGGTAATGTTCACTTAGCCTTAAAAAATGTTAAAATAACAAATTCATTTAAAGAACTTGAACAAAAGGTACACTGTGCATTTCCAAGAAGAACTAAATGAATCATGTAACTCAGAGGAAGAGAAGGGGTGAAGGTTAAAATAATTTTTTGACCTTTCAATTCTTGGTTGTTCTGAAAGACAAAGCAGATTATGGTTCAACTGCGACAGCTCAGGACATCTGCATAAATTCAGCTACGCAAGCAGCAGCACTGGATAAGCTATCTGCATTCACCAAGGCCCCTTGGTGAAATATTAAGCCTTTCCTAGACCCCAGACTACCCCAACAAACTGTAGGATGGCATTTTTGAATGTGTTTTTTTTTGGGGGGGAGGGAAGTGTGCATGGAAAAGCCTCTCGCCTTTTTGAGTTTTAGCTGAATTTGTGTCTCTTCTGGCTTTTTTCCTAAGTAATTCCTGCCTTCTATCAAGCATTCTGTAATCACTAGAAGTGAATCTGCTCAATATTCTTACTACAAGTAGAGAAATTTAATACATTTACAGCAGGATTCTCCAAACCTTTTATGGTGGTTATCAGCACCAGAGGCAATGGCACAACTATTACTGCAGCAAGTTCCTACTGGGAAACATGTTGCTGTCTTTGAAGATTCATGGTCTAGAAAAATCACTCACAACTGTCACCTTTAAAGGAAAAGGCATTTCTCAAAGGAAACTGCTAAACTTGATCACTCTCCACTATCAAATTTACTCTATTTGACCTATCAAGCCTCCAGACATGCAGTCAGTGCAATAAAGATTCTGTTTAAAATCCTGAACATTGATAAGAAACGTATTTGCCTCTGGCCAAAAGCAGAAGACAACATATAAGACATTAGAAAAGATATCAGAAAAACATATGCACATCAAAAAGCTGAACAAGAAGAAACTGCATTTGTAGCACAGATCTCTATGTACAGACAAGACAGCAGCAATCCACTTATTGCTGTTTGAGTGCCTGAGGGGTAGGTCAACGACAGAGGTAGGTAACACAGACATATCACTGTCCAAGTCCAACAGTCTTTAACTGGTAAATAAAGCCTTTCCCTTCTGTTTGGAAGAAAAGAGAAGCTCCTCTACAATCCTGGTTCTATTCACACCAACCTCAGCTAAACTGTACTTTCAAATATACTCAGGTTCTGGGCTGGGGAAAGAAACAAGATGGGAAAACCAGGCAGGATATACATCATAAGCTACTTTACAATGAATTATTTCCGGTATAGTCACAAAAGGCTTCTGTACCTTTAAGTGCACTTATTAGTGTAACTGCAAAGAATTGCCACCATCACAGAGCCTTAGTAAAAAGATAATTTTAAAAGACTGGTTTGTCTGAGGTTGCCACTTTGTGGAGATTGCTGAACAATCTCTACTTCCACCAAAACTAAAATAAAGTATTTGGAACAATACAAAGAGATGTTATAATCTAAACCTTGTTTCTATATGTACACTATGCAGAAGAAGCAGCTCAATTTGATATAAAACATTACTTGGACATTGTACAACTGGTCATCCACAGATCTTCCAGGGGGAGTGGAACCACAAAGTTTTACAATGGTTGGCTTTGAATTTCAAGTATAGTAATCAATTTATATAGTGATTTTGGGGGAGCTTGTAAAGAGGAGTAATTCAGACAGGCAGTATTAACCCTTCTCCTGTGACAAAGTCATGCAGGCAGGGGCTTAGTTTTTGTCTTCTTTTATTTAGTGGTAGGAACATGATATAACTTAAAGGCTGTTGGTTCGGACTACACTACAGTAACACACTGCCTTACACCTAAGCCACCCAACAACATGGCTCTGTGAATATCTTAGACAAAGTCCACAGTTTAAATAAATTATGTTCATTGTCAAGGATTAAAAAAATGGTAAGAAAGCCCAACACCTTCCCCACCCTCCAGCTACATACTCTTTTTATAAGTGCATCATCAGAAAGTTCATTACCTGAGTACTAATAGATCTGGTTCCATCTGTTGCTTCTACTGTCAAGTTGTAATTTGATTTCTGTTCTGCATCAAGAGGTCTTGCAACAATGATAGTTCCTGTGCCTTTGTCCACATCAAAACGACTGTCATAGTTGCCACCTTGTTCAGGAAATTGTGAGAGGGAGAAGTTAATAAAACTCATTATTGCTTCATTGTTTTCATGTATGATCATGTTCTGTCTTCCAATGCTTAATGAAGGTGGAACCATATATACTATATCTACATATACACATATATATACATTTAGTTTAAATACTTCGGGTTTTTTTCCTGGTAACATGATATGCTACTAATAGGTATTTAAAACTGAGCAGTTTTGGACAAAACTGACTTATCTGGTTCATGGAAAGTCAGCAGGTATATTCTTATTAGCAAGATTCTCTACTCTAAAAAAAAAAAAATCCATGGAATTTAATGATTCCATGTAGCAGGAAATTGAGAATAACTGCATCAAATGCAATAGTTTCTTTTGGACAGATTGTCAGCTACTAAGTCAAAAGCATACTCAGGCATACAGTCATATTTTTGTCTTTTGGAGCAGAGTACATATTATTATATTTGTATAGGACTATAGGTAAGGCTGAAAAAGCTGCAGTACCTCCAAAGAATTCTCATCTTAATGCTGAGTATCTAAAGAATTCACTATCTCACTCCTACGGAGATAGTGAGGACTCAAAACAGTGCTAAATGTTTAAGTGCCCAATGTAAAAATATGGTCAAGTTCATTTTCTGAAGCAAATTATTTTAATTTCCCTTGTGAAACTTTCAAATCACTCTTTGAAATATAGTTAAATAACTGTGTAGATCAATAGCTACACTCAGTTGCTTAAACATTTAATTGATCATCATCATCCTGCCACCCAGAGCAGACTGTCCTGAGAATGCAATGTCCATTAAGTCCAAATACTATTAGCGATGATGAATATGGCCATTTACCCACAATTGCTTTAGACCTCTAAATAAACTGCCTAAAATGGAAGAATCAATTTTTATTTTGGTCAAGCCAGTGCTAGATATGGCAAACCAATTTCTCCTAATTATGGGCATGTGTTTTTCTAATTATATTTTACAAGGATAGCAGATAGCATTCAGATATTATCTGAGTGCGCTTTTTTCCTTTCACAAGATTACACATGCTAAGCTTTGCAAATCACTAAATGCCTTTTATGAAAAGCCAAGGTTAAAAGTGAGAGGTGAGAAGTGAGAGTTCAAACTTGAACTTAGTCCAAGAAAAAAACAGTAAATACTGAAATGAGCCCCCATTCACATGTAAAAAGGATTTCACCTTTAGAAGGTTCCACTGCATGACAAACATACCAGTTCAGGAAAGATGGGCTGGATTTTGCTTCACTGGATTTAAGATATTTGATAATGACCAACATTGCATAATTTTTCTAGTTCAATTTGAAGCCAATTCCTCTTACTGGCCCAACAGCAGTTTCTGAATCACTTAAATGGACAGAAACTGGACATCATGAAAGGCACCACCTTTCTTCTTAACAGATTTACATGAATTTTTTAATGGGTTTTGTGCAGTATGTCAATTTCAGAAGGTGAATCTAGCTTTTCCTTTTATAGCTGGCAGACAAAACCATTTTCTCAGATGTCTCAATGAAGTCCTCTACATTTTAAGTGAGCAGTAAAGTGAAAGAACATGAATCCTGACACAAGGACAAGCTCTCTAACCAAAATTTTTCCCTTCCTTATAAAAAAAAATCACCAGGGCCTTGCCTGTCTTTGTAATAGTAGTGATATCTGGTGATCCACTGAAGCAGAACTCAACCCAAACTTCTGCATCTAGTACACTGAAAGTGTAACAGCAACAGTTTTGGCCAAAGCCAAAACTGGATGCTCAGAATTGATGCTGAATAAATGTAATGATGACAAAACAAAACAAAAACGAACCTGTCACAAATGCAACCGTGAGCACTTTGATTTCCGAAGGGTTAATAAAATAAATAGTTTATAAATGTACGCTTTCATTTCAGATCTCATAATCTGGTAATAAATTATGTGATCTCAGCAGATACCTTCTGCTGTACAGTTCAGGTCACAAGCCATCTGTAAGATGTAAAATACTTCACTAGCAAGCTTGTCTCCTGGCTCAGCCAAAAAGAAAGAAAGCATGGAAAGCAAGCACAGAATACAAAGGAAAGCTGTCAATCAAATTCATTCATGCTATTAGAAACAGTAAAAGAGGGTACTAAAGTGACCACCTGTAAGAGTAGCCCATAACTTCACAACATGATCACATATCAAAATTTCCAAAACACTTTTACTAAGAAAACTGTCAAAATAAAATGGTTTATTTTACAATGCTTGGAAAAGTTATGCTTTTTCCCCATGGAGTTTTCTGAATATGTCTCTCTAAAAAGAGCAGGAAAAGATAATTTTCTGTATTAGGCATACAATAAAAATATGTAAATGTCCAAACTGTTCTGCATACTTCGAAGGAGCAGATCAAAATAATACTATCAATCAGAATTCTATTCAGATGTACACACTGTTCAGAGTGCATAGCAGTTGAAGCATGCTAAGAACAATAGGAAAGTACATCCCCAATCTAATTAACAAATTTTGCAAACAAAAAGGCCCCAAAAAACATAACTGGTGTACTGTGTTCAGACTCCAAAAACCTCTGAGGGCTCTCCTATCTACTCTCTTTTATCTCCATGAACTGTTCATCTTTTCCTGGCAATGTCACTTTCTTAAGCTTTACTTTAATGGACTCATTTTTGGTCTACTTTGCTGTTGACTGGATAACCCTAATTTGAATTGGAGTACATGATAACTTCTCCTTTTTCCTGCTCATTTTTATACTTTCTGCTTTTCTACTCCCATATCTGTGTGCGTTTGAGTGTGTTTGGGAGAACAGTGAAAGAGCAGCCTCGGTTCCAAAATACCTCTAATGCAGAACTTTGCTCCGATGAGAATGCAGGAAAGCATCCTCAACTTTTTAGTCCCTCTAGAGGGTCATACAGATCTGTAACCCCTAGATTTGTATAAATACCAACACCTTTTATTTAATTATAATCTATTTGGACAGGAGTGTTTTTTTTCAAGAATGCATTAAAAAGAACCATTAAAAAAATTCTATACTAGTATTTAATGCATTAGCAATGATTATCACTATCATCACAGGTTGTTCATGCACAAAGTATGATTTTAGGGAAGAATTGTATCTGTTTGCATGTGCTTAAAATTTTTTTGAAAACACACTTAAGTATTTGGCATTTATATATTCCTGCTATTTGTGTCAGTTTCATAAACTTTATTTTTAACTGTTGCTGTTAGAAATACATAACGGAAATACATAACAGCAAAACAGATGTTTAAACTACTAAAATTATTGAAAAATAGTTGAAAATATGCTCTTTCCAGCAACTTAACATCATAATCATGGCTAAAGTTTTCAGTAGTAACCAAGATGCATTCTTCTCTCGTGAATATAGTAGAAAAATCGAATCTATCAAATCGCAAGTCAATCAAAAATCTGATAGACTGGCAGAAAGAGTTTACTTAAGACTAGAAGCAGTTTACTTAAGACTACAAAGCACCTCTTCTGAAACAAGGCTATGTCATTCTCCTTGATTCTAACACACTTAACACACAACAGAACTTGGTGTTGCTATCAGCTATGCAGCACTGGTGCTCGTAAGTCTAGTGACTAAGCCAAAATTTCAAAAAAGTACTATTAATTCTGTTACCATGACATCAACAGATAGTCATATTAATGGTTAGAAATTGCCTTTCAACAGTAGAGGTTAAGATATGATTTAGTAGAAAGAATATGTACAGGAAGATTGCTGGGGTTAGCAACATTGCAAGCTTTCCTTTTAGTACTGAATCAGAGGACAGCAAACTGAAAAGCAGCCCTGAGGAGAAGCAATCCATGTGAACAATAAAGTATCTTTTTGAGTGTTCTATTCTGATTTGCAGAAAACTAGAATCTTATTTCCTTTCCTATCATACAGTCTGTGAGATTGACTTCATTAGTTTTCATTTTGGTGACACAATATTAATAAATGACTTAAAACTGCAATACAGCAGATATTTTGTACCTTAATTTTAATCTTTGATACAAAGTGGCATTGATAAAAATTACATAATTTTGACTCATAAAATCTACATCAGGATTTAAAGAATGCCAAAACCTTGCATTATTTGGAAGACTGATTAAAACCAAGCTGCAATGAGCCCTCTAGTATCTCAGACTCCATGCATTTGTTTCTAATAATAAAGGCCCTTAAGGCATCCTTACCCGTTATGTCAAACCAAAGTGGTGTTCCAAGAGGTTCAACAGCTATTACACCAATCATATGAGCAACTGGGTCACTTTCCATCACCGTAAAAGAAAAAAATGATTCCTCAAAATAAATAGGCTCTGTGGGTGGGGTGGGCTTTGGAATCCATTCTATGTGAAGCCGTGTAGTTGAAGATTTTTGCGGACGACCATTATCTACAGCTTTAATCTGTGAAACAGACACATCTTTTAGACTATAGGGTCACATAAATCATTATGTCACATAAACAGAAAGCAATAATAAGCTCCAAGCATGTTTGCCCGTGTGAGATATTTCCAAAAAGGTTAAGTGTCTCTCAAAGTGCCACTTGCCCTTCATTATCTGGGCAGCAAATGGAGAAAAAGTATGCAGCGCCTGATAGCAGCACAAACTGTAACCATAAATTCACTTTTATTTTGCTTTCTTCCTGAAGGTGAGTCAAACTGATTGTTTATGCTCCCTCATCACATAAATTATCTGTCAAGTTCTGGGAAAGAACAGCAGTTCTTAATATACAACACAAACATCTCAAATCATCCTTTAATAAAAACAAAACAAATACACAGAACAATACTTCTAGATTTATTGAAGCTTTCTTCGTTCAGATACTGCAGTCACTCACCTGCCAGCTACTAAATAAGAAATGAACAGATAAAAAGAACACTTCACATATTCACGATATTCAAGATTTTCACTCACTGAAAGTATATCGTAGTCCCTTGCTGCAGAAAATTTCTTCGATGAAACCACTCCAGTTTTTGGTTCAATAAAGAATTTGCCATGTTCATCTCCATCTTCAATGCTGTAGGAGATCTCTGCATTGGGGCCTTCATCTTTATCTGCAGCAATAACTCGATAGATCGGCTCTCTCCTAGCAGTTCTCTCTCTCTCGGGCTTGCCACGCTCTGGAAGCCGAATTTTGTAGAATTTTTGCAAGAATTGAGGCTTGTTGTCATTCTCATCTAAGACCTTCACAATCACCCGTGCAATTGTTGATTTTGCAGGAGTGCCATTGTCTGTTACTGTTACCTGTTTTTATTAACAAGGGCAAAGTTAGAGATCAAATGAGGTCTTCCAACAATGTTCTTCCCTAAATGAGATTTTCCTACAACTGCCTAAACAACTGTACAGTTATTCCCTACCTTCAGTTAAAGCACGTGCCTAAAGCTATTGAGTTTTTACAAAAGACACTTGAAAGTATATTCAGCTATTATCTTAATATTTTGACACATGAAATGCAAATATTCATGATCATCTCTAACAGATGTTATGATTTTCACATGTATGAATACTTGTTCCCTTTAGTATTTGTAGTGGAACACCACCCCATACCTTTCAGTTCACAAAAAAAACCAAACCAACCACACCTGATGAGAAAACCAAAGCATATCCCAAGTGAGGAAATTACAAGGGGTATGGGATAACATGACCATTAACACAAAATTAGCATTACCCTGAACCAAGCAAATAACAAAGGCAAATTTAAGAAATATCTTTTAGATTTGAATGCAACATCAGTTTTAAAGACATTACTGACATAACCAATATACTAAGATAGGAGAGAATAACATGAAGCTAATCTAAAATAACTACATAACAAAGTGCACATTGGAACTCAGAAAACATAAATTTGGAATAAAAAATGGGGCATATTAGTTACTATTATGTAAGCAGAAGTGCAATCAAAGATCAAATTTAATAGCAAAAAGGAATAAACCCCACCAACCCATCTGGTTAACATTTCTCATGCTCAAAATGCTCAATTAATTATCCAGATGCTCAGCACTTGGGTCATAATACTGTCCACCATTCTGTGCATTTCTGGGTTTCTTTCCAATCTATTATCAGAGTTGTAAATATAAAACTAACACATGGGAAATCTGCTCCTTTAGGTCTAGGCTGTCTGTCAGTATCCCTCTGTAGTTAAGGGTTCTTCTGTCAGATACTTCACAGACTTTTAGTTAGAACTTTAACAACCACTTGTGATTCAAAATGAACAAAGAATTGTAAATTACACCAGGAAGCAATAAACAGTGTTCCAAACTAAAGAGCAATGAGCTTAAACTGCTATTTTATACAGAATGATGAAAGCAGGATGATTTATATACCATTACGTGACATTGTAATCCTAAAAATAAACTTTCTGAGTTCTGTACATGTTAGCTTAAGGTTATAAAGTTAAGCTTAAATTAGCATGATTGCTAGCAGACAACTGCCCATAACATTACACTGTGAGAGTGACCTCTAGTATAAGTTTTGGCCCAGAACAAGCAGCGCACACACACACACACACACACACACACACACGTTGCTTAGCTGCAGCCTGAGAATTCACACAATTCAGACACAATTTTCAACAAGCAATTGGATGTGGCTGTGGCCACCCAGTTCCAGAGATAAAGTGAAAGCAATCAAAGCCAAATAGGGCCATGTCACCTCAGGATCAGAAAACAATCCACACCTCATTTTATTTACTGCATAAATCGAATTAAAAAAACCCAGTATAATATACTGAGAAGTAAAAATCCTTATGTACCAATTTTACAACCAATATACATAACAGTGGTCAAAAAAAAAAAAGACATAATGGACATGAAGTGCTTTAGGAAACTGAGATAAACAGATTTGAGGAGGCATTTTGAAAAGAGAATTACATAAATACTTTAAAATTTATGGGAATACTATGTCTAGTACTAAATCAGATTTGCCATTTTATTAATTTTGTTACTATTACTTCTAGAAACACACTGCAGAGGAAATTCTGCCCCATTGCTACTTAGATACAAAGCAGTTTCTTTAAAGTTGATACAGAAATGAAAATAATGATTAAAAAAATTGGTCTAACAGCTCGCAATGCACCAAAGGGATACAAAAGGCCTAGGAAGACTGCACATATACTGCAATTATGCAACAGGGTATTTTGTGCTATATCAGGGAATAAACACATTTATCTCCATGTCTCTGCAGTCATTGCACTCCTATTGGAACATCTTTCTAAGGATTTCACAAGTTTTGAGTAAGTCTAGAGTTGCTTCTCTGTCTTTAACACTAATTTGGCCAACTACCATTGCAGTCTTTTATCTGTCATCCAGGACAAGAGGCACAATAAACATTCCAGATAAATCTTTGGACATAAGGATCACCGTGAATATTAAGTCTTCACCACAGGGAACTACCATGCCATTACACTGCTCGACAACACTGTGAAACTGTGTGACTTAAAGTTCTCTGTGTGTTTTCCTTTCAGGCTGTTTAACAGAGAATGAAAAAAGCTCTTAAATAAACTCCAGGCAATTAACTAAATGTAGTTAAATAAAAGCACTACATCAGAAGTTTCATGCTCTTGGACTTGGGCTCTATAATGCATGTCTTGCAACTGATGTACTGGTAAACATGTTATGCAGAAAACAGGGCTACTCACATACCATCCTTTTGCATTCCCCACATTATAAAAACATGTTGCACTTTCTTTTTCAGAAGCCTATACTCAGCAAAATTTAGGCTGAAATAGCTATTCCAATAATTGCACAGGAAGATAAAAAGAGGAATCATACTCCTTTTAACAATCATGCCTTTGTACAATTTGAATGTAAATCTTTGTTTTGAGATATAGAAAAAAAACTGCATTCAATCTGTACCTTTACTCTTTTTTAGCAATAACACAATATTTTTATAAGATAGGTGGTTATCTGCATTGCAACATAATGAGCACAGAAGGAAATTACTTCTGAAATCAATTTTTTTTAAATTCCTCATATAGTAATCAAGACCGACAAACTTAAATCTCTGTAAAAGAGCAATGAACTTACAGTCACTGTTTTTCAGCCATCTAAATAAATTATTTACCTCCAGTATGTGCTCTCCCTGCTGCTCTCGATCTAGTTTTCTGGATGTGGTGGTAATTAGCCCTGTAAAGGTAAAAGAATAATTAATAAGATCCTTCAAGAAAATAATCTGAATGAAGGTTAGGTTAAATCAGCAGTTACTGATATTCTCAATATCAATTTCTTCTTAGGTGGCCACTTCCATTTTTGTAGAATTTACGCTTTTGTTAAGGGAAGGGGTGAGGGGTTTCCCATCCTTAAAACTTGTTAGAATATTCTTTGCAATCTGAAAACTAAGTTGTTGTAACACTTAAGACAAATAGTTCCAACACATCTGTGTGTGTTATGTTTCTGACAGAGTAAAAAATGCAATTCTCCCACATGAAATCTTCTTTTCATATGCCTTTTTCAAAGGGTGTTGATGGACATTATCTGAATTAATTACCAGTCTCTTCTGGAGAAACACCTATTTGTAATATTAGTGATAAAGGCAAAGAAGGATAACCTGAAGAGACGCAGTAATAATGGAAAAAACATAGCAATTTGTCTGTGTTGGCTTAATTTCACAATGACAAGTGGTCAAACAGTTGCTGTTGACAGTAGCAGAGAAGAACGACAAGCTTTTGATGCATGATGTTGTATTTTATCACAAGACTTTGATACACTCCTGATGCAAGATTAGGAGGGCATGATGGGGTTTGCTTTAAATGAAGGAAGTCAGAGTAAGAGGTAACAAAAACACAGTGAAATTTAATACAGAAGGATCTTATTTGAATTAGTTCTCTCTACCAGTTAGTTCAGAATTTTAACTATTGAGTTTCATGAAAAGTAAACTTAGTCAACTCTCAATTACAGCAGAATGATTTGCTATCGTGTGAGTTAAATGTGCCATGGATGCAGGCACAAGAGAATGCAGTTTCTTTGCTGCACAAAAGCCATTAACCTTTTTGCAGGTACAAGCTGGTCCCACAAATACCATTGCTGTGTTCATGTGGGACTGAGCCTGTGCTAGTAAATCTTGCTAGACCCAACCTGGCCTTTCATGAAGCGAACACCAAGGTTTGGATTTGCCCAGCTTAAGCAGCTACTGATCAAAGCATCCCATATTCTCCAAAGCAGCAACAAAGAGGATACTGTAATGTCAGAAGACATTTTATCCAACTATTCCAGCCTTTGATACTGAAAGGAAAGCATTGCCATCTTGATCCTTAATTACCAAACTGGAAGACAAGGAAGCAATTACCCAATGAAGGATGAAATAGAGATCAAAATACAGGCAGCATACTTCATGTTCCATTTTCCAACTGCAGAGTAGTTTTTTTATTAATATGACCTTATATAAGGAAAATGAAAATCCACTTATAAAGTTTTCAGAGCAGGTCTGCTACAATAAAAAAAGCCTTCAATTTTGTCTCTCAGTTGATAAAAAGTAGAGTATGTAAGAAAAGCAATAAAGACTTCAATTTCACTTAAAAGAGAAAGGCCAAGAGAAACAGGACTGTATACCACAGGTGCATAGCTACTCAGTGCTGCTGACAAAAACAGCTGTAGTCTACTTACACCAACAAAATAGATAGCCTGTACTTAAATAATATGAACAAAACGTAATATAAGGCGATATTACAGATGTCAAATGTTCAAACTATTATCCAAAACACAGATAGTGCAAATAACAGCTGTTTCGAATATGGTCAGATCTGCCCTTGTTTTTCCAGCAATTTTGTTTGCCACTGTATCAAATCTGTTATTTATCTAGTATTCTACACAATGATATATCGTCTTCTCCTGCTTTATATTTTTAATGCTTTTACCGCACATAGAAGATATGTTTGCTATTGTTAGGATATATCTTTTGGTATTATGAAGTAATTGTCCTTAGTTACAAAGAAAAGGGGAAAGAAAATTAAAACATACAAAATCCCAAACCAACCAAACCAACCGAACAACAAGGAAACCAAGTTGCATTATTACTGTGAATTTAGGAAGGGGCAGGGGAAGAAAGAGAAAATGACGCGACAGATGTCTATTAACCTTCTTGAGGTAATATTTTCACATGGATTACACAGCTGTGAACAATGACAACTGAAAATATTTATCACATATTCTAAAAAGCTTTACTTTCCTGCCTTAGTCTGAGAAACACCTTTTCTTTTCACAGGCTCTATGGGAAACAGAAACTGTTAACTCAAGTGCACAGGGGCACAGCCACTGCCTCAACTGCTTCCTTCCAGCAAAGGGACTTGCAGGTGACTTCAGGAAACACAAGTTCTCCTAAAACCTCTTCCTACTGAGCACCTCTGTGAAAAAGCCAGCATAAGCCTTCCCATGAAGAATTAATCTCAAGGCTTTCCACCAGCTACAAGAGAAAAGGGTAGATTGCAGCATAGCCACTAAAAGAGTTGACTGTTGAATAGATAGGTTGAAGATGGGGAAAATCTCAAAAAACACAGGAAAAATAAAGCAATCTTAGCAGAAATACCTCACGATGCCTGCATTTCCCTGAATATTCAATAGATAGTTTATATGCTCTGACAATAATAAGACTCCATCTGTCACAGCAGCAGCAAGTAGAGAATTACATGAGATCAGAAAAATGGCATTTTCAATAGCTTCCTTTCTTGATTTTTCATCAAGAGACATGAATACTGGAGCCACCCCTAAAGATGGCAATTAATACTTGAAGGAAAAAAATATCAATCAAAAAACCATTCAAAAGCTTTTGCTTTACTCAAAATAAAATTCTGCCATGTACGACTACTTTACACACTAATGATTATTAAAGAAGTCCTGTTCCAGATAAAATTCCTGTTAATGAAGTTGGTCAATACAACTCAAATGGGTAAGCAGAAAAATATCCGGCAAGGACAAAATATACATGCTTTCATCTGTTAAAACCTCCAGTCTTTTCTGCCAAGCATGCCACACTTCTGTTAAAACACTTCAGACCAATAACAGAAGGGCTTAGTCTTCACCATATATATCCTGTATATTCAGCAGAAACTAATGCCAACAAAGGAAATGTAACACTTCTGGATTTAGAATCACATACACATGCATGACATTCTTTTTACTTAACTCTTTACTGCTAGACACTTTCCTAAATGCAAATTTAGCTTCAGTGAGGTGTTTCACTTCAGCTTAAGACTATAAAAGGTTTGATTATTGCAATCACTACGTTTTTCTACTTTTGCCAGGTTTTTCTATATTACAGGATGTTTAATGCTGCACCAACAGATCTCATCCATTGTTGAAGAGCTTTTCTGAACTATGGCTGTGATAATAAGGTCAAGTGTGCCTTTTAAGAGGGCTGGGGAGAATCTTTGGATCTAATGTAAGTCAGGTCCCTGCAACAAAAGCTACCACTCTGCTCTGTTCGCAAGTTTTTTTTAGATTGAGCTCCTTCTCTTTTCTGCAACACTTTGTGTATATCCTGGCTGTCCCCCTCCCTCTACAAAAATAAATGCATGACCACACTTTTGCACATACCATATCCCCAAAGGAGTGGAAAGTAAAATATTTCAACTAGGCTAAGAAGAAGACTGTAAAACATTCAGTTTTCAAATCTTTGTTATGAGATGGGGAGAATATATTTATTGCTGAATGAAATAACAGCATGTGTGAGAAACAGGTCACTGTGACAAACCATTCTATTTCAAAGCAAAACTGACTCAGAGTACTGTTTTGTAGTCATATTCTTGCATTTTGCTTCTGCCTCCTCTTATCAGCCCCCCTCTCCCAAAACCAACAGAAACAATAAGCTCCAGTAAGTCACATTACTATTACTTCACGTAAGATCAACATCACTATGGCAAGATGAGTCAAGCATTCTTGAGAAATGCAAGTTTATAGAAAATATTTTTAAGATAATGATGAGGAAATGTTATCTCTAGTGAACTAGTGCAATTTTTCTATTTAGTAATATTTAAAAACTTGTCCTACCAGAAACATTTTCACAACAGTAGCTTAATAATTTAGAGGGTCTTAGGATAAATCATAGCTGTTCTGCCTCACTAGCTGAAGAGCTACTAGAATCAATTGAAACTAACTGCAAACATCTGTAACAAACAAAACAAAAAAACCCCTGTATTAGTCACAAATACAACAGTATTCTCCCTTCATTCCTTATCTGATTTTACATTCTGGGGATGCTGTCTATTGGAGGTCTACCCCAAAACTTAGAGAATCACAACTGAATTCAGATAAAACTTACTTCAGATTTCTATTTTAAATAATAGCAAAGCAAACATAAAAAAAAAAAAAAAAGGCAACTACAGCATACAATTATGTAAATGTAACTAAAACTGCTACATTTGGAACAGAAATTAGCACCAGAGATCAGATATTAGCAGGGATTTATTTTACATCAGTTCCCAGCTATATCATATTATCTGTTTCTGAAGACTAGCACATCAACAAAAATTTTCATTCAATGCTGAAATGGCAGTATCTTTTAAAAACAGAATATTAGGTGGGCACTATGTTAAGAATTATCTATTAGCTATCTTTATGGCACAAATGATCTCAGTGATGAAAGAAGTGGCATCAGAAAAAGTGGTCTTTGCAAGGGGGGGAGGAAGGCTCAAAGTTTCTATCTTGCTGCATATACATTATGCATCCCCATGCAATTGTGCTTTCTCAAATATTTGCAGACTTTTCAACTGCACATTCAGCTTGAGATGATGAAGATTCTGGAGCTGGGAGGGAGTTAGCCTGTTAGACATGGCTAACCCCCACAATGAACCAAAAGACTAAAGCAGATGCCAAGTGTACTATGCACTGTCCCATGAGTTTGAACCGATAGGCTTGATTTGAATTAGTATAACACTCTTTGAATTGCAGTATACAAAAAGAAGTACAGTTTTTCTGACCTTTGAATGAATTGGCACTGAAGAATTAAGGAAGCAGCAACAAAATTCTTTTATCACTAACTTCAACAGATACAAGTCATAAACTAAACATGAGGAAGGCCATATTTTGTCAATCTGGTTTTTGTCCTTTGTGTTAAATGCAAACCATAACTAATCGGCAGAAATGGTTTCTCTGGACTGCATAAGTCAATTATCACTTAAACTCTCAGTTATGTTTAGTGCAACTTAGTCAATTATTATTTTAGCTCTTGTTCCCCCACTTCAACCCCAAACCAAACAAATTACTACTGGATTCTAAAGGGTTTTCTTTTTTTATTTTTAGCACATTGCTATACTTTCAATACTTGTTATACTTGCTATACCTTTATTTATCTCTTTACAAGCTCTTAATATGTAAGATTTGAAGGAAGTATGGATTTTAAATAAACATATGGCTGTAATGGTAACCATAGCTAGTGCATAACACAGCCCAAAACCACTGAGAAAATTAAAGCAAATATTCCGTAAGTCAAAGACCAATTATGTCTCTTTAAGTGATATACTTCTTACTATCTAGAGATAGTCTCACTTCAAGGCAAGGTTTCCTACTAAATTTTGTTATTTAAGAAGTAGTATATCAAATTCAAGACAGCTTTCCCTTCTAGACAGAGGAATATATTTTTCTTTTGTATGACAGACTAAGAAGTCCACAGGAATCAGCAGTTTCCTCCTGACAGAAATACTAGGTGTGATCAAGTCATTTCTTAGACATCTCTCATAATACAGTGAGTGTCAAGTCTCACTGTCTGAAAGATCACTTATCATGTAATTTTAAACTTCTTTCAACATCTCACCACTTTCCAAAACATGAACAAAATGACTGATAAAACAATAATTCATGATTATTTCATCACTGACACATAAAGATGATTGTTTTTCAGCCTTGTTTCTACTGATTTCAAGTTAACTGTGTTTTACACCTAACTTACCGTACAATCAATGACCATCAGAAAAGGCCCATATTTTCTTTCTAAAAATGTTCAGATAAGCTTTTTGGTATGACTGTAGTCAAATCTTATTTTCTACATAAGACAAAAAAACGGCTTTCCAACCAAACCAAATGAACAGGTTAACAAAAGCAAGTCAATAAAAATTAATAGCAGAGGGATTGAAGAAGAGATTCCAGCTTTGCAGCTGGCAAAAAAAATAAACCCTCTCTTACTAGCCATGTAACGACTGATGGTGACTACTGTAAGCTAGAAAGCCTAATACATCACCACTGTCGTACGTCACCATGAAGGCAGACTGCTGAGTTAAAAAAGAAACAAGATAGCACTAACAACCTATCACACTGGAGCAAGTACATCACAAAGGAACTGAACTTTGGCTTACATAGTCTTAAAGATAATTCCTTAGCAACTTCATTTGCTTTTCATTCATAAACTTTTTCTTGTTCTAAGCACCTTAATAAGTCTCATCGAAACCAACAAAAGATCAGACACCAGTGATTTTCTAATGCTGAAATATGATTGTAAATATATAGTCCCAAAAGAAACTAATATAATTTACAAGCACCTTAAATGGTTGCAATTGCCTATTCTGCTCAAGTACAACACCTAAAAACAATCATATAAAAACAATCATATTCTTTCAATAAAGGCCTCAAAAATGGTACCACTTTTCAAGAACTGAGAGCCTGGACTCCTCTTTCTATTTTCCTAGCCTTACACTCTCTCCATTAGTTCTGCTATTGCTTGCTTGTTCTCTCTGGCCTCTTGAATTTTACCTTTTTTTTTTCCTATGCAGTTGTTTAGGTAGAACAAAGACTCATTCTACCTAGCAGAGCTCACAGCCTGTGACTAGGAGACTGTTCTGGATAGTCTAAATGCATTTTTGAGGCTGAAGACTTATTTTCCACTTCATAAAAAACTTCCTGATGAGGTTAATTAAACAAATGAGTTACAATACCCTATCTTTAGAAAAATTAAAATGCAAGGCTACCGCAGTGCACTCCGATGAAGTCACTATTCCCTTTTTGTTAAATATAGCATGATGGCACTCAACTAGTACAGGCTTTCACAGTTTTTTTTGCCTTTTCCCTTTCAATTCCCATGTATAGCCATTCAAGCAAAAGCTAAGAGGACACTGCCACAGTGTATGGACACCTAAGTAAATTCCAGACTGAAAAGTCTGAAACACATGAAGGACAACACATTCTATTTGCTTTTCAGATCACCTTTTCTTTTTACTTAGGCATTTCCTTATTCCTGTTTCAAATGAATCAGTACTCCATGAAAAATAGTCAAGCAATAATTGAGATCTCAATTGATCTCAATGCAGGAGTGCATCAAACAAGAGGTAACATCCTGTCTGCAAGGGTGTATTTGAACAGCACATTTACTGAAGCACAGTAATATCACAGAATATGCTGAGTTGGAAGAGACACAGAAGGATCATTAAGGCCAGCTCAGTGTTTATTAGCTTGTTGCTTGCTACCAAGACAGACTGTAAGCTTTGTGTATTGGATCAAAAAGTAGGTTACTTCATCCTATGGCTAATATTTCATTCCACTAGGCACCATGTTTATCTGTAACCAGGCAATTTAACTACTCAATCCTACTACTATAAAGTGTAAGTGCAAGGTGCACATCTGAAGTTGAATCACTTACCTGAACTATTTTAACAGCATCCTGGAATCTGCTGAGCAGAATACTCATTAATCATATTTAATGTGATCTGAGCATGAAGCAAAGACAAGCAACCCACCAAAGACTATTTATGTGCAGCATAAGGAAGAAAAATTAATTTACCTAAACAGTTAATATGTCTATCTATCCGATATGACTAACACTGTAGAACTTCAATTTCAACTAGATTTCAAATGAAGTGTAAAATCAGTGTCTATTGATCATATAATTGTAGAAAATTCCACAAACGTATCAAACTGAAAGTAAACCAAGTAGTTTTGTATACTCTAATTAGTCACTGACTACATTATTCTTAGTCTGGATTTACTAAGCCAATGGTATTAACTTTTTCTGCAGTAGTTTTTTAAGCAGTAGAATTATTTGGGAGATAATGAAAAGGACTATATAAATAACAACAAACACCCAAATAGCTACATTAAAATGTCTATGATCCTGCATTCTCA
The DNA here is from genome assembly GCA_018697195.1 of Certhia americana. NCBI lineage: Eukaryota > Metazoa > Chordata > Aves > Passeriformes > Certhiidae > Certhia > Certhia americana. The sequence continues at coordinate 35,450,497 of CM031860.1, forward strand.
GTGCTTGAAAGCACTAAGGGTAAGAACAGTTTCACTGTCATTCATATTCTTTTGCTAGTTTCTGTCATACAAAAGATAAAACCCAGAACTGTAAGTCAAAAGCAGCAAAAGATAAAATCACCAGAAATGGTATTTCATAATTAACAACAAATACCTGAAGTAATTTTGAATGAAAGATTATACAACAAAACTCATGCATGGTTATTTCAAGTAAACTAGTAAGTGATGAGACATTTCCTCTAGAATGAACTTTGATCTTACTATCAACAGAACACTATACATTTTTGCTACCTCTTTGCTTACTTCGTGAAAATACTCTTACCTTCAAAAGCCACACCAATGCAAAGCTCAAATGCCTTCAGTAATTAACTCTAAGTTACCTGATGTCCATCACTCATCTCAAGATACAGCATCTTCAATAACTAAGTACAGTATTATTACCATAAAATCACACCCTCACCTTGAAAGAGCTTTTCAAACCTGACATAATCCTACTTTATGTATAGTGCTCTAAATTCCCTGCACATTTAAAACCTAAAATATTAATTTCTAAGTGAGAATTATAAAATGCTGCTGCCTCTTCCCTTTTTCTTTTGTTTTCAATTGTATGTTATTTCCTACATTTACAATATGGAATGTACTAGAGTAAGTACACTGCACTGCTTTAAAGGGAACTGTTTTTGTAACTGAACCATATACATAAAGAACTTCATGCAATGCTCATAAGAGAGATGATCAGGTAAGCTGCTGTCAAAGATCTTGCTTTGGCTCTCAGCAAAATTAAGGAACAATTTTATAGCTCACTCCTACTTAGTCCTTGAACTGTGACTCCACTGAGAATTTTTCAGAGAGAAAAATTATATTACTTCGTACAGAACGACATTCTTTTCTGGGATTTATCTATTTTCATTGATTAAAAAAAAATCAAGCTAAGCTGATGTGAATCAGGACACTAATACTGAGGAATCTTTTCTTATTACAAAATTAATCAATACTAATGTTTTAGTGTTGTTATAAACACTACTTAAAGTTACAATACTCAGAGATCCTACCAAGCCAAAGCCTGTTATCTATGAAAGCATGTGGGAATGTGGGACTTTGCAAGTGGCTCACAACAGTATCTGATCACTGTCTCTTCCTTGACTAGAATTAAAATTTTGAATTTTATATACTCTGGCTCAAAAGAACACATATAGGGAGAATCTGGCTCCCTTATCATTTCAAATGTATCCTTGGCAAGTTTGCATATGACACAAAGTTCAGTGGCACAGATGACACAACAGAAGGACTGGATGGCATCCAGAGGGATCTGGACAAACTTATGATGTAGGCTCACAAAAACCTCAAGTGCAAGGTGTTGGACTAGGGCAACCCCAGATATGAGTCCAGATTGGGAGACAAACTGAGAGCAGCCCTGCAGGGAAGGACGTGGGTGTTCTTGTGGATAAAAAGCTGGACAAGACCCTGCAATGTGCACTTGAAGCCCAAAAAGCCAACTACATGCTGAGCTGCACCCAAAGCAGCATGGCCAGCAGGTTGAGGAAGGGGATTCTGCCCCTCTACGCCACTCTGGTGAAACCCCACCTGGAATGCTGCATCACAGCTCTGGGGCTGGTCCTCAGCACAAGAAATATATGGACCTGTTAGAGCAGGTCCAGAGGAGGGCCACAAAAACGACCAGGGAGCTGAAGCATCTCTTGATGAAGACAGACTGACAGAGTTTGGATTGCTTGGAATGGAGAAGAGAATGCTTTGGGAAGACCTTATAGCAGACTCCCAGAACCTAAAGGGGGCAGATAGTCATGGGACAAGGGAGAGGGAATGAGGGAAGGTTTAGATTAGATGTTAGGAAGAAATTCTTTACTCAGAGGGTGGTGAAGAACTGGAATAGGTTGCCCAGAGAAGTTGTCCCATTCCTGGAAGTAAGAGCTTAAGACCACATTGAATGGGTCCCTGAGCAATCTGATCTAGTGGGCGGTATTCCTGCCCATGGCAGAGGCATTGGAACCAGATAAGCTTTAAGGTCTCTTCCAACCCAAGCCTCTGTTTCCATGACTGCTGCATCAGAACATGGGAAAATTGAAAGAGAACTTTACTTTCTTTTACTCTTGGTTTACAACACACATCTGTAGAGCATGACCTAAAGTTTTTATGTAGTTCTAGAGACAAAGAGAGGAAAAGGAAAGGAATGCTGTGTTTCCCATTAATTTTCCCAAAATTTTTCTTTTTCCAAAGAGATGTGAGAGAACAAATAAACAAATAAAGCCCCCCCACACCACATAAGACTTAAAAGATATGCTCTCTATATAAATGCTTTCAAGAAATTTTTTAAATAGCTGCCTCTATTATAGAAAAACTTCTATACTTGTAAATGCTAAACCTCTAAATAGTGTAGAGTGAGTGGATATGAAAATATTATTAGAAATTTCAGATATGAACTTGTTTTCCCAGTTACAAAAAAGACCTAGTATTTCAAGTGCTTTTAAAAACGAAAATCAAAGTACCTTTTTGCAGAATTAAACTCTTTTTACAAACATTTGGGCTAATTCTGGTCACATTTTCAATAAAGAAAAAAAGTCTGTTCTAGAGATAGTATAATCAAATACCTTACTTTCTCTGCATGTCACAGGAAAACACTTGAGCCCATGGACGCTGCTACATACACTGCGAGGTGTGTGACATAAGCGAACAATAATTGAGCGTGGCATTGTTTGCCAGCTACAGAAGTTGCATGAATGAAGTCAGCATTTTGATCTTTATTTAATTTTAAATCACGTAAGCATGCAGTATACCAACACTGGTTTTATCCAAGTTCCAAAATATTACGTCAGTTGGGATTAAAACCCACAAGTAGGTAAACAACAAAGATTTCCTTTGTTAAAATGAAGCCAATACTACCCTGTGGTCACTGACCCTTCATTTCCTCACTAAGTAATTCTCCAGTGTTATCGGAAACCCATGGAAGTTGTTTGCAGCTGTACCCATTTCCCATTTCACTTTGGTCTCCAAATCAGACACACCTACACACAAGCACTGCTTTAAAGGTTACTATGTAAAATGTACAGGATACAGTTATGTTCTAAAACAGGCAATTACTCAAAGTTTCAGCTGAATTCCCCAACTAATATCCTTATCTAAATGGAATATCTCCTACACCATAGGATTACTAATTTCCTTAAAGATATGTCCATAATATTCTCATAATAATACCAAAGCACTTCATGTATAAATTAATATATCTTTACAACACTCCCAAGTAATTAGGTCATGCAATTATTTCTATTTTACACCTACAAAACCTAAGTATGGGAAAATTAACAACTCAAAATTCATTTTGGCATTCTCCTGATCAGGTTGTTAACTCAAGTCCTGTTTTCAGAAGTATGCATCACTTTCACACCAAGTTTCATTGAAAGCACAGGAAGCTATACTTCTGTGATCAGCATTTCTGCCAGTCTGAATCAAAATTGTTATATGGAGCAATATTAGGTACCTCTCTTCCTCATTTGTTATTATTTCTTTAAATTTCCGAGGTAAGGTATAGCTACTCAAGAAAGTGTTTTTTGCTACCCAGCCCTGATTTCTTCTCCAAGTGAAATCTGGTTGGCACAACAAATGCAATAGAAGTCCTGGGAAGCAGAAAGAAGTATACCAATTGGGCAAAAGATTGGAAATTATTTCTAGCCTGAATATATGGGCAATATAATGCGAAAAAAGTATAAGGGTCCTATATGGATACCTGGTTAGGATTCCGTTTTCTTGCTCAGTAATCCTAAGGAGAGCTGGAACTCCTTTCACTATTCAAATGCAGATTTTGCCATTCAAGTGTGCACACTGCCACTTACAAAACAGTATAACCTTCTTCCAGGCACCTTAACTCAGAATTCTTTGAGATACTAATCATACAAAGCCTGTAACATTGAGCAGTAGCCGTGTTCAAAACACGTTAATAGCAAATCTATTTCATCCATATGGAAACTGATATGGAGTTCAGGGAATTCAGTGAGCTTTTTTCATTAAAGAGAGTTCAGTCTAATGTCTCTAGCTGTACAGTAATTAAGGAAGTTCTCCCCAGCTCTTCAATTTCCATGTCTACATATATGCTGAGTTATTGTTAGTCATTTAAAAGTTAATACCTTTCTTCTAGTTTCACATGATGTTTGCTATCCCACAATTTAAAATGTAAAGCTAGAAGAAAAATACAAAACAGGAAACAATGACAGGAAAATAATTTGGTTGACAATGTAACTCCGGGGAACTGTAAGCAGACATTTTAAATTGGGGAGCTAGTTTGCAAAGCACCCTTACAATTCTTAATGGGTGCAACAAAAAGGTCACATTTCATGCATGTCCTATCCTCCTCAGACAGAAAAAAAATTGCATGGTTTGACTTTTAGTAAAATGAATACAGTAACTCTTTTGAACAAGCACTAACAGATACATTTCTAAATATATAATTTCTAAATCCAAATAGATTAGAAGTTATAAAACCATAATTCATCAACTCATAAATGTAAACTTATATACAATGGTATCATCAGCTACTACTTGTAGATGTCAAAATAATTATCTGTTCTATTTTCTCTAAGAAAGCAATCCTGCTATCAAGTGTCATCCTTCCAATGCTTTTCAAAAGCAAATTAAGATATTTTAATACGAAAGGTGTAAAGATGAGGAAAAATATAATTTTTTTTACTCATTATGACCATGTTCATGCAAAACAGAAACAATGAGTAGTTTATTCCAAACATTAAAATAATCAATTGTATTTTGCAAATACAGCCATGGAGTTTTACATCTATGATACGTGAAACTTCTAAGTTCTACAAGTACTCAAATAGCTCACACCTGCAAGAAACAGAAATAGTACTAAACCACTACTATACATACCATATGTATTACATATTGTTTATAAAAGCATTGTATATGTATTTTGAGCTCCAAAGCACAAATCCCAGAACTTGTTTACTGCTATATACTCCTTTGCTGTACATGAGTGTTGCTAAATGTGCAAATCTTTTCTGAGCCTCAGTGCAACTACTCTAGTGTTAAGTGCTAAGATTAACCACAGAGTCCCAGGACCTGTGTTCAGAACAGCTACCAAATCATGCAACTTCAACTCTTTCCGCCTAAACACATTAACGTGAGTTGCAACTCTTTCACTTTGTCAATTACTTCTCTATTTATTACAGGCTATGTTGCAAGTAGTTAAGCAGATATAAAGTAGTTACCATAATCTGCATGTTTGTCTACAGTTGTGTTCAGATTGAGCATGAAAGTTGTGGAATTAAGTCTTTGTTCTCACTACTTCTGGCAAATAATATTATGATAACTATTTTTATTCTACCTGGACAGCTCTCCTGTACAGCACTTTCTTTTCATTACATGGAAACTCCAAAGATAAATAAAAGTGTTATTTCATTTTCTTTCATGAAAATCAAGTATATGTGAAAAAATTACAAAATGTCCTATGATGTTCTGTGTTATATATTTGGTTCCAAGAAGTGAAATCGCATGCAAAGAAAAACTTAGCAGTGTTTCCTAATTTTATAATTATTTGAAATATAAAAGATATTTTTAAGTGCCAGTGAAGATTTCCTGAAGGGGATACTTGGAAATAGATTGCAGTAAGAACCATGTAGATACTACTTAAGCCAGTAGCATTCCTGAGAAACAGATCAGTCAGTCAATAGTTCCTGTCATGAAAAGAAATTTTTTATTTTTTTTTTTTTTTTTTTTTGGTGGAAGATTAACTATATCCTACAAAGATCCATGTCAGTGAGTTTCTAAAAATTCAGGATTTATTGCATTAAGACACAGACATCTTAGTCTGGAGTTCACAAAATTCTAGAAGTGCATTAGCTTTATGAGGAGAACAGAATGCAGTGTTTCACTTGATACAGGTTATGTGTAGGTTGTTTCTATTTATAACCTGTATTACTACTATGTGTGGGAATTCTAGCCATGGACCACAATACTATAGAATTAAATTTTATAAAGAGAAAGGAAACAATGGATACTTGGCCAGGAGAAGAGATAATAACACATTATCACCTGAAACATACTTTTTAACATTCACAACATATTTTAAGAATCACAACTAGCTTTTAGTTGACTTGAACTTGACTTGAATGCCATTACAGTCAGTCCTCAACTCACCTTTGGGAATGCCCAACAGCACATACTTAACTCATACTGTCACTTTCAATGTTACAATAGGATACAGTTAAAAAGATTCATATTCCAGTCCTATTTCTCCTGTGGTTTGAAGGGAAACTTGGGGCCCTGGGCAAGGTCTCTCTTCCTTGGACAAATACCTTACAATGTGATAACTTCACATAATACACACATATAAACAAACAAGACAGGACTTGATCTCTCCAATTACAGTCAACAGTACTGTTAAGCTGAGCCCTCTTTTAATTGCTAGGGGAAGATAAAATGCACTGTGTTATAACTAGAACAATAACCAGTGTCTTTTAAAGTGTTTTTTCAACTCCTTAAGATATTGAAAACATTTTTACAACAAATAAAATCTATTCAGATTAAATATATTCGGCATCTAATAGACAGAAGAGAGACTTGAGAATTTATGAACCTATAACCTCAGTCAAAATTCAACTATTATGTCAGTCCCCACTGCAGACTAACAGTTTCAAACTGGTCATGTACAGGATAGGCAGTATGGCCCATTAGTGCATATGAAATTCAGGGTCCTATTTAATGGGAAGACAATATATATGAGTTAACTTTTTAATATCCATTGAATTATCTGAGTGCACTTTAGGAAGAAGTTTCCCTTCTCTTCTCTGCCCACCTTTTCCCTTCTGCTATGTTTAAGATGTCTGTCTAGAAGCATGTCTATCTAGCACTACAATTTTAACAGTAATAGACCCCAGTGAAGCGTGGTATGAATGGCACCTGATAGGTGAATACTAAACCTGGGCCTCTAACTGTATTGAAGGAAAAAAATAATATTCTTCTGCTGAACATGAATCAGAGGGAGATTCTTTTATTCCCAGTGCTTGTGTTCTGCAAGATAATGATTTAATTATTTCCAGTTGCCCTTTTGCTTTTTTTTTCTTTAACACCAAGCTGAGAAGGACTGTGGATCGCACTGCTTGCTTCTACTGCATGCGTGCTACAATAAAGGCAGGTAAGAAATTCTCTTGACAGAAAATCATTATTCCTTTTCTATTAAGTGTTCCTTATCACTTCACCATCTAGTGTGTTGAGCTCTCTCTCTCAGGGTCCCTTTGTAACATAAATGAGATCACAGTAAGCTACTGACATGGAAAACTGAAAATTCTGGCCAAAGACAAGTCACGATCTCCCAATGCCCTAATTCTCCTACCCAATAAATAGGAATAAAGATATTTATGTCAAAACTTCAGCAAGGGAGGTACAGAAGTGTCTTTTTTTCAGAGTTTGGAAAATGCCACCTGATGATACAGGGATCAGAAAGGGGAGGAAAAGAATAGAAGAAAGAGGAAGAGAAAACGACCTGCAGGAATATTTACGGAGACAATAACCAAAAATAACTACCCAATTTTGCAGTAATGATGAAATGAATGGAGGCAGAATTTATGTTCCTTTGCAATTTGAATACTGCAGTCACTTTTTTCCACCCAACTCACAGGCAAATTTATTCCCATTTTATCAGTATTATATTGAGACAACAAAAAATATCAGAGTGGCAGGCAAAAGTACTTTTCAAAATCAGAAACAGCAAGGAAGAAGATAAAGTAGATTTCTTTCCTTTTACATCATTTAAAATGAGAGAAAACAGAGACACAGAGTAAACCAAATAGAATTAAAGCATACAAACACTTTCCGCATTCACTTTAGAAGATTGTGGTTGAATTTTTTTTGTTTTACTTGTCAGGCTCCCTTTTCTCTAAAAACAACATTTTGTAAATATAGTGTTTAGATGAAGGCTTTAACTATACTAAATATCTTCTGTTGCTATAGCTATTTCATATGTCTATCTTGGCAGTGCTTTCACAGATGCAGCACATGCTGACAAAGTTGTTGTTGGCAGAAATAACCCAAATAACATACCTGCGTTTGCACTCAGAGCTTTGCTGATGCAGCAGTTACAATTGATAAAACACAAGCCTTTCATATCCTGAGCAGAAATAACTACAAAACAAAATGAAGGCCACAGCCTTCAAAATATATTTTTTTTCACTCCATTTTTGCTCCTTTAAGTCCACGGAAATTGCTTCCATGAATGGGCAAATGCTAAATTAATAAAGCTTCTATTGCTCCCTTGTACTCACTTGGTTCGTAACAGATTAAAGTTGCTCACTACACCTTGGCAGGACCTCTAATCTAAAACTCTGAATTGTGAGGAAAAAAAAATCCGATTGAGTGAATCACAAGCATCTCTCAATTTTTACTGTGAAATAATACCTAAACACAACTTATAAAAAGCTAACCTGGGCACAACCTGGCAAAAAAACCCCAAGCTCTTCCCTAGGCATAAACTGTGGGAAGAACATCCAGTATATGTATTATTTTCTCCACATTCAGAAGGAATGGCGGGCAGGCAACCCTTCAAATATTTTCAAAATTACTGGGTGGCATCAGTTAAGACTGGTTATTTTGCTTCCCACCTGTCTGTCCTACACTCCTTTCAGTATCTGCAATTCAGTTACTAAAAGGTTACCTGGTTCCTGTGTTTGTACTCTGCTGTTAAAACCTCAGTGTTTTTTCTGAAGCTTTCCAAATAACCAGTGAACTCAGACTCTTTCTTTTCATTGTCTAAAAACCATACCAGAAAATAATCCTCCTGATTACATATTTCTAGCAGCAGCAATAGTCAATTACAAAGAAAGTATCTTCTGATTGTGGGACAAGCAAGTCTGCAGGTAATAAATTGTTGGTTTATTTTGCTTAGACTAACACGACACCCTCCACCAACCCCCTCACCAAAAATAATTTAAAAAAAGGCCCGAGGAAAAAAAACCCCATGGAACTTTGAAGACAACCAAAACCAACTTGGATGAAACTAAACTAAAAATATGTGATTTTTCTGTATATTTTCTGTACAATAAAAATGCATGGACATTGACCAGTCTAGAGTGGAGCTACTCAGAAGCAGGCCTTCACAAAACATGCCTGATGAGGATGTCAAGTACTTTGAACCAAGTGCTTCACTCTGATATCCCTTTCTACATGTTTGTATAACTTACTAATACTGACACAGCCCAAGACACCAACTTAACTCCAACTATTGTGAAAGCATATTTTCAATGTTAAACCAAAGATTTTGACTTCACATTGTTTATGCATTTATGTAAATACATTAATTTATTAATACATACAATAAAACATTGTATTATACTTACCAGTTTTGGGGTTTATTGAGAAGAATCCCTGTGGATTTCCACTTGTAATCTTGTAGGTTAATTTTTCACTTGAGCTTGAATCTGGATCAAATGCCTCAATCTGAATGACAGATACATCTTTAGGTGAGTTTTCCATGACCTCTGGGTAATAAACTGGTTCTGTGGTCTGAGGAGCATTATCGTTAACATCCCCAATTTCTATGTAGATTTCAATGAAAGATGATAAAGGCACAACGCCTTGGTCTGTTGCATAAACAGTAAGCCAGTAATGTGAAGTAGTCTCACGATCCAGGTGATCTGCAGTCTCAATAATACCTGTTTAAAAGGAAGAAAGATAAATAGAAAATGCTCAATAAGTATGCACAAATGTGTAAAAATACATTAAGCAACAAGTTTAAATAAATTAATAAATCAAAATGAATGTAAGTTCAGTAAGACCAACATTGATTCTACAGTGTGTTAATATATACACATACAAATTTATTAAGGTTAATCTGAAGCCACAAAAAAAAAAATTACTGTAACAGTTTTCAGCAATTATGCATCACATATTAAAACAATGTATTACTTGATTTCCTTTCCAACATCTTTTGAAATAAATCAGACCAGTTAGCACTATTCATAAAATTGGTTTTGCCTAAAAGATTAAATCAAACATGTAATTCACAATCTTTCTGGACTTGAATGACCCTCTTTACTCATTACAGCAAGTTTTTATACTATATTAAACTATCTGGTTTAGATGCCAAACTCTTGAGCTATTTACTATTATTCATATTAATGAGCAACTACTTAAATGTGAAACATTTTTATCTCTGTGCCCAAATGAATTATTTGACTGAACTTTCTTAATGTGCCGATTTATGTTCACACAGACGTGTGACAGAAAAGAAAACAAAGGTTATACCAAAGCTAACCTTTGCCACAGTAGGACCAACCTATGGTTGCCATTACTCTAGAAATGGAAGGCAGCAAAAATAGGGGCAAAAATCTGTTCAATCTTACAAACATAAAATGAATTACTAAGTAAGGAACTACTATGCAATTCACAAACTTAATAAAAAGCTGTCTGCTGAGCCTACAGGAGACTGTCTAAGCCAGAACTGACTAAAGAATTTATGCAGCACGAAGAAATACAACCTCATTTTTATAAGCAGCTTACTCTACAGGTACAGCCATATTATGTGTGTGTCAAAAAGGTATGTGGTATGGTGTAACCCATAAGATGGGGGATGAATATTAAATAGAGTCATGGAGCCATGGCACAATTAAACTTCACACTTTCCTATTCCTGATCTAGTCACTCCTACAGGGTGTCTGATTTGAGGTATTTTCTTCATAGCACTTAAACCTGATACATATCAGGATGAGGAACAGAGTAAGCCCTTGTAACCATTTCAGTGGAAATTTTGAAGGGCTTTGTCATGGCTCTTAGTATTTGTTACACACTCACACACCAGGACTAGTTGGGATTGAAGCCAAGATGAGTCAAACTATCACCATGACAGCCAGTTTTGGACTCTGCGTAAAGCCACATAATGTCAGTATGCATGATGTGGCACTTCTGCTGAGGTCATTTACTTCACACAGATACATATATCTCTATATACTTATATATACACACCATCAGTAAAACAGCACCTCAATAAAACTACATCACTGTTTTCACAGGAGTTCTTCGGGAAAAGAATTAACTCCAAGTATTGTGTCCTTCACACACTACAGACACTTTTTAAAATACATTATACTGACTGAGAAAAAGATTAAGGAATTACTTATTTATTCATTACTTTCTTTGCCTTGTGAGAAGCTGCACAAAGGTCTGACCACGACAATTTAAAATTTTAAGATGTCATTAAGATCACTTCAGAAGGGCTGGAGGGGATTGAAACTGATGCTTAGACCTGCAAATTCCCATATATAGCATTTCAAGCAACATAGCATTTCAGAACTGCCACCAGATGTCAGTGTGGAAATTGGTTTAATATAGTGTCAAAGGCTACAGAACTGGGAAAAAAAGGAGGGGCACTGCAATTTCAAAATATACATGCATTACATGCAGTCTATAAAAGTTTTCTCAAAAGTAAACTACTGGCTTTATAATTTTTTTTTATTTTTTTTTGCAGAACAACTTCATCAACAACTAAGTTCAGGTATTAATCAGTACTGATATTTTACATTTCCAGTCTCTCTGCCTCAGTATTTATATTTTGTTTGATGACAGTTTTGCTATTAAAACAAAAAGTAAATATTGTCCAGTAGACACTGGATTTCTGCACTTGTACTGTGAATAGTTTCCTGAATAGTTTCTGCATAAATTTGCTCTTGAAAATGGACACAGGCTTGAGCACCAGGTTCTACTTTGTAAGTCATGGCACACTTTTTGCGTGACTCTACCTCAGTCAGGAGACTTGCCTGAGAGTAAGCAAATTTGTTACCTACTCTGGTCTCACTTCTAAATCTAAATGCTGGACGTAGCATACAAGCACTTAATCTTAAGTCTGGGTAGACTCTATGTATGCCTTGGAAAGTTCTGTAAACCCTGAACACTGGATTGTATTAATCCCTTCTAGCAAGGCTCCCAGCAACGTTGCTTGTGATTCATGCTGAAAAGAGCAACTGTTTTCATTTTACATGTCCCACTTTCTAAACAGTAGCTGCATCAGAAGTGGCAAATTAATTTTAATATAGCCTTGACCGAGTCTTAAGAAAGATAAAAAGAGACTCTTGTGGAAATGAAGCTCACTTCCTGCAATCTGCTCACCTAACATTTAAAAATTTTACCTCCCTAGTTATCAACATCCTCCTCAAGTAAAAGGATGAGTGAACCTATTTTGCTCTTGTAGTGTATCAGCTGTCAAATGCCCATTCCCTTAAGTCACATCCATCTCAAGGGATGAAGACAAAAAAAAGTACCACACACAAAAAATAGTATCTTAAAAAGAAATACGTGGAAAAACTTGCAGTATGATACAGTGAACGTGGGAAACTTTGGTTAATTTTTAATTTCAAATTAGATCTGCACAATATATTGTTACTTCTCTATATTTTACATAGACTTTGCAGAGTTCAATAAAAAGTTTATAATCGGTCTGATGATCTGATCACTGGATGCACCATGTAACACAGATTCCCCAATAGGACAACTCTGACTTCCAGAACATCCCAATTTCCTACAGGAGTACTCCCACTCTAAATCAGTCAAAGTAACAGGTAAATTAATTGTTTTTCCATTTTCTCATGTTTCTCACTCAACTGATAATGAATTTAGGGTGAACATTTTTTTTCTTTATGTGGCCTTTATAATTCCAATCTGAAACAGAAAGCATCCAGGAAAACAATTTTATAATCAGTCAGCTACGCAAAACTATCTGCCTAACTGTTTAACACAAATCAACAGGTCAAATCCTGGATTTTTTTTTTTTTTTTTTTAAAGGCACAAAGGACACAGTTTAAAATAGATGCAATAGACAGGTATGGGTATGCAAGTTGGGAAACTTGTATTTGTGGATGTCCTACCCCTGGAACTGTTCAAGGCCAACTTGGATAGGTCTGTAAACAACCTGGTCTGGTCTCTGCCCATGGGCACAGAGTTGGAACAAGTGAACTTTAAGGTTCTTTCCAACTCCAACTCTTCTACAGTTCCATGATTACTAGAGACAGGCATCACAGGTAAGTGGATTAGTTTGACAATATCAAAAATGAAGACTCAAAATAACATTCCTCCACCATAAAAGCTATGCAAAAGGGAACAGGAAGATAGGGAACAAAAACTTCCCTTCACATACTGAGGGCTATGGAGGAGAGGCCACCCCACCTAGCTCTCCTCACTGCTCAAAGCTGCAGGCAATAGCAAGGGAAGGGATGACTCAGCTTTTTTCCTGATGTTTGAATCCAGCAATAAAATGAACAGATATACTAATCTAGTACACATCTAGGGGTGGAGGCAGACTCAGACAATCCAAACTTTAATTTCTTCTGGTTCTATGTCAGTTTTTGTCATAAAATACAATCAAAACTAAACACACATAACTATATGAAGTACTTCAGTTTTTTTCTCTGTCCCCTCAACAATCTGATCTGACATCAATAATTACAATACACCATCCTATTGTCATTACTCCAGTTGAAATTGCTCCCACTGCTGCAAGTTATCTAAATCTTTCCTGATTTTTCCTATTAGAACACTAATAGCTTAATTTTTAATTTCTATGCAATAATAATAAAAAAAATTGCATGAAAACGTCAGTAGCCTATTATACCTTCCAAGGAAAAAAAGCTTAAAAAATCTGACTGATTACTTTTTTTAACAATGATAACAATCATTCTCCTACCAAATCACAGGTATAGAACAAGTCCTTTAAGTATCATTGGTCCTTGTCTCAGTTTTCTGCTTTTTGCAAATGTTGACTACAGTAGCCTATTTTACATATTAGGGCAGCATAAGAGTTTGTGCTGCCTGAAAGCCAGCACTCAGCACTTGGGGAGTTTATAAATTCACTGGCTTCTAGTTCCAGTGGTTCTCAAGGCAACAGAGAATAGACTGATCAGAACTCCTACATGAAACAGAAAAATAAAACAATCTAATAAGAGTTATTCTGTTTTAATCTTGCAAACATCCAGATCCATTAAACATCAGCAAATTGATCATATCATCAGTTTCAACAGTATGTTTTGGCCCCTAGAAAGAATTTCTCATTTTTTCTTCAAGTGGTGCAAGGCACATTTAAGGAATACACCTTAGGTGCCTCTATCATATCGTCAATGCTGTGAAGCTCCATCTCTGCTCTAACTCTTCTCCCATTCACAGAATATCTTTAATCAACTGATTTCCCATCCATCTTCTATGCTAAGGCAGTTGGCTAATTTTGACTTTTACAAACCATTTGCTTTTTATGTAGCAAGACAAGCTGAGAAATCTACTAACGAATCTTTCACATGTATGGTAATCCCAAAGACTTGCAAACATTGTTATTCAAAACATAAGGTGAAGTGAGGATTTAAAAAGCATTTTTCACTTGACTGGATGTGCAATCTTGAAGCCTTTCAGGTGGTCAGGATAAAAAGAAATTTAAATTCAGTCACTAACCACCAGAGGGGAGCACAAAAGAGCTCTGATTAAAAGTTTCTCAGTCATCTACAAAAGGACATCAGTACTGATCTTACAATATTCATATGTCTGAAATTTTAGACTAGATATTGTTCCCACTCAATGCGATAGGACTCTTCTATCAATTTCATTAAAGGAAGGCAAAAGTCCTAAGTGACTACCATAGAATATTATTTGGACAGAATTTAAAGGAACAGGATGGTTTATGAATACAGCAACTGAGGAAGAAGTTGAAACAGTAACCCCACTCTCTACAAGAACCAACACTTCCCCCAGTTTAAATCCCACAATTCACAAATCACTACAACCAAAGTCACTCTTCAAAACAAAAATAAGCATAAAATACACCTCACTCAAATCTGACACTCCTACATATGCCAGTTTTATCTAATTAACAAATGTTCAAACTATAATACTCCCAATTCCCAGGGATGATCCTCCTTAAGTGTGCTTATCCATAAGAACTCTAATTAACAATATTAATGATTCCATAATGGAAATCAAAACCTGCAATCATTTCTCAGCAAAGCATGAAAATGCAGTTTAGCAGAATTTGCCCCGGGAATGACATTTGAAACAAACTAAGAAATCCCTGGCCTGGAACATGATGCTTGAAATCTGATTACAAACTCAATTAATCTAACTTCTAATAAGTTGGGTAAATCAAAAAGCTTCTTCAGCTGCTTTAAAAGCCATTCGGGGGCTAGGGAGAAAGCAATATTTTACAAACTGCACGAACTAAAGTTTTGATCAAATATGACCTTCAACAAACAACCAATTCAAATCAAAGTTTTAAAAGCCAGTGGATTAAGCCAGTTATAAACACGGAGACATGCTGTCCTCAATGGCACTAGACTGCCAGCACACCAACCCAGACTGCAACTGTCCTGAATTCTAAACAAACAGCAAGCCACTGCAGGGTAAACTACCACTAAGGCCTGCACACTCTTTAAAATTAGAGGTAAAATTGCTCAACACATACTGCAGTTTACTACATGAATCTCTGCTACCTCAAGATAGGCAACATATATATATATTCCAGAAGTTATTATGTGAACAAGGTTCCAAAGGATCCCAGATCCCAGAAGTTTACTGGCCAGTTTCTCTGGGAAAATTTCTGCTTTACATTTTGTGAAACCTTGCTTAAGTTGCTAAAACAAAGAAAGAGTCACATCAGCCTCATTTGTTAGTGGTCTGGCTACCTTCCTAAATAAAATCTTATTTAATATAATACTATTATACTTTGGTTTCTAATGTTATACAATTCAGAATAGACAGTTTTCAGGTTGTTACTAAAATCTCCACAATTGCACAGGCAGAACAGGCCAGAAAAAAAAGACATTTTATAAAGCCTGTATTTTCAACTTTTGACTTTTTGCACAGCTCATTTTATTTAAAATAGCATCTATTTGAACCAATACTTTGCTAACAACAGTTAAGTTCTTGAAACATTCTCAGATCAAACACAGCTGAACACAAATTACTTCCTATTCATCTCTTCTTATATGCTCTATTTTTCCTAGGTTTTTTCCTTCAATTATTACCTACCCTGATGTGATTAGCATTTTCCTGAGCTGTACAAATGCAGAGGCTACAGTAGAGAAGACAGGATTAAAGAACCCAAAAAACTAATTCCCCCACCCCTCAAGAACCTGCACCCACAAGAAACCAAGACAGAGCATCTGGCATAGGAAAAGATGCAGTGCTTTGGTGGGCTAAGACCCTAGAGGCCTCAACGAAGAACACATACACATTCTTTTACCCTCCTTTTCCCCTTGAGTAACTTCTAGAGGCACAGTGAAATCAGGACAGTTGGCAAGTGCAACCCTGTGTGCTCCTGTTTGTTTTTCACTTGGTTTTTTTCCCTCCACTTTATGAACCCTGTCAGAAATGCTGAGAAGGAAGCTGACTTACAAAAATAAGTGCATTTATTAATACTTCTGGTATCTACCCATGCAATATAAAACAGACTACAGCTGATTAGAGTGCAGTATTTACAAGTACTACACCCATCTGTAATACTAATTGTGGCCAGTGTCATAGCTCAGATTCTTTCCACTTTTACAGCAATTAAAAAAACCCTTCTATCTGTGCTTCTGTTAACTTCTCAACTTCCTTCTGATAACTTCTTAAACTTCTGGTCATGACTATAATCTGACATTGGGAAATGCCTTGAAGCAGCAGTCACAACCTTACATACCATAAAGTGTTTCATAATTTGAAGGTTTTGAAACATGTAACCTATTGAACTCTGAAGAAAAAAATTATTTTTCCCTGAGGCCACTGTGCTACTGTAACTCAAGCCTCTATCCAGCACCAGAGTGTAAGAGACGACTAAACCTTAAGCCTACCATGCTTCTAAAACAGCATCCAATGCTAATGTCAACAAAATGAAATAGTATTTGATCACTCGAGTGTAATAAAATAACCACTTAGTAAAACCAAAACTAAGACAGTGTAGTATCACATCAGTCCTAATTTTACACAAACCAACCATCCTTAAGCACTCAAAATTTTACGTATGTCCTGCCACAGAGACAACAAACTATTCAGTACATAAAACATCAGCTGAAAAGACCAAAATCTCCATCCTGTTAACTCCATGAAACAATCTCCTCCTAAAGAGGGAACAGAATGAGATTCCGCTTGCAAAAGTGAAATGTCAGCTCATCCACTCTATAAACACAGCAGAATGCCAAGAGAGGAACTGCATTTTAACTCTTGAAATATTAAATACCTGTGGCAGGCAGTGTGAACTTTTTATAAACAATCTTTTATTTTCCAAAAAGTATTATTTTTGACAAATAAACTGAGCTGGAAAAGTTCCTTACTTTTATTGCATGTGCACTTTGAAAAGGAAGCATTATGCGATTAAGCCTCTATGGAACAAAGTGCAAAACCCACACAGAGAAATACGATTTGCTCTTCAGCTCCATAGTAATTTAAGGCTTATCACTGACAATGCAAGCTACTCATACCAGACTTCTTGCATATGAAGATTCACACAGACTAAACTGTACTGTTTCAGAATATAAATAATCCTTGCTTGCAGCCCTGAAGGAGAGCAAAAAGTTTTAGCAACTATTGCTTGCCTTTGAATCACACGTGAACAAGAGATGTTCACTGCTCTTCACTTGCCTCTTCTCCAGCATTAATTAGGCAAAGATAGAAAGACTGTAACCTGGCAACAAACCATCCATACTGTGTTTTCCATACCTCAAACTGAGGTGACCTGTCTGCAAACATGTCTGAGGAACATGAAAGTGCTAAACTAATGAGTCAGTCTAGTTTGAAATAGTTTATATTTTTTCCTTTTTAACCACTTAGAAATTTTTCTATTTTGCCTAAGCTGAAATAGCTGAAATGCAAATTAACATATTTTGATTTATTTTTAAAATAATTTGGTGTTTTACCATGCATCCTGGTTAATTGCATTTTAATGCTAGTGGGGAAAAAAAAATTTACACATTCATTTCTTTAAATATTCAGTTACTACGTAGTGTGTACATATATATATATATATATATATATACAACATTTCCTCTTTATAAGAAAGGCACTGAAAAAACCTAAACGTCACAATTTCAGCTTCAGAGAATGCACAGGACAATTTCTCTCAGGGAAAGCTACAAATAAAGTACTTAAAATAAGCTGAAAGTATCATATTGGAATTACAAGTCTTTTGTCAGCATGAATAAGGGCAGATTCCAGAAAATGTAACTAAATTGTTTTTACAGCTCTTTGATACAGAAAGCTATACACAGTTCAGGTTGTGCCTTATGTACTACCAGCTGAGAAATCATGCTTAGCTAGAACTGTAAAATGGAAAGCAACTCCTGTTGCTGCTTCAAGGACAAATTGCTCATTTTCTAACAAATCAAGGCCTGGAAAGTTTCAAATAAAATCACTATCAATATCAGGAAGTTGATGGAACTGCAGCAGCAGCAAGACCTTGAACATGTAGAGTCCCTTCTTTCCAGGAACCAGTTATTGCAAGTTCTGAGAGATAGAAGGGAAAGAATATCACTACAAGGCACAGAGAACCCACCCTTAAACAGAGTAGAAGAACCATCACCAGCAGAGTAGATTTAAAATTTTAACAAAAAAACCCTCCAAATGGAACAAAGAAAAACCTCAATCATAACAAAATGATGGTTTATATCTCAAATTCAACTTCACTGAACTGTTTAATGTAGTGATATATATAGCTAAATCCAGTTTTGAAGCAGTATCTTAAGTAAATATAATCTTAGTACAAGCTCTCAAACCCCCCAGGTTTCACCAAAAAAACTACTGTATTTAAAATTAAAGAATTTCTACGACGCTAATGGAGTAACAGCAAGAGCAGTCAGTGAAACAACCAGACACTATCAGTGTCCAGTGAAACCTGTCTCACTTTTCCAAGCTCACAGAAGTTTATGAAGGCTGTCCTTTTAAAATATTTTTTGGGGATGAAAACTTGGCATCCAAAAAGCCTCAGCATATGGTCAAATCCAAACCCTGACATAAAACACAGAACAGTTTATGCATCACTTCTATGCTATGCTATGTGCTATGAATGAACAGCAGTAATTTGAACAGGGTTACAGTGGAGGGAGAGAAAAGGTCACTACTGTCCTCTGCTATGTACAGCTTATAAAACCAGGTAGGTAGACAGATTTGGAGAAACTGTTCAACTGTTGAATAGAATGTTCAACAGTTAAGAGCAGCTATCCCTTAAAGAAGCATCTAGAGATAGTACAAAGACCTAGAAGATGTGCATACTTAAAGCTCTATGCCAAAACCAGGCTGTATTTTCAAACACTGAAAAGGCAGGTTTATCACACAGCAGTTAAACTGTGTGATAAACTGGGTAAAGTAGAATAAAAAATGGGGCAAAAAGAGAATTGTAAATTATCAGATTCAGTATCATTTTAACTTCTAGTTCCTGCCACTTTAGTTTCTGCGTTTTTCTGTAAAAAACAAGTAAAATGAATGGAAAACAGAGTGTTCAGACCATTTATAGAAGAAAACAGCTTCTACATATGTTCCTAGAATTGTCTACATAAAATATTACACCCAGCAATTATGATTCGGTACTACGTAGTCTGGAATACAAGAAATAAATCTCCTAAGGTCCACAAAGATTGTGAACTTCCTTTCAGGAAGTTGGGGGGTTGGTGAGGGGGAATTTTTGCAATTAGAAGATCTGTGATGGTGCTGCCTTAGAACTCAACTGATTACTTCCAGTTCAAAAAATCTTTTGGGACAATGGCAGACAGCTCCCATTGTCAGCCTCATTTGTGGTTATTTTAATAGTTCCAGCTTATTTCTGTCAGCTAGGCGGCTTGTATGTCGAGCTTTTGGACAGGCAATATAATTGCTATACAGAGGAACAGGACCATGTTGCTAAAGCTCGATACGGAGAGACATAAAAACCCCCTGATGAGCCCACATTAGGGAAATGTAATGTTAACTCCTATGCCAATAGCAAAAATTATTGTAATACAACCACATAGGATCTACATTTCCTTGAGGAGAGAGCAAGTAAAGCAAGCTTTGCTGATAACATGAGCAGTCATTCATGATTTGAGAGAAAGCTTGCTGAAAAAAACATGACTGCACTACAACATCAACATTACAGCAGGTTCATAAAATACTAGAGACAGCAGAACAAACTGCCAGCAGGTTCTGGGCCAAGCACGTGGGATTTCGGTACCTGCAAAAGCAGCTTCTCTTACAGCACTGCACTAGCAAGGTTTGCAGGATCTGAGGCAAGTCAATGCTCTGGCCACCCATCCCTTATTCAGGATTTTTGTCCTCAGACAAAGACACTACCAGTTTCTATCTCCTAAGAAACTCAGTTACATAGTAATACAAAATTAGAATAAGAAAGTACCTTTAAGCAAAACACTTTGGGATAACACTGTGGAGCTATTTTAAGTTAAGTTACCTCCACGACCAAGAAAATTTCTGCTAAAATATAGGTGATTCACAAACAAGCAAACACTTTAACAGGTCCACTGTTTGTTTACTTATGAACATAAAGGACAAAGAAGGAAATTATTTAATCAAAATTGTATAAAGAATGTGTACTTCCCTCTGCATGAGAAATGCAAAGAAAGAGTTTCTATATTCTTCGTTAAAGTTTATAAGGATTTCTATAATACACAAATGAATAAATCACACTCTTTACAACTCTGACTTCACCAGAGACTGCAAAATCCCTCAACTTCTCTATCAGTCTTCTTACTACTAAGGAATTGTTGACAGAGAGTGTGCTAAGTCTAATAATTTAGCTGGGAAATGGGGAGCCTCTAAAGGGGAAATTCCTCTGCATATGGCCCCAGGAATTTCAAAACTAACTGGAGTTGACAGATTAACCTAGGTCCCCCTTAGGCAGAAGAAGAGTCTACAAGGAAAATAATGAGACGCATGGGAAGCCAATTACGCACAAGAGCAACACACTTAATTGTTCAGAAACTGGTTTGTTGATCCAGAAAGATCTAGCTGTTTAGACCTCTGCAAACTATTAAAACCTGGACAGCTCTGCAACAAGTATACTTTGAAACTATTAAATTTTAAGGATTACAGTTTTTGTCTGTAAATCTCAGGGTTTAATGACCATCTTAAATAAGGAAGATCGCTCCATATATCCCAAGAATACATTTCCTCCAGACACTGCATTTCTCTCAGATTTCCTTTTTGGTGGCAATTTGAAACTGCAGCTTCTGTCTTATTCTGCAAAACACTGAAGGCCCAGCAAGTCCAACAGAGCAATCCTATCCTTCAGTAAGAGGCAGTTACAGTTGTGTTCCACCACAGCAATTCTGGCTCATGACTAACCCTCAACAAAAAACTGTAGTTTAGCACATGTGTCAGTTATTTATGCATGGCTGTGGTTTGGACTGCTGCAATTTTGCTTCAAGCTTTCAGTCGAAAATATTTTCAGCTGCAGAAACTGCTGGTTAGCCATGACAGTTTCCAGACCAGCTCTGAGCAAGAAAAGATACTGATATCTATCAAAAGGCAGGTAGTATGCTATGGAATACTGGAAATCAGGCTATTACTGCTGTTCATGTTACTGCACTAGGTAGCTATATACACAATAGCACTTAATTACTGCCAACAGAAATGCTGCTCCCAAGCAGACTTCTGTGTACAAAGAAGATCTGATATACCTCTGGGCATGCTAATGCTAGGAGAACAAAGCAAATTGACAGTCATGAAATTAAAGCATCTGGGATCCAGTGACATCAAAAGACATTTTCATCCTTGTTCTGACAAAGTCAGATTTATTAACTTACAAAGTATCCATTTATTTATTCAGACTTTATTTCTGCTCGTGTTTCCAGAGGGGATTCTACACTGATCAGTACCTGTTAAACTAATTTTTTATTAGCCTTATTTGCATTTGCATATAAGTTAAATTAAACACAAGGCCATACAGAGAAACATTCTGAACTTGTCTGATTAAGAGTAAAAATTTAAAGCTAGGGGAATCATGAAGGCAAAGAGTTTTAGTACCATAAAATTATGTTTATTCTCTTTGGTTATGATTACTGCATCAAGCAAATGAGAAGTCCTCCATTTGTAAGCAAATTCTTAGACCACACTGAAGAATCAATACCTAACATCTAAAAAGAAGACTTGTAACTAGAAAACTAGAGATTACATACCAGATGTAAAGTGTACTTTTTTGTGGGGACCCTGGAAGCTTACTGGGAAATGATTTCAGTCTTTCTCACATAAATAATGGATAACATGACGTGCAGTTTTAATGAACACTCTCCAGAATAAAAAATTACTAACAGTAGTAGAAATGAATGCAAGTTAAAGTTAAAAAGTATAAAAATCTATAAATATAATTCACTTTATTGCTTACTAGCTAAAGCTGTAAGCATTTGGATGAACAGAGACCACAGAGTCTCTCTGACAGAATTTCCAATGAAAAAGCACTTAATTATTCTCCACAGAAACATCTTTTGCTGAAGATAACTGCACCCTTTGTAACAATACCAAAGAAAATCAGTGTTATGAATAATGTTTCATAAAACAATAATTTGTCATAAAGCCATAACAGGAGTATATCAACTCTGTCAACACTAGAACACTCTGTAAATGAAAGAACAGTATGATATTGTAGGTAAGTAGCAGCACAAAATACATTTTGCTCCTAACCACTGAGGATTTTCTTCCTTCTTTAACAAATTCACAGAATACACAGCAACTAGACAGAGCTGCACCAGGAAACCTCAAATCTCTGTATCTGAGCATAGCTGTTGTCAAAAAGACACTTTCAAATGTTGGACATTCTTATGTTTGACTAGACCGAATGACTCAGTTTCCAATGTATTTTTTATCATCCCCAGAATTACAGACATAGAATGGCATGTATTCTCTTATTCCATTTCCTCCCATCATCACATGCTGAATTTATATTCACTCAAACATTTACTCCAATAAACAGAAGTAGTCTTGCTCTCACTCTAATTGCCACACCCTTAACTTCTTATTAAACAACACACATTAAAACTGATGTGTCATTTGAGTCAATGACAACTTGACAACTCATTTTCCTCTAACAATTTTTGAACCTTCTCACACTTTCCCCCCCTACCTCAACTGTAAAGATTCAAGTCAGTACAAAATTTCAGTACAAAATTTCACCATTCAGTATGAACATTCTGAAGCAAACAAAAAGCTAATTGAAATGCCCAGGTCCTATGATGGGTTTTGGGTTTTATATTTACAAGCACAGTCAGTACCTGATCTTTTGGGTTCTGTACTTAACAGACAAGGCCCCATTCAGACATCTGATTAGGAATAGCGTAAAATAGTTTAAACTATGAACTGTTTAGATTTTGTCACTCTTTTTTTTTTTTTTTTGTACCATGTTTTGCCTACATCCATACACAAGCAATACACTTATTAACAAATTGCTATCTCTTCTTACAATTTTTTTTTTTTTACTTTAAAACTACTGTCTGGACAAACACAGGCAACCCAAAACATTACTGTACTAACAGGACAGGTAGAAAGCACATAGATATAACCAAACATCAAAGAAAGGCACAGGCCATTTTCTCATTTCTGATTACTCTGCTGATATTGATCCTGTAATATTCCAACTACCTTCAAAGTGAACTATCACACCAGACTTGCGTGAAGAAATAATCATCTTTCCTTCCCCCCTCCCAAAGTAAGTAACATTCCTTGCACAGGCAGCTGCACATTTGTTAATCATTAACTGGTTTTGAAATAATGATGGAAAGAAACTGTTAGCTATTTCTCACAATGGTACACCAACAAAATCTTTAAATCAGAAGATGAAGTGAATACTGTAAAATTATTTACAGTAAGAAAAAGATGCTGTATTATCATAGCTCATTCAATATCTTGATGACAATATTAGTTGTTGTGAGCAGGACCTTCTGTGTTCAAACCTAACTAATTAACTCAAATTTCATCAATTAAAAATAGCACTTTTAGCTAAAACAGAAAGAGGTATCTTTTAAGAAGATGAACTTTGCTGCTAATATCTCAAATAATAAAATAATACATATGGCCAGAATTGCAACACCAAATATAATAAAGGCATAACCAATGCACACATTCCAATCTTATCTAGAATCACTTTGATTCACTCTACCTTGCTTTCATTACAGGAAGGGCACAGCAAGGGCATTCCTCTCAGATCAAACAGAAAATTCCACAGACAGAAGTTTCCACATGTCTGATTCATTGCAGATTAAACCCTTATCATTAGACAGCAATCTCTAATTTTCATAGAGACAGGATATACCCTGTCATGGCAAATCTACAGGCAAAGGAAGGAGGAGGATTTAAAAAAAAAAAAAAAAAAAAACAAAAAAAAACAACAAAACAAAAACCCCTGTAGAATGGAGATGTATTCCCTGTGAAAGAGCTATACATGTCACTCTCACAGCTTTGAAGAAATGAGGGGACAACATACCAATGTCAAAGATCACATTATTCATAATTCTATAATCCATAATTCCATCCTAAACTTCTTTACACTTAAAGTCTTTCAAGATGAACTACTAAACTCCCTCTCCCTCATAAATACAACCAGGATTACAGGCAACACATATATGAAGTCTGTATAATTTTTTAGAATATTATTTCTTCACTCTATTCACTTTCACCATATTATGTTACCAGTATCTTCGTTTTTAGCCACATGACTGGATCAGTTCTGTAATGCTCACGTACATGACCAGTAACACTAGAATCAGAAGGCTATTCTGTAATTATACTTCTTGTATTTTTAAATTTGTAATATAATAACCTTTTAATCCTTAAATCCCACACAAAGCATGAACAAGCAGTCTCTGATCAGCAACTTCAAAACCAGAACTCAATAATTTTGCTTTCTGGTGTACAGAGGTGGTATCAGGCTTTGTCCATCAGCAAAATAACAGACTGGTTTTTATATAAACAGCAAAAAATATTTATTTAAGGTACATGCAAATTTTGGAAATGATTATTGTCAGAGAGCATTATTCTAGGCAGAAGATTAGTCAAAGCAATGCAATTACTGTATTTTCTATGTGTAACTCTCCCAACACAAGGCAGATGCTCAGTTCTGTTATCAGCAATACCACACTGACAAGTCTGCAAAGACACAGAACGCTGAGTCAAATGAACTATTAATGACCACCACTACTAGTAAGGTCAAGTCAATTTACATCCACTAACTCAGCAGTTTGCTCTTTAACCCTAATGCCAACCCAAACTATGCTACTGCTTATAAGAACCATGAACATATTGATTATCCTTGTTCACAAATAAATTAAAAAGAAGCAGAGATTATAATCATGGATAGAACACAAGGAGTTTGGGGAGACATCATTTCTGAACACAGAATTGATTTACTGCACTCCTGTTGCTAGATTCTTTGGACACTTCTGTTTTTCAAAAAATCCCTCTGTGATAGCACTGGAATGCTAGAGATTTTCTTTTGTTGAGCCACACGGAAAGTGATGAATTGAAAATTCAGTTTTGGTCACATTCAAATGTCTAGTGCAATAAAGTCACAGATGAAGTAAGAATGATATAGAGATTAAAAAAATGGGCCTGCAAAACCTAGTTTTAGCAAAGCCCAAAGTATTTTTAAATCCAAGTTCTAAAGCTGCAACCACGGCATATAATAAATTCTGGAGGTTTGCCAAATGCTCTTGTAGGTTTGTCCTTTGTTAAATATGTCCAAATGCTGTATGATTAAAGTCTAAAATCTTCAAAGAAAAGAATAAACATTATGCAATCATTTCAAGCTCCCCTCCTTTGACCTTAATATGTACTTCAAAAGCTCAGCAGATGCTTAGTAGGAAATAAATCCCCAATTCAACAGATGTCCCAACAGTGATATAGCAAGATGCACCTTCCATAGCTTTTGGCAACCCTTCCCTTTTATTATTCCTCTGCTCACAAGTACTTTTCAAGTCAAAGACAGACCCAAGGAAGTTAATAGGCCCTTAATATCTATTCTGCTGCCCGAACTGATTGCTGTTTATAAGGTAATCTTTGGGACCACATGGGGCACAGCCCCAGTTCATCTCCTACAGAGACACAGCCTCCAGGCACTTCTGTTTTCATCAAACCAAGCTGTAACCCAATCAACACCTTTCACAACAGAACAATCCCTTACTTTCAGCATGCCTGCAGTTGGGAAGGGAAGCCTCAGCTTTTGTATGGAAACCCTATTTAGCAGCTAAGGTGATGTTTTACTCAGTAGGATACCTAAGAAAACTCTAACTGCTCTGGAAGATGTCCCTGCCAACAGAAAACATAAGATGAATATGTTTGTCTAAAACTCATTCAGCTTTTTCCAAAGACACATTCTAAAAGATGCATTAACAACCTAATAGCACTTTGGGAGTTGCCACCATCACAAATGCAAATTACATGGTTTTCTTCAAGCCTAAGAAAAAAAAGTAAATTCCTAGCTCCAGGCTGCTCAGGACCTTGGTCCAAACCCAGGCCTCCTTAACCTCTGCCAAACTGAAACTCAACATTAGCCCCAAATGCCAGGCTTAGTTTGATGCACCTAAAAAGAAACAAATGCAACAGCATCATATCACAGTTTAACCCAGTGGCACCATTAGTTCTAGAACTTAGAACTAACATATTCACACTCTCAATACAGTAGTACAAAGCTGAAAACTGCAGCCAAAAGCAGATGGTCCCTGACAGGTTAACCAGGTTTACCTCTTCTGAACTGGAGTACTTACATGCACTTAACTAACTTTGGGGGGTGAGATACTTTGCTTGATTGCTCGTACCATGGCTGCCTGACAGCTGAATTTAGTCATCTCCTAGTAAAATACTCTCTGTGTTGCTTTCTATGGATAGCAGCAAATTCAGGTCTTGTCCTCAGTCTAACAGATAGTGGGTATCAGGCTTTTTTTATTTCTTTAATCAGACACAAATCACTCTTAAAAGAAAAGTTTTTAGATTTCTACTAATATTAGATCAGATCTAGAAAACTCACTCTTAGTAAGCTGGCATTACAACTATTTGTGCCATCTCATAAAAGAGAATCTATGTGCCAAATGCCTCATTTTTAAAACCATAACAAATTGGCAGAAAATATATTTTAGTTGCATGAAATTTTAAGCAAATGTTTTTTAAACTCAAAATACTACTCAATTTAGGCACAGTTACTTTTTTTTAACATAACTAATTTTTTCTTGCACAATGGCACAAGTTTGCCATAATACCACTGAAGAAAAATCCATACAACCAAAATGAAACCATACAGATCATCTTTTGCATCAGATTCACTCTCTTTTCAACATCATACTGAACACATGCAAAGCCAGTGGGTTATCCTTAATTAGAATGCAAAAAACAATACCCCATTTTAGAAATAGTCTGCCCAAATTTTTAGTATCTCTAATTAACAACCACAAGTATGCCTCCTCAATTTAAGTATCCCACACAGATATGGTTGGTTGTCTCTCCCATCTTGCAGACTAAGATAGAATTCCAGCTCTGCTCCATATATAGCATGCTTGAATACCACTGAAAATTATGGTAGGAAAGAGAGGTGAAAAAAACATGGGATAAATGCTTTAAAAAACAGGTCATAGTGTTTGGGTGGGCACAGTACCGTAAGTGGCTTTATTATTTATTGTCACAACAATACTTTTTTCTGGTGGTTCTGGAGAAGCTTGATAAGGACTCTCCTGCAAAGGATTAACAAGGGTCAGCAGGAGAGTTGAAATGTGCAGACCTGTTCTAGAGTCTGTGAAGTTGTTCTCATGCTGCTCATTATTCTCAATTCAACACCAAACGGAGAGAATGCCCAAAGAACAAAACATACACTAGAAGAATCCTTAACATGTACCAGCATTAAAACATCTTTCCAGAGCAGTTAACTACCAAAGTAATCCTTACTTGCCCTGCCCCCTTTTTAAAGTAGTGTTATTTTTACAAAACTATCCTCACAGAGGCTAAAGGAATTACTATTTCTACATCCCTGACCTAATCTACTTCATGCTTCCAGAAGAGTTGTATTTTTTATTATTTAGCACAGATAAACTAAAACTTCCTGAACAGATATGTTCCCAAAATTTCTCAAAACACGAAAAACCCCTCAATTCAACATACACTTTTACAGAGATACATACAGAAATACATCTCTCAAATTCAGAAAGTGTTATTTTAATTCTTTCATTACATAGCATTCAAACAAATGGATCCTTGCCTTTGTACTGTTTTCCAAAGAAATAAGTTTCAGTTTGTGTTTAAATTTCAGGAGTTGATGTAAAATTCTGTTCCAGATGTCAGTGTGACAACTAACCAGTCAACTCCAGAATCCAAAAATAACCTGCCTAAGTCCTTTGATTAAGAAAAACTCCCGTCTGCTGACTAGAATGTCATTCAAATCTCCAGCATACATTAGAATTAGGTTTTCTCCTAATTGAAAACTGAAGTGCTGATACAACCCCTCATTTAAACAATTAACCTTCCAAATTAACATTTATAAGCTGAAGAATTTAACTCTAACTTGGAGTTTATAGAACCTAGTAATCATTCTGTATTTTTGGGGGTGTTTTTTGTTTGTTTTGGCTGTTTTGCATGTTGAGGGTTGTTCAGGATATTTTTTATTGTTGTTTTATGTTTGGGGTTTGGTTTATTGGGGTTTTTTTTAGTTTGGGTTGTTTCTGTGGGTTTTCTTCAAACTGCATCAGAATAGTCTAAGTTCTTACTCTAGGACACGTATGCCTCAGCTACTGAAGAAATTTAAGTAGCTGTAGCTACATGGGCAAATCATTAACTTCAGAACAATGTAATGCAGCTGAACGCAGCATAGGATGAAAAAAATTTGCCTGAAAAGCTAATTAGATACCTAGGAGATTAGTCTGTGCTCTGAGCTTCACTCATGACTGTACCTGAGCTAGCTAGAGTAAAACTTGATTGTGCAAAAAGCTGCAGCCACTTAGTATTTTGCAGAAATAGAGAATCTCTTAATCCTTCTCACTCTTCAAATTTAGTGGGAAGAAACTACTGTGCCTTGGAGGAATAAAATGCTGCCAGAAGACACCAGTCTATGAGGGGCTTCTTCCTAGCTACTTCTCTCTTAACTGGTCAAAATACACACATAAAGAATTTTAACTGCAAAACCTACGTACCCATGAGGCTGCATCTGTGGACAGAAGCCAAGCAGGAAATGCCATTGTCACAATGTTTGTAAAAAAACTTAGTCTATGATGTAAATATACTATAAGAATATTTAAGAATACACCTAGAATATTCTTTCCCTAGTATCAACATCACCTGATCAATTACAATTTTTAATTTAATTTTTCATAGCTTTCTTACAATAAGGTTGGCTCAACATATTTTACTGTTCATAGTTTTCAGCAACTCCATTCTGACAGATCTTCAAAGACTCAGAAGAAACACTAAGCCAACATATAACATGGAATTTGTATAGCAGAAGAATGGAAATTATTAAGAACTTCTCGGTATCTCTCTTTTTTCCTTTTTTTTAATTTAAACTGAGAGAAACTAAGTTTTTGCATATCCCGATGTTTATATCCATGACTTGCACAAGGGCAACAAACTATACAGAAGGAGCAACTTCAAGATGAAGCATTCAGTGGAAGAGTCTGAAGAAAGTCCTGTGTTTGTAAGATTCCTTAACTACAATTAACTGAAAACAAAACCATACTAATCTCAGTTTTGATTAAAAATGCCTCCCCTATCTCCAAGTATTTTATGATCGTATCCTTATAACAGACAGAAAATATTCCCAACCATTTGAACTTGTGCTTTTGGTTTTTTCCAGCTACTGTTTTTCCAAGAGCTGGGGGCACAGTTAGGACAGAACTGCAGGATTAGGATTCCCAATAGATGGCCTGGATACAGTCACCCTTCCTAAAGGTACAAGAGTTGTTGGTATAGATGCAAGCCAGGTGGATTCTATTCCAGAAAATGATGCTGGCTTAACAGCTATCAAGAAATTGCTTATGTGTTCTGAACCACTGATGATCATAGCATTTAAACTTTGTTAATGCCAGTCTTCGAAAAGCTCAAAAGCCAAAGACCACTGAAGAAATGGAACCTGAAGCTACCCCGTATGTACAAATGTTAATGATATCCCGTATTTAACTTAATGGAACACTACAAAGCAATGTTAACATGTTAGCCATGCTCTGTTCCTTTTATGAGTATAATTCAGTACTTTGCTTTACACAGTTAAACTCCTATTCATTCTCCTTAATGAATGTCTTCCCAGCTGGAAATAGATCTGGTAATACTAAAAATAGCATCCTGTTGTCATTGAGCTTTATTGGCATTATTTTATGTATACAGAGATAATGCAACAAAATTAAATTTTCTTCCATATGCCCCTAATTTTTTTTTTTTTTTTTTTACTTGCTCCTTTAATATTCTTTATCAAAGCAAATCATTTTTCCTTATCACAGTAGCAAGGTTACACTAGAAAGTTACATGGTTCCAAGGGAAGACTACACAAGAAAGATAAGCATGCGAATGTTACAAACCATGTGACTTGAAAACTCCCAAATACAAAATAACTAGAGACTGGGAAAGTACTAGAAGGAAGTGTCATCTCTGTGCCCTGCCTATGCTAATGGAGACAGCATCGCAAACTAGAGGGACCTTTGTTTTAATAAACCACAGTCATGCATCTTTTTAAGTCAGCAAATTTGTTTAATCACCTTAAACTTTGTCTGTATCATTAAAGCAGATTTACTGTTATTCTATAACACTTATGGCCTAATAACTCAAATTCAGGTTAATGAAAGAGCATTAAGATTCCTGGTAACAAATAACTACACACTGTAATAAGTAATAAGGTTACCATGTATGAGGTTCAGACTGTCATCTCATCCTTTATACCATTCTGGAACTAGGTTACGCACTGCGAAATATCCTCAATTGCAGAAGTTTAGAAAACACCTGCTGGTAGTCTTGCAAGTTGAACTAATTGCTAGGTTTCTGATAATCAGTTTATAAAATTCACTGTGGCTTGAACTCTTACTGTGCAGGGCCTACATTTAACACCCAGCATCTGTATGTATAAGGACTATAAATGCAACCACTCAACTGGTTAGTTATAAAAGACACCATGGAATTCGTTACTTAAACCTTCCTTCACTTCTGAACATCAGTTTCCAGGATGGGCTCCCATCTTCCCTAAACATTTCAATGAGATCTTTCTTAGGCTAAATGACCCATGGCATCTACACATCTGGAGTCTGCTGGCTCCCTTAGCTATCTAAATATTGAGCACTAGAAAGAAGAGCAAAACCATAAGAACACAACCTTGCAACAAGAGAAGAACAGCTCTCAATAAGCTAGAAGTTCTGATATCTCAAGGAAAAGAGCAATCTGCTTGGCAAAAATTCTTTGGAGAAGGCCAGATAACTGCTACAAGTTTTTCTCAGTCTCATTTTTATAGCTGAAAATCAGTGTGGACATTTGCTCACCACATGCTGGTGCTCCCATGATAGTGTCCCATCCAGCCCAGTGACTGACACTGGTCACCTGCCTATACAACTGGAAGAAGTACTACAAGCTCTTTCCAACACCATTTTTACAAACTAGAGCTTCCATCTTTCAGTTAACATTTGAGGAGTGCAAATACTCAATGGAAATGCTCCATCCTTGTATTTGAAAACCAAAAATCAAAGAGACATTTTTCTTTTCCCCTCCTTGCCCACTGGAATAAAAACTGGGACAAGGAAGTTTCAGTATTGCCTCGGTTCCACAGAGCTTCTGCTTTAGGTTCTGCCCCAGCAATTGCTTCTGTAATTCTTCAGAATTTTTCTCAATCAAAGTAATAGCATGGTATTGACATGATTTATCTCACTTTTACTGTTCTGTGCTAATGGGATTTAGATGGTGCATGGGTTTTTCTTGTGGCACACTGAGATCTGCATCAACACAATGCCTTCTATTATTAATACACACCGATGTGCTCAACTCCTTATCAAATTCTTAGAGAAAATATTTTACTGCTGCTTTAGCTGGCAAGTTATATAGCCAATTGAACATCTCAATTTACAGCCTTCACTTCCGCTCACAAATAAAAAGCTATCTTAAATTGCAAGTTCGCCTGAACACATACCTAAAGGATAAACAAATGGCTTTGTTATATAAATTCACAGCACAAAAATCACATTTTAAGTTTTCTCTCTCATATAATATCCCGAAGTCTTCATTTATCATGCAATTTAGATTTCAGTACAATATCAGGCACAATGCACTTGCTGTACTTCTGAATCATACATTGAGCAATGACCTCTGATCTCTCTCCCTTACCCCCTTGGCTTCCAGTTAACAGTTTAAGAGCTCAAGATAGCATTAGGCTGATCCTCAAAATAATCTCATTAGTATCATTTATTT
Organism: Certhia americana; assembly: GCA_018697195.1. NCBI lineage: Eukaryota > Metazoa > Chordata > Aves > Passeriformes > Certhiidae > Certhia > Certhia americana. The sequence continues at coordinate 35,482,843 of CM031860.1, forward strand.
TCTTTAGTCATACTTTCAATCTCTATAACTTCCTGAGGAAATGGGTTTCATGCCTTTATTGCACCTCATGTGAAAAATACTTCCTTTTAGCTTAGGACAGGAAAAATACTTAAAAACCTGTTAACTGTGTGTGCCCTATTTCTTACATTACAAAAAATGAACAGTAATACAGGCGCTACAGAAACTACTGCAATTTTCTAGACTTTAATAATCTTGTTCTCCTCCTTTTCTGATCACTATTGTCCTTTCAGGCTTAAGAATACTAAGAAAGCTAAAATATGACTGACTACCAAATTCACCCCTAACATATCTTTTTTCTGTGTCTACTTGAAAAGCATCAGAGCAGTCAGGGAACTAAGTAATCAAAGCAGCTCCTGAGTTTGGAAATATTGGTGTTTAGTGCTCCTTGTTAAGAGATTGACTGCTAAAGGTTTGGGCACAACTACAAAAAACAAAACCTATGAAAACCCACTGACTGACTGAAAATAAAGGTAAGTCTTGGAAAACAGAACCCAAGATGTTGTGGCAAAGACATATTAAATTCCCTTGTGAAAATACCAAAATTACAGGCACAGATATCAAACACTAATACCATTTCCTACTTTTCAAACTGCAAAATTAAAACAAACTTAGCATAGGAAAGACAGCCTAAAAGTTAACAAAAATCAGTTAATGGAACTAGCTATTCAATGCTTCTATCATCATCTAGTCCACCTGCAAATATGATTTCTTATAAGTGAGGGATGAAAGAACCACTCTGAACCACTGAATAGTTAAGTGTTTACTTGAAATAAGTTCTTAAATCTGATTTATCCGTCCTTGAACTGACAGTGTAGTATCATGCTGTTCAAAGACAGCAGGATGAGACACGTAGCTTAGGGATAAAGTCAGAAGAACCTTTCAGCAAGCTGAAAAAGTTCGCAAGTTGCTTGACAAATCTATTCTTTCACAAAGCTTTGTTGGCTGATAATCAGTTTGCTCCCTGTATCAAGGCCAGTCCATTTTGAAAAATATGACAAATATTTAGACACTGCGGTGTAAGGAGTGCCTTCAAGAACAATTCTGAGGCTTTTTACCAAAATAGCACCAATACAGAATTTAAGCTACTTTGTCAGATTTGTACATACTCAATGTCCATCCCTCTAGCACACCATCTGATGGAAAAAACACATCAAGCAAACCGAAATAAACGCTTTCTTCCCCACATCAGTGCCATAAGTGGAACTTGTCCAATAAGATTAAAAACTAGCAAACCCTCTCTACCCACTGCCCCATTCCCACCAAACCCCTCTACTTTCATCCCCGAAGCACTGCAAACACTAGACACCAGATATGAATACAGACAATGCCTCTCCCATGCCTTGAAAATACAGAGCCACTCTTCTGGACAACATTATTAAATAGAAGCTGGCTTTGCCCCAAGCTCTGCCAAATTTGTAAACCCAGCTGACAAAAAGCAACTTACTTAAACTCACATCATTTCATTAATCAAGTAAACTAGCCTTGTGTCAAAAGAGTAGAGAGGCAACACACACAGACAACTAATTCTGCCATGGTAATACCATCATAAAAATACATATACCTGTCCACATAACCATAAACAGGTTAATTCTCACTTACTGTTATCTATCTCTCTCAGATAATAAATTGCCAAACTCAGACTCATTCTATAGGATAACTAGAGACACTTCTAAAATACCATAACACACAGTGAACTTTAATATACTTAAGTCAAAAAAATGCATAATGATTCACAAATTAATATTCTGCACACATACCAAATGGCAAAAAGTGAAACTACAAGGTCTCTCCACTTTCAGAAAATCTGCTTCACTATCTTAACTATGTGCTTTGTTAAAAGCAAAGCTAAGAGAAGCATTGTTACATTTCAACCTGTAGAGCCAGTTCTTTTGCCACAAACCACGTAATTTAATAACTGACTTTCTAGAAAAGAAAAAATAGTCAGGAACAGTTTGTTAACCCAAACCCTAAAAAGTAAAGTGGCTTCATGAGTCTCTATTACCCACATTCACAATTGTGGGAGGAACAGAGAACACACCAAATGACTACTGGATGAATCAGACATAATTCTCACCTTTCATTCTCAGTTACAAGCTTTTTTTCTTTACGACATTGATCAAATATGTCATCATTTACCTACATGTAACCTGTAGATATATTTTGCACCAGATTCCTCCTCAATTTATTTCAAGATGCTTAATTGCAAAATATCAATGCTCTCTCTTTATCAAAGACATAAATTGCTACATAGAATTATCGTCCTCCACAGACATCCAACCAAAATGTTAAAAGTCAGCACTAGAATTTTATTGAAAGTAAAATTACATTTCTTCTGCACACATGACACTGGAAAAATTCTCACACTGCTCATGAATGTATGCATTATTTATGAAATAAGTCAACAGTTTACTTGATTCATATAAGGTTTTTCTAAAGCTGCATCAATGCTTTCTTTTGCAGAAGCCTTCCAATGAAGAAGGCACTGCTTACTGAATGAATTCTTCATGGGCACCTGTAAACTCTGAACGTAACTAACAAAACCAGCACATATGGCAATATGACACTCATGCACACCTCCAGTAAAATAAACAAAAGATAATGTCACTTAAGACTGAAAAGTATGACAGTCCCACTCTTCACAAAAAAAGAGTATGTGTGTGCTCACATGAGGCAGACCTCCATTTCATATCAAGATTATTCTTACTTTTTCTGGGTGGTATAGATTTTAAGACTTAAGCAGTGTTAGATAGGCTGGATGGAAGTGGGAATATTAAGAGAGAAATTACTTATCAAATACATAAAAAAAAGTTTGCTTAAGTAGCAGACACAACTATATAACTTGTTGGTGACATCTTTTTGTCCAACCAAGAACACCTACATCAACTGTGACAATGCTGCTTCCTTTCTCTTTTTCCTGATTCCATTTAGTATTTGATTTTATTCAGTATATAAAAATATAAAATGCCACCTTACCTTTTTCTTCGTCTATTCGAAAAACTCCTATACCCGATCCATCTCTGATGGAATATCTGATCTCCCCATCTCTTCCTGCATCTTCATCATAAGCAGATACTGTCATTACTGAGGAGCCAATGGGTGCATCTTCTTTTATAAAGCCTTTATCTGCAAATATGGAGAACCGTGGGGGGTGCAAGTTTTCATTCACATCAACTATCTCAACCTCAACGTAACACGTAGAGGACAATGAAATGGGTTTGCCTTTGTCCTTGGCCCGCACAGTCAAGTTATAAAGTTGTTTCTTTTCATAATCCAGTCTTTGTACAATACGTATCGCTCCACTTATTTTGTCAACGTCAAAGGTGCCATCTCCACTGTCCAAAAGGCTGTACCGTACTTGACTTGACTGGCCTAAATCAGGATCGTAGGCTTCTAGCCAAGTAATAATAGTTCCCTCAGGAAGATCTTCTCGAATTTTCACATGATAATTTGAAGGAATAAACTTGGGAGGATTGTCATTAACATCTTCTACAGACACTTTCAAAATAACTGTTGAAAATAATTGAGGTTCTTCAGTAGATTGGTCCCTAGCCTCAATTTTCAACAAATATATGTGCTGTTCCTCCCGATCCAGGACGCCTACAACTTTCACAACTCCTGTCACAGAATTAATAGTAAACTTGTCTGTATCTGTAAGAAGAGAGTATTTCACTTCTCCATTAGCCCCCAAATCTTTATCAGTAGCTCCAATTTGAATTATTTCAGTGTTGGGCTCTTTGTTTTCACTTATTTCAACAAAATAGCTGTCTTGGAGGAATTCCGGTGGGTTGTCATTAGCATCCAAAATTTTTATATCTAAAAGGGTCCAGGCTGACTTCTGTGGTATTCCAAGATCATAGACAGTAATATTGAGGGTATATTTATCTTTTAGTTCTCGGTCAAGGGGAGATAGAATTTTCAGCACTCCTCTTTCCATATCAACAATGAAACTACTGTCTTCATTACCTGCAGAAATAACATATACTAGCTTTCCATTGAAGCCAGTATCAAGATCAGTAGCATTCACAGATATTATGCTGGAGCCCACAGGCTGGTCTTCTTTTATCTCAATGCTACTGGGGAGAGTACTTCTAAACTGAGGTGCATGCAGATTCACAGAGTGAGTATCAAAGAAAACATCCTCAACTTCTCCACGATTGTGCAACTTATTTGCTTGTAAGAGTTTCTCTGCAAGCATTTTGGCAACACCAGTTTCTTCACATTGCAAGTTGACTGGTTTGCGACTACTACCTACAGTAATGTTGATATACAATGGCTTTGCAAAGTTCTCTCCATCTGTAGCTGTAATTTTCAAACTGTAAAAAGACATTTTAGCACCTAGGCCATCTACTAGTGACTGTTTGAGAGAAAGGACTCCAGAATTTGGGTTTAGGCTAAATAAATCCAGTTCATTTCCAGATTCAATTTGGTATCTCACCAACTGGAGCTCATCAGCATCAATAGCAGATACAGTTGTTATTTGTTCTCCAACACCAAGGTCCCTGGGAATTATTCCCTCACAATTTATTTTCTCAAACAGAGGTATATTGTCATTCAAGTTATTCAAAATAATAGTAACAGGAACTTCAACTTCTCGGCGATATGGCATACCCCAATCAGAAGCGCGAATCCTTAAATTGTAAACCCTTGGCATCAATTCATAATCCAAGTCTTCTGAGGTACTAATAATTCCACTGAAATGGTTAATCGCAAATGGCAAAGGATTTAGATTTGCAATGCTATAGGTCACATAACCATTTTCCCCTTCATCAGGGTCTTTTGCACTTACTCTCATGACACTCGTACCTATTGGCACGTTTTCATCGAAGGAGGCTTTATAGGATGTCTGAGTAAATTCGGGAGGATTACTATTCATGCCCAGTACCTTAATTAATACTTTTGCAGAAGCTCTTCTGTCACTTGTCACAACTTCAAGTTCAAAATGGGATGCGTATTGTGCTTTTATGGGTTCTAACGTGGTAATAAGACCTGTGTGAGTGTTTAAATTGAATTTTACTTTTCCTGGTGTGTTTTTAAATATGTATTTTAAATGTGGGTAACTAGGCACAGCTTTCACCATTATCACAGGCGTGTTTGGAGGAGCAAATTCACTTATTTCACCTCTATAGATCTCTTTTTCAAATCTGACAGGACCAGACTTAAATTGTGGTGATGTCACATGAACAACTTTTACAGAAGAAAATTGTGGGGGATTCCCTTTATCTTTAGCTTGAAGGGTTAGGTTGTATCCAAAAGGATGACTCTCCCAGTCAATGGGACCAATGGCTTTTATTCTGTATTCTTTGCCACCCGGAACAGACCTCACTGTTTTGAACTGTTGAAGCGCATCTCCTGCAACAATATTCAATGATGCTATTTCCCCATTTGAACCCTGGTCATTGTCCTCTACGGTTACAATTGCATATGTTGGATCTGTGTCTGATTCTGATGGAGTCAATGGAACAGCTGTAATAACAGGGGCATGTTCATTTGCTTGCTCTACATGAACAGTTAGTTTTGCCATACTGCTTATGCCACTGCTACCATACAGCTTCAGCCCACGGTCCACTGCAAGAATTTCCATCTCATAATGCTTAGTGTCCGAGTAGTCAAGTCTACCAGTTAGAACTACCACTCCACTAGTTGGATGTATAGCAAACACATCTGTTCTTTCTTTAAAGCTATAGTAGAACTCTCCGTTTGTTCCTATATCTGCATCTGTTGCACTGACTCTTGCAATGCTGGTCCTTATTGCTGTGTTTTCAGGCAAAGAAACACTGTAAGATGTTGGAGAAAACAAAGGCCGCAAGTCATTTGTATCCAGTACCTGTATCCTGACCTTCGTGCGTGTTTCAGCATTTGTATTTTTTTCAACTGCTTTAACAGTCAGCATATAATGGTCCTTCACCTCTCTGTTAAGGATAGCTGTGTTTCCTCCCTTGGTCCGTATTCTCAAAAAGCAAAAGTTTCCAAGAACATACTCTTCAGCTTTGAACAAGTTCTCACTGTCACCAGAAATAATTTTGTATCTTAAGTCCCACAATGGATTTGTAATGTAAATGCCCATTTTCACTGGATGCCCAACATAAGTCTTGGCTGCAGAATTCTCATACACAGTGGCATTATACTGTACTTGTGTAAATTGCATTGATGGAGCATGATGTGGCCTTTGATTTCCTTCACAGTTTCCAAAATGCTGCACCAGCAGCATCAGCAGCAACAGCATAGTCAAGTATCTTCCCATGGCAGCAATTACAAAGAAACCCTGAAACAAGAAAGAGACACAGTAAGACTTATGATTGTTCAAGTGTTTATCAAATAAACATTGATGCTTAGCTCTGAATTCATACTTGAAAGAAAATGCTAGGCTACACATTTAGACCATATCATTTTCTTGAAAAAGTGTCAAAATTACTTGCAGTAATAGAAACACAGATAAATTTAAAATTCCTAAAAAAAGCCAAGAATCCATTACATCAGAAGTCCAGGAATTACTAACGCAACACAAGAGAAACATAGAGTTAAGCTCAAATGAACATTCCCATGAAGCAACATGCTAGAAAAATATGTCAATGCTGTCTGCTATAAGGAAACAAGCTCTCTACTTCATACATGACAATGATGTCCAGTAGAAAATTCTCCTCCCTCATTTCATTTAGACTGTAAAATGGCTGATGTCCAGATATGTGGCAGTAAACTGCAAGAGTTGGCTTGATATTACTATAAATTCTTTATAGTGTCCTATGTCCACTTGTTCCAAGAATTACAAATATTATAAATAGAGAATAATTCTGTATTGTATTCCCTTCAGCATTGACTAGTCTTAGAAGAGTAGTGCTTACCATAAAAAAAAAAAAAAAAAAAAATCAAGCACCACTAATGTGTAAAGTCCATAAAGAATAAGACGTATTCCTTTATTCCCCTCTCAGAGCAGCTCTGAAACCAATTAGTATCAAGGGCTATGAGAACAAGAATCTATCAGAATCACTGGAGGAACATTTCAGGTTTCTCCAACACACTCCAGAAATGACAGAGAAAGAGCCTGGAACAGCAAGACAGTCATAGAGGCACATCTTCACTGGATTTGTCTTTTGAAGTCAGTATAATATTTTTGCTACCTAAATCTAGGCAAGACTGCAGTAGGAAGAAAGGCAGAAACCTCAGGAACAAGACATCTGGGACCATCTTCTTCATCTGGGTATACAGCAACTGTTTTTACTCCTTCTCACTGTATAACAAATCAAATCTTCAGAAGGCTACCTCAACAAACCCATGTTTTCAACAGGATCTTGGGGCCAAAATTCCTTTCCAGCAAGTAGACAGCCATCTAACATTGTCTTGATTGCTTTGATTAAGTAGTACACATTCATTTCTTTCTCCTTTCCCTATTTATCCTTATTTTTTTTCCCTTACCTCTCCTTCTGTGTTTTCTTCCCTGGCTAATCTGCTATACAAATCAAACTGATTACTCACTGTGTCATTCTTTTATTACCCCTGACCTTTTTCTCCCCATATTTTAGCCCTATTTGCCCTTATCCTATTCCTTGGATGTCAATCTCTCCTAAGTGCCTATCTTCATGCTAGTTCTGCTCATCCCCACTAAAATAATATCAAATATTGTCTCCTTCCTCCACTCACACCTTCTCTTACAGTACTTCCTTCCTTCCTTCCAACCTGCTCATGTAGGTATGTGAAAGATCACACTGGCTGACATTCCTTAGACTGACTCTGCCCACTGGCAAACATCAGAGCAAATTAATCTACTTGTGTCAACAGTTCACTTCAAAACCTCAGAAAGAATTCAGTCACAGATATCAGTAAGTCAATGATTTTGACAGGAGTTTAAGACTCAGATTCACACAAACTATAGGAGTATTGCAGAGGAGAAATGAAAAGGAATATCCTTTCAGAAGGAGAGAGAAAAAAAAGTGTGTCTGTCTTCCAAATCTAGCAATTAAATTGCACAATTAAAACTATAAACACAGCAAGCAAAAAGTGAATAAGCAAATAATAAAAAGCATTAATGCTCTTTGAAGTAAGTCACTAGCTGGAACCAATAATTACAAAGTCTTAACACTGAATGAAGAAAAGGTTGGGAGGGCAAATAAGTGGGGTTGGAACAGTCACCATTTCAATGGCTTAACAATCTTATTCCTCCACTATTTTCCTTCCCTATGAGGGCTATGATATGTCCTGGGAATACAGAGACACTTGGGTCTCCAGGGCTTTTATGTCCCAACATACTGCCAAGTTAACAAATATTTGCTTAAAACCAAATAAATAAACAAACAGAACAGACTAACACACAACGAAATCTTTGCAATAAATAACAGATATCACAAATTCCAAAACTCTGAAAATTTTAAGATGCCACCAGACTGGCCTAAAAGGCAATGCCAAGAAGATTGCTTAAAACATAATTTTTAAGCAACTAACAAACCCAGCTTTTCCTCCATCTTGCTGGAATTTTGGGAGCCATCTATTACCAACAATTGTTTAGTCAATGATCAAATTTGATGTTGATCTGATCAGATACTTCCCTCTTTTCTCCCTCAGTTTCACAGGATTCTTATTATTATTATTATTTTTAATTTATAATGAAGTCCAAACCACAGCTTTACCTCTGATGCTGCAGCATCTGCTAGCTCACTGCCTATGCTTGGCAACAGGCTACTTAAAGCGTTGGATTTATAATGTAAAACACTGTATCTGTTTGTATCTCTTACATTTGCTTCTCACATCTCAGGCACATTAGACAGGACTTGTACCACCCTAAAATGCATTAGACTGCATTAATATATCCAAACTTCTCATTAATATTCAAAGTTGAACACACATGTAGGTTTTACTATTACTGTAAACATTCTTCTATGCCATAATATCTTTAGAACTTTTTGCTGCTCTTCTGTAACAATTTAGAGTCTGCTCGGAACCAGCAACAGGCAGCCCATTACAAACAATAATGTAACCACCAGTAAGAGAATCCCCTCCTCAGCAGTAATCCCTGTGACTTGCTATGAGTCACAATCAAGAATGCAGAAGTATCTCTCAACTGAACAGTTAACCATGTCCGATAAAAACAAGTTAGCAATTTCTTTTACATGACACTATTTCCATCTTCACATAGCTACTAGAAGCTAAAACAAAAACATTGACTGGGATTATCCAAAAGTCAGAGTATATTCTTGGAAAATATCTAAAGTATTAAGCAATCCCAGTTATAAAGACCATTAAGTACTAAGAGAAAGTATGAAAGCATTAAGATAAAGTGCTAATGTGTTAGATATAAACTCAGATGGCTCATTACAGCATGCCAAAATGACTGAATTTCAGAAACATTTTAGCCACAGGCTACACTTTGAACGCCTAAATTTTTATTATCTTTGGAATATGACCAGTTTAGGATTTTCTGTATCCATGTTCAATAAATAGGGCAACTGTTTGCTTAACAGAACATCACAGCCCTAAATTCATAAAAAGGGTATGCCATATTATTTTGAAAAGCTACTTTCAGACAAACTTTGATTTGCTATCTGGAAATTATTATTATTCAGATAATTTTTATTTATATGCATATCCAGGTCATTTTTATTTATATGCAAATTCAGAACTGGGATATGTAAGTCAGTTTTACTACTTAGTTACAACATTATCAAAACTATTAATGCATCAAAACATTAACAAAATTTGTACATGAAAAAATATCAATGCAACTTAGAAATACAAATTATCTTCACATTAAAGGTCTAAGTATAATTTTGGAGCTAGCAGAGCTCAAATTGATAACTTACAAATTAAGATGACTGGATAAGAGTAGGCAATAACACAAAAGATGATTCTCCTAGCAGGAAATTTACAGTATTTAGATTTCAAAGTTTATAGTTTGAGATTTGAAAGTTTTAAGCATAAAATACAGAAGTTAGTAAACAGCAATTTCAATGCCAAGCAAGCAAAAAACGACTAAACCAAGTTTATCTTGCTCATCATAGATACATTGAACCAAGCTTACCATACACCTATGGGGAGCACAAACTGAGCTATTTACTCCCCCACCAACAGAAGTCACAGGTAGAGGAAGGAACTAAATCAGGCCATATACCCAAATTAGTCTTAGTCTCATTGCTATTCTTTTTCTACATGCAAGCTCTACCAGTTAAGTCCAGAATAACCTACCTACCCAGCAAAACATTAACTATTTACCTTAAAGGTCAGTTTTGACCAGCACACCCAACTGATGCTGTGTGACAGAAATGCACCACGAAACTAAACACTCATGACAGGATTTCTAGTGTAGAAGTCTATGAGAGATCATGGGACTTTGCAAGCTGCACTAATTGTGGCTACACCTACCCTTTCAATTGTTTAAAAGCAATTATTTATACAGTCTAATGGAAAAAAAAAAAGAAATACCAGGTTTAGCTGTTTCGACAGGCTTAACTTTCCAGTCAAACAAATAAACATTCTCTTTTGCTTTTAAGAGAGGGAAGGTGTCTGTTTTGGTATTCAGAAAATTAACACATGATGAGAGTGTATGGTAATGTTACTTTAGTAAAGCTGGTAAATTATTCAAAAAATGTACATTGTCACAGAGATTAACATAACAGTTTCAACTTGTGACTAAAGTCCAGTAAATTTTATGTTTGTATTGCCCACATCATGAGTTAATCTCATGAGATACTCTGACTTATGTTTTCAAGATATTAGCTGTTAAAAGGAAAATGCAGCAGCAACATTCCAACAGCAAAGATGCTGAAACCAGAATGAAACAAACACATGGAGAATTTCGACTGTTCATCTGTAGGCAGTTACTTACTGGTGTATCTAATATGAACTTATCAGCTATGCAAGGAAAAAACAGACCTCCAATCTCTGTGAATTAGAATTGAAAATAGATTGAAATTTAGCATGGTAGCCTAAAATTTGGGATAACAAAAATAGGTCTAGTGATTTTGAATTCAGTTTTAAACTTAAAAAAAAACCCAAACAAACCAAGAAATATTTGAGAGTTTAAAGCCATTTTACACTTGTTTACTTGAACTAATAGCAGAGTTAACTTAGCCATACAAAATTCTTTAGCATGATTAAAAAAAACTGGACTATCTTCCTTCTGGGATGACTACTAAGGCTTGCCTTTCAGTCTCCTAAAAGAGATTTTAGGATTTCACAGTGAATAAAACAACAACTTCAAAAATAGTTTACAGCATGCAAGTAAGAAATTTACTCACTAAATAGCTGAATAATTTTCACATTAGAAAAGCAAATAGGATATACACATCTAATATACAATGTTCTTTCCTTTTACAGAGACAGCAGAGGTGATAAAGGAATACAGGTAGTATTTCCTACGCCACTCCCTAGGAACAACTTGTATGAAAGTATTTAAACCGCAAGAAAACCTGCTGCTAGAAGGCAGCATTTCTTTTACTTATTAATGCATTTCCGGGAAAAAAAAAAAAAAAAAAAAAAAAAAGTTTTCAACAGTGGAACAGTGGGATACTATCAGCGGTAGAACACAGCGTCACTTACTGACGAACGATATTAAAAAGTGCATCTTTCAAACGTAACTTTGTTCTGCTTCAACTACCCCAAAGAAGAATAAAAGAAGCTCCAGAAGCAAACTGATGAGTCCAGCCGGGCTCTTCCGAGGAGCCGCTGCCAAACGTCGGGTCCTGGCGGCCAATGCCCTTTACCTTTCGGAGCAATCCGGCGAGGAACGCAACGAGGGACGCGGTGTGGAAGCGCGAACAAAGGAAGAAATTCATCCTAAGGTACTTCTCACCCGCCGCGAACCGCCCCTGCCGGCTCACCCGGGAATGAAGTTTGCAATGGCCCATCAGACGCACTCAGACACCTTGCCTCAGGGAAAAGCACCACGGCCGGCTCTTTTCCTCTGCCCAACTCAGGCGGAGCCTGCCCGCCGAAGTCCTGCTGGCTCTCCGGGGATCGCGGCCCCGGCTACAGCCCGGCGGGCCGGGGAACGGGGCAGGGGGCCGGGGAACGGGGCAGGGGGCCGGGGAACGGGGCAGGGGGCCGGGGAACGGGGCAGGGGGCCGGGGAACGGGGCAGGGGGCCGGGGAACGGGGCCGGCGCCGCTGGCAGCGCCTCCCGCCGGGGCCCGCAGCACGAGGCGGCCGCTTGCCCAGCGCCCCCGGTTGGCTTCGCCCCCGTCCCGGCCTCGCCTCTGAGCCTCAACTTCCCAAGGGGTCCGCGCCGCCCGTCCTCCCCCACCGCCAAAACTTCTCCCAACTTTCCGGCTGGCCCAGCGCTCACCTCTCTGCGGCTCGCTGCCTGCGGGGCGAGGGCGCGGGCCGGGGCCAGCCCCGCACGGTGCCTGCCGCGCCGCTCCCCCTTTCTTCCCCGGCCACCAGCGCGCCTCGCCGGTGCCTCGCCGGTGCCTCTCCGCCCCCTGCGGGCCGCGGCGCCCCCCGCCGCCGGATTCCTCCGCGGCGCTGGACGGCCGCCCCTCCGGAACTCGTTTCTGCGGCGTTCGGCTGGAGCGGCGGCAGCCCCCGCACCCCTGCCCGGCCCCGCCGTGCAAGGACGAAACGCGGAACGGAACAGCGGGGGAAGGGCGCACCACAACCACAAGCTATTCCTGCCGATGGCCCGAGGCTGGGGGGACCTCTCACCTCCGCCGCGCTCGCCCCGCTCCTGCTCGACAGGAGCGGCAGGGAATCGGGTGACGGTCCAGGGGCGCGGGAGACTTCGCGTATGGCGAAGTTCTCCCCCAGAAAGGCTACTCAGAAACTTCGGAAAGCTGATGCCGGGGATGTCTTACGGGGATGGCAAGGGAGACCGTCAGAGCCCGGGGGAACACGCGGTCCTCTGCCGTCCAAGGAACAGCGGGTCGCCGGGACAAGTCCCGCGGTGCCCGCCCGCACCGGTGGTACCCAGGAGCGCCCAGCGGCGACCGCTCCCCTTCCCACAGGCGGCCGGGTTGCCGTCCCGGACCGCGCCGGCGGGCATGGGCTCACGCCTCCCGCCTCGGCTGGGCTGGGCTGGGTGAGCCGCCGCTTAACGGCCGGGCGGAGGAGGCCGAAAGTGACTGGCGTCCCCCGCGATTCCCCGGCACCGCTGTAAGGAACGGCGCCCTGCTCCGGCGTCGGGAAAAGCAGCGGCAGTGAAAGGGAGTGCGGCGCCGGGTGTACAGCCGGGGGAGCGCAGCGGCGATCACCCTGCGGCCCGCGGCTACCTTTCCGTACCAAGTGGAAAAGTGCCCTGCCGAATTAATGCTGAAAGGATATCTGTCGGTCTATCAGCCCTCCGTTAAAGATTAATACTCCGAAACAATCCTTGAAGGATTCCCCGCTTATTAATAAGTGATCACACTTAAATGTTTGCCTGGGGAATCCTGTCCCGGCGGACTCAGGACGAAGCCGGGTTGCAGGCAGGAGCCGCCAGCGGGGGCGCATTTACCACGCATTAGCCCCGCCACGTCTTTTATTAGCCACATGAATAAATACAGCCGGCGGCGGAGGGAGTCCCTCTTCAACCACAGCCTCCCGCGCCCAGGGCTACAGGTCAAAAGGAACCAAAAAAAAGAAAAGCGCTGGCTCTCAGGGTCACCAACCCGCAGCCGGGCGGCTCCGCCCCGCAGCGCTCGGGGTCGGCCCCGCAGCCCCCGGCCCGGGCACCGGCTGCCCCGCGGTAGCGGCCGCAGTTCCGCGGCGGGCGGGCAGGGGGCGCCGCGCCACAGCGCACGGGCGGCGGGCAGTGCTGCCGGCTGCCAGCCCCGGCTCCGCCGAAGGCAGCACAGCCCAGCCGATAGCCCCGCGGCGACCAGCCCGGCGGCAGGGCTTCGCGTCCGGAAACTTGAGCCTCGCTCTCCCCGTCAAGGGGGCGGAAAAGCTTGGAGTACCTCCAGCTCCAGGTAGCTTTGTATAGAGTCGGTGTGCGGTATATATACACGTATCGATATATACATAAACATACACACTCTACACAGTTAAAAACCACGCGTTGAATCGAAGGCCCTACTGTTTTCAGTAACGCAACAAATTAGAGCACTAGAACTCCCAAGGGAATCATCCCTCTCAGCACCCTGCTGATAATAAACTCATTAAACAAAGAACTCACCAGACCAGCTGGACTCGGCACTCTTCTCACAAAGTCCGCTCCAGCTCAGTTCATCTCCACACGCTTCCTCCCCCCGCTTTCTTTTTTGTCCTCTGGAGAAAGCGCGAGCAGAGCTCCGGTGCCCACACGCCTCTAGAGCGTGAACCCCGCGGCGGCCCTGGCGCTCAGCGCGGCCCCGGCGCGCAGCCAGCGCGGCGCCCGGCCCCACCGCCACAGCGCGGCATGTCGGCTCCGACCCATCCGCTGCTTGAAACTTGAACGAGGGGGGAAGGAAAAATAGACGTGGAGTGGGAGAAGAAAAAGAAAAAAAAAAAAAAAGAAGAAGAAAAAAAGGAAGAAGAAGAAGAATGAAAGCGAGAGGGAGGGAGAGATCCAACTTTCTTAAGACATGTCCAGGCAAAGAACGGGCAGAGTTGAGTTACAGCAGCGGAGAGAGTGAGAGTGGGGACGCTGCGCCGGATCGCCGGTTCCTTCCCTCCCTCTCTCCTTCCCCCGCCTCCCTCCCTCCTTCCTTCCCTCCCTCTCCCTCCGTCTTCTTTCGCACTCTGTCCGTCCCCCTCGGACCCTGCTCACGGCAGCACCACCCCCTCCCTGCCCTCGCCGCTGCAGTCGAGCGCGGCGGCGGGAGGGAGCAGCGCGCAGCTCTGCGCTCCAGCACGGCTCCGTGCGGGGTCCCCGGGGCCGCGGCCGCCCGCCCTGCCTCCCGCAGGTGAGGCGCTGTGCCCGGCACACCCCGGCCTCCCGCCGCAGCAACTCTCCGTTCGAGGCCCCGGGCCCTGGCTCCGCCGCCGCAACGCCGCTCGACTCGACTCGGCGGGACGGCGCTGCCCCGCCGCACGCTGCCGGCGCCCCGCAGCAGCGCCTGGCGGCTCCTTCGCGGCGGGGCACAGCCGCGAGCTTAACCGGGAGGCTCCAAGTTGGCTGAGCACGGGAATCTCCCATTCTCTCCCGGCCAAGTGAAGTCAGGAATCCTCTCCTCTCCTCTCCTCTCCTCTCCTCTCCTCTCCTCTCCTCTCNNGCTTCTCCCTCTCCTCTCCTCTCCTCTCCTCTCCTCTCCTCTCCTCTCCTCTCCTTTTTCCTTTCATTTTTCTTTTTTCCCCTTTTTTCTTCTTCTTCTTTTTCCCTTTTCTTTAAGGGATGTGTATTTCTCAATGCATAGCAAAAAAAGTGCAGAATGGCAGCTCTTTCTCCAAAGTAGTACACGACAAGCAAGCAAGATGTATTTAGAAAGTGGTTTTCCCTCATCCAAAGTCAGACCCAATCAATTCCTCTTCTTCGACAAAGTTCAGGAGATGTTGCACTGCTAGTAGCAAGGGATCAGCTGAAAGGAGCAGCCTCGGAGTGTACTGAATGGTGTGGTTTTACAAAATTTTGGAAAAACTACAGAAAATGCTTTAAAAGTTATTTGCCTGAGACACACAGTATAACAGTGAATTTGTAAATCACTCTGAGATTCTCACAACGTAACATATTCTTTTCCTAAATAATTTATCCCTAAGGACCTTAAAGTCATGGCCTTCTTCCAAAAGGCAAATTGACTTATGAAGACATTGGATCATTATTTCCTATAAGATACACCACTAAAACCTATAGATACACCACTAAAATCTATCAACCAAATGACCATGCAGGATTCTAGGATAGGAAGAGCAGATACAAACTGCAGTATATAAATATTAAGTACATTTCCAAATAGTGCATACATGCCATTTCAGTCTAGGAATGTTCACTATGAGCAAACCTCTGGAAAGTTTAATGTCAAAATTCTCTGTCCTTATAGATTTCCACAACAGACACAGCTGACTGATTTATTTAGCATCTCATCTTCTTTCTAAAGACCCTAAATGGAATTATACTAAGTCCTTATCCAAGTGCTACTGGGCCAAATGACCTTTTCTTCAGTGAAAACTGCTTCAAAGTGAGTTGCATAAAATAAACTGCATTGAAAACAGTATTCCAGAAAAGGACTAAAAGGGAAACACTTAAGGCCATTATAGCTAAGGGCTAGAAACAAATGTAAACCACACTTCTACTCCCTACAGTTACAAATATTTTGTAATTTTGGAGTATGAAATTTCCTACCTTTACCATACCTTTACCTTTAGATACATAAGCATATTGTGGTTAATTGCTGAGTTAAGTAACAAAAGGTCAGGGCCACTGAGCTTAAATGTTTTGTTTAAATCTTAATACCTGGAGAAGTGGTAGAATTGCAATAACCTCCTGTAAGTTGGACAGGAACATTTCTGAAAAGTATTTGGTAAAGATAACCAAAAATTAGAGGCTTCTGATTTGGATCTCCTACTAGACATGCTATGCTGACAGTAAGTACATTAGAAGAAGCATAAAGGGATATGCTATCCTTCTCCAACCGTGGGTAATGTTGATAAAATTCAGATAAAATGTTGGAGCCATGATGTCCAGGCAAGTGTATTCATAAGTCTGCTTAATATAGATAGGTTTACTTTCTAAAACAGATTTCTAACATCTTAAATAATATTGACAAAGCCATTTTGATACTGAATATTGCATTTTCATTTTGTGTTTTCTCTGCCCTTTTTTTTTTTTTTTCTTGGAAACAGTGTCAATGCATCTGTTATAATTATTGCTTGCTTTCACTATTATGTGAAAGGGTATCTTTGTGATATGTTATCCCTAAGAAAATTCATATATTCTCTTGTATTTTGCTAACCTATAGGAAAAGTACAAAAGAGAATACTTGAAATCCCACTGGGGTGTCTAGGGCACCATCCACATCGCCAAAAATCTTCCAATCTTATAACCATTGCAGTGCATTTGTTTCTCCCTGTCCTCTGTTAACACATGTCTGTCCTTATCAAATTTCATAAGATGAAAGTTTCAGCTCAGCTGTCAATTAAAAAAAAAAAAAAGTTATCGGGACTTGACTGTTTTCTTTCAAGACAAACATCAATACTTCAACTTAGGAATTTCCCAAACAACTAAATAGAAATCATATTTCCACATAATCATAATGTATTTGCACATAAACACAATAATAACCATCTTCTTCTAAGGCATTATGGCACTAGCACTCTTCTCACTAATTCAACTCAAAACCTAGCCTTCCAGATTTCAGCTCTTGTTTGCTATATATTTATAAAAGAAGATGGTAGTTAACTGAATGAGATCGGAAGTAAATACCAAACTCAAGTGTCCTCCAGAGAGTTTTTCCTGCTCCTAGCTCAAGGTATGCACTGGGGTAATGATATCTGAAGTACTTTTTCTCAGCTACCGTTTTGTTAAAGAGAAGATAATTGTAAATCGTTATGACTTCAGCTGCATAAAACTTGAAGATCAAAACTGGCACTTTGAATTGCACCGGCTCAGAGATGGCAAAGGCGAGGATAATTCTCTCTTGGTTTCTATGAGGGTAAACCAGTTGCAATTGCTACACAAAGTGCAGCTTCAAAAAAAGCACTTTTGAACACAATAGCAACCTGTGACTCAGGGGCAATAAAGGGGCCATAAACATCGATTGTCTGTGACAGAGGGCAAATACATCTTTTCGGTAGAGAGGTCGGACACAGTTTCCAGTGAGTTCTCTGTCAATTAAATATGAACTGACCTGATTGGTTTTACAATAAGAACTAGATTCTGTACAGTTCCAAAGGCCAGCACAAAACCTGTACTCTATCCCTGCATTTATACAGGAAGGAGGGGGCTGTTTGGTAATGGTCCTGCTCTGGTTGTTCTACTTTTCCTCATCTGGTCTTAGGAAGAACTCCCCAGACCTCAATTAGTTGTAGCCTTTGGAAAGCAAACCAAAACAACCTCCTAAAACTTCATAATTATCCTTTCTCTGGCCTGCAGTCAAGGGTACATACTCCTTTACTGCTCTAGTTTGTTTCCTGTCTAGTAAATGCAGACCTGGACAATAAAAACTAATTCTATCTTTTTGGCTGTTCTTGTCTATTCTTTGAAAACTTGGGTTGAACTGCAAATGTCCACTTCCCTCCCCTCTGCTGTTAACAGGGGGGAAAGGGTGCAAGTTCTATGAAATACACATTTGAGAGAGTGCTGACATTTTCTTTCCTAAACCAAACTTTTTCAAAACCCCTGAAAATCTTTAGGATTACCTTAGCATTAAATCTCTTTATCTGACAGAATTTGAGGAAGGATATTTAACTTTTCATATTTTAATTATTCTTATTGACTTTCTTTTACCTTAGAGAATTATTACTGTGTAAAATATCACTGACTATTTGATTAGGTATTCTTTCACAGTGCTATTCAAGACTTCCAAGGCAGCAATGTCAAAATAATAGTCGTATATCAGTTTTGGTATAATGAAATGCTAAACAATCTCAGCTACTTGACAGTCTATTGTGTGCCCTGTGAACCTAAAGAGGAGTTTACTGAGGTGACTCAATCATTGAACCTACAAGCTACAACTATTTGTGAATGTGCTAAATACAACACACATATGCAGTAGTAAAGAAAACCTGGAGCAACACTACAGAGGAAAACAATTAAACTTAAAAAATAATTTTATGTTTCTAGGTTCAAGTTCTTCAGGTACTAGTAGGGCAAGGGCATCCAAATGCTCCAATAGTAGTTTTCTGAGCCTTTAAATTAGCAGAAACAGCTGATCTGTTACAGAGTGATTTTTCATTTTTCTTCTTTTAGCAGCAGGAAAGAGAAAAATATTCTTTAAACAGAAGTGAGCTAGGCAGCCTCATATTTGCAACATTTTGGTCTTACAGATTACTTCTGTGTATGTCAACTTTTGAGAAACCTTTTAATGTTACTTCAGAAACAAGCCACTTTTCCACACCACACTTTTCTTCAACAATCTATCTTCATAAATAATTTTTAAAATCACATAAGTTTGCTTTCATGACATTTATTCTACTCTATGCTATACAGGTAACTGGAACAAAACCAGCTGCACTGTTATGGACAGTACTGGTGTTTTGATTAAAGGTCTGGATAGAATTTAGGGTAATGGTTTATGCTAGTTCATCCCAAACAAAACTGAACATCCCACTTACCTTCAGTATTCCCTGGGGTGGAGAGATGATGGAGATCTGCAGGGATTTTTGTGTTGCCTGGCTCAGTAAGGTAGGCTGTCTGCTTCTCCATTAGATGTACCTTCCTACTGAGTGGTATTTGGACTGCTCTGTAGACCTCAGATCTACCAAGCTCGAGGCAGAAATGCACCAATTCAGAGTATCATGCCTACAACACAAGTAACTATTGAATTTAGATTTAAATAATTATAAGACAATTAAAACGTTTGAAAAGATCAGAAAAGGGCTCGATTATAACAGTCATTAATTTTCAAATTATTTTTAAAGCTGTGTAGGCTGGTATTTTTTTGTTTTATCAAGCACAGGCTTAACACTAGAGTAAGGAGAGGAATTTTCAGACTCATCAGTCCAGCATTGACATGACTGGCACTTTCTAGGACAAAAAAAAGAGATGAAAGAAATCTGCTCCCCACTGGATCTTAAACTTCCTGTTTTCTTGAGGTGGTTCTTCATCTCTTTTTGAGATTTCAAGAACTTTCAAAACTAAAAAAACGTTGAAGTTCAAATAGTGCTTATAGTGCTAAAAAATAGCAATAATTTTACTTCCTTGGTGTTGAGTAGTTGGAATTAGCTGTCCAGGTTCCATTAAACCCAGAGCTGATGTGAGATCACAAAACTGAAGTTATAGGAGCTCTGGTGACATTATTTTTATGTAGGATTGAATGGAGTAAAAGAAGGACTGTTGTACAAGTGCTGTGTTCTGTTTGGTACTCAGGTACTGGTCCTTTTTTATTCTAAAATTGGTCCTAAATCCAAAATTAGAGTTTGAAGAACTGTGGAGAAAAGTAGAGAGACGAAGTGACTGTGGCACTCATAAATAAGCAGAAGCACCGCATAAGCGGTGAAGAAGAAGAAACTAATCTTCCTTGTTTGTTTTAATTTAGTATAGGATGATTCATAGTGGAATGTAATACTTTGAATATCTTCAAAATTCTTCGGGTTATAAGAGAAAGGAAAGGCATAGGTCTCTACTGAGACCAAGTCATTACGTCTCTTATTTTGGTCATAGGCCTTTTTAATAGGCTAGGTCTAGACTTCCAGCTTACAAATCTATAGCATTAAAATATATAGCATGGAAGACTAGAACCCAATTGACTTCTGATTACTGTATGTCTCAAAGAGATTTTAATTGTGCTGGTATCTACCGCGTCATAAACTTCGTGTTTATTTAAGACTAGATAGCTTATTTGTCCAGATTTAATTAATCTTAGGTTAAGGTTTGGTTTAGGATTTGAAAATCCAAATAGTTAAACACCTAGATGACTTCAGAGTTTTGAAAAGCTGATGGGTAGAAAGGAAGCTGTTTTCCATCATCACTAAGGCTCAACGATTTTTCCACAGAATGGAATATTATATGTGATTCTTCTGCTACTATTAATCTGGACATACAGCTAAGAGACCTTAGATTTCATCAAGATGAAGATTCCTGATCTTTACTGACAGATTTTATCTCATTTTACTAATATTAGGATTCATTTCTGATTAAGCCTGTGTACATGTATCCAGCTTCAAGAGTTCAATGTATTTGGGAATATTATTTCATCCAATGTAAGAGAGGACTCTCCTAACTAGACATTCCCATTTCACATGATATCTTATCTACTGTAAACTGAGTTGTCTGGTCCAGAAAGAGTGTATGTGTGGAAAAACCCTTTCTTTCCTTTGCTTACATGGTGATTTTCTCTATATTATTAACCAAAATCCAACTTAAACCAGTGAAAAGAATCTGTGTTCAAAGAAAGGCTATTTGATCTTGGATATTTAAGGAACAAATAGAAGATGCTCAGCATAAGTTCCCTTTCCTATTAGTTGTCTAGTCCAAGAAAGGAGACGAGAATCTCTGCTCTAAGGACAGTTTATCAAAAGGATACAGTTATCCATTGAGAGTCATGGAAAGAATAATGGCTTCATGACTACTAGGGGGCAGTTCTTTACTTGAAATATTGCTCCTCCAGCTGAAATTAATCCAGCACGTGAAACAAGAACCTCTCTTGAAGGAGTACAGTGGGCAGAGAAAGAATCTTTTATGAACTCTTATTTGTTTTCTGTCTTGCCTAGGCACCATTAAGTCAACTACTCTACTTTAAAAGCTAATAAAATCTACTTTTCCTGTATTTGAAGGTAATTTACTATCCTTTTTGGCAGCTCTGTGTAAGAAAAAGATCTTGGTCTATCCACTATACTTGACCTGGCTTTCAATCACAATTCTTGTCATAGAGCAGCATAATTTCTTTTCTGGTATATGCAAAGGAGTGGTGTTGCCAAAACAAAATTTCCAAATAAAAGGATTAATTAAAGAATGAATATATTTATATTCCATATAAAAATTATCTATTGTCTCATATGTTTTGTGCTACTGAATAGGACTTGACAATTGGGGTTTTTTCTTATTTTTCAGCACACATTAACTTTCTGTCTATCTTTCATAATAAAAAGGAGAATATGATTTGCTGCCTTCTTTCTCTTTCTTCTTTTTCTCCAAAGTTCTGTGTTTCAAATAACTAAATCATTAAAAGCATTACAGAATGTCCAAGATCAATATAACACATTGTCCTCCATAATAAATCTATGTCATATTTAAGTTCTAGTCTAGTCTAGTACTATTCTTAGACACTATACTATCTTTAGTACTATTATGGCACACCAGATATAATATATAATATTATAGTAACCAGATATTATAATTTATTATTATTTAAATCAGCCAAATAATGAACAGTGTAGAAGTGTTCATTCAGCCCAATATAGTATCACTTTGAATGTGTGGAAAAATTCCCTCATATAAATGGGATCACATAAAGGGCAATGTCTGTTAAATAAAACCATATATCAAAATAGGATCTAACTAAGAATCAATATCAATATATCCCATTTTCACATCATAAACATATATAAGTGTGTCAGTCACAAGAAATATATTGTGTCCTTTTCTGTTTGTAATTGTAACATCATTGCTTACCTACAGCGAGTTATAGAGCATGCCTTCAGGCATGAATTGCCCTTAAAATAAAATTCTACTGTACCATTATTTTATATTGACAATCTTTATGAAGCTAGTGTCTTGGAAGCTGAAGCTGTGTAATAAAACTTGCATGCCACCTAAACACAACTCCTAAATAGTTTCTTCAAGTTCAGAAAAAAATTGTCCCTGTTTTAGTTCAAACTACAGAGAAAGATGTATCTGCCAAGGTCTTACATAGGGAGCAGAAAGAAGAAAGTAGATTGGTGAGGTAGACTGGGTAGAGTTCAACAGAGGAGTTTCATATGAGAGAGAGAGAGAGAGAGAGAGAGAAGAAAATATTTTCACTTTCAGAAAAGGTACTGTGTGAGACACAGAGTTAAGATGTTTGAACTTACCATTGTACTGGGGAATTTTGCAGGTTTCATGCAGATTTTTCAACTAGCCAACGTAGTTAGGTCTATTTGTACCTTGAAAGCAGATGTAACCAGTAATAAATTCTTGGGGTGATTCATTCATCTATATGTGTCTTGCACAGATGGAATTTTTCAGACCTGTGGAAACAACATGAGATATATTATTCAAGGCTGATGAGTCAAATACTCTACCAGACCTATCACAATATTCAAAATAAATCACAGTGCTGCTGTGCTACCCAAAATCTGGAATAAATAGTACTTTAACATGTATTTTATCCAACAGGAACTGATTAATTAATAATCATAAGAAAATATATTTCAGTTAACCAAGAGCAGTCTAGTAAAGCACGGTAATAAGGAAAAAGATGACTTTAAATTTGGCACTTTCAAGACGTTATGTAAAATAAAATTATTTTTAAGAAAATTCATACCTAAACCTGTTTTTCATTGCTTGGCATTGTATTTTCTCTCTTGTCTTCCCCACCCCTCTTTCCTTTTTAACAGGTTTTAAGGATATTTCTGCTAATGCTGTCTATCTCAACTTTTCTGTGTACTTATCATCTTATAACTGTAATAAGAATCTGAGTACATGATGGAAATCAGGCTTTGATGAGAACTCGTTCTCTGCTCTCAAGTTATTGACTTTTCTTCCTGCTTGGTTTTCTCTTCTATTACAGTTACCACCATAAGTGCTCAGGAATAGGGCACTTCATTGCACTTTCATTTGAACTTTTTCTGAAAATCTAACTGAGATCAGCAAAATACCAAGTGTTTCGTCAATATAAATAAGAGGCCCTTCTGTTTCAGGAGGTCTTGGGTTTGAAACCCTGTAAATGCATTGAATTCTGATATTTTTTTTTAACATTTTTGTGCTGTAAAGCCCATCACTTCCATTTTTATATGTTAAATTATCAAGAATGTTGTGTATGTTCAAATTAAACAATTCTAAGGATTACGTGTTGAACTACAAACATTTTTACAGTAGCATTTTTAATTGGTGACCCAAAGAAAACCATATTAATAAATGCAAGAATTTATTATCACCTATACTTTCCTGTCAGGGTTGAAATATGTCAGGGAATCAAAAGCAGTTGAGTGATTATTTGTAATGAAATCACTAACACAATGGTCTCTAGTCCTTTGCAAAACGAGACTATAAGGAAAATGCAGACTGGAAAAAGACTTGCTACTTTCACAGCAATGGAATAAGTTTGTTTATTCAGTAAGTAACTATGTTTGTTCTGGCAGGAGATAAGTTTTTTACTGAGCTACTTGAAATATTCTGGCTATCTTCTTATTTCATTGCCAGAGGCAGCAGGCAGAAACTACATTAAGTGAAACTGTATTGCATACAAGTCTTCTCATCTTGCATGGTTTGAACAGTAAAATAAATTGTTAAACTGCTTAGTCTGTGTGGTGACAAGGACTGTACAACTATCTAACTGCATAAATAAAAGTATTCATTAAATTTTTGTTTAGTTCTGTCCTTCTGTTTGATGAAAATGTTTTCAATCAGGCAGGCTCATTGAATAAAGATCATACATAATTAAATTTCAGAGGTTATAAAAGAGCACTACTTGATTGTATCATGTTAACTGTACTTGTAAAATGTGTTATGAATATTTTGTGCTTTTTTAATATTTGGCAACACTGGCTTCTCTCTTCAGTTTTGATTAAAATATTTTGCTAGAGTATCTTCACTCACAGTGGACTGTATTTCTTGTTTTGTATTTGTTCCAATTGTGTTCTAGTTGCAAACATCATCACACAGAAGAATAAAATCTCTGTTCATGAAAGTTTTCTGCATTTATCAAATATGGAAGTAAAATTTTCTGTATCTTCCCAATCACCATTTAGTAATTTAGAGTTTAGTGGAAAAAAATAATTACAGAATAAAAAGGCTATTTGAGATGACAGATACTCCAGGGGGCGAGAAGGGAAGTTTTACAGTCAAGTCACTGGCTTGAATGTAGCCCATTTCAATGGAGACTGAATATACTGGCCTTTTGATAGCTCATCACTTCTAAGACATTTGTTTGTGAATTAATCTGGTTTTGTGTAGATGCATGTTTAGAATGCAAAAAACCATGTTTCATACATGTTTAAAATTTCAGAAGATGAAAAGGGATATTTCTATAGGCTTTATCATAAGACTAACATTTTTGCTGAAAATGCAAATAAGTGGAGAATAGTTATAGTGCGAATCCTGTACTTCCATGCCTTTGTATTGCTTTGGACATTAAGGGCTTGAGTTTTTCAGACTATTTTTAGATTACTACAGATAATAATACTTTCTTGAAGTTACCTGGTTGAATGTAAGGAGAAATTCTGTGCCGATTACTGGTCAATTCTCCTTCCATGAGAAAAATCCAGTTGCAGAATTGGACCCTAAAAAAAATTCAAGATTAAAAAATGTTTACCATGGTCTTAAACCATAGAAAAATCAACAATGCTTTTTAATTAAAGTAAATTCAGGAAAAATGTCACATATGAGCCCAAGGAAAATTTTTTCATTATTTATTTGTTAAGATGACGTCTATCAGATTTCTAGCAGTGAATTATTAAAACCAAAAAGAGTTAGCCAATGACTGAGCTTTATGTAACTTCCTCTTCTATTTCTTTAAGCTGGTCTATGTAATATGGTCTAGTCTAAGTGAGAATTCCACAGTTTATTTATGTATGCAGTTCATTCTGTTATTAAAGAAATATTTTGTTTGACTTCTTAATAAAATGATGACCTTTCACTAGTTAATATATATTCTGACACAATAGCAGAAAGACAAACACAAGTATGCTCCTCCTTGCAATTCAAGTGTCAGGAATGTTTGGGTTTTTTTAAGAAAACCAAACCCTTGCTTTCTTTGATTATTTTCCCTCCACCCCAGAAACTACATAGGGATGTCTGTCCTTTGAAATAATTTTCATTGTGTTGTGCTGCATTGCATTTCCAGATGACAATATGAGAGTGTTTGTAAAAACAACAATGTATTACATAGAATTTGAAATTAGTCCTCATCCTAAACTGCTAAAAAGGGATCTTTCACGATTTCCTCCATATTTCTGTCATCAAGGTGAAGGAATTACTTGATGGAGAGAAAGTGAGAGGAAGACAACACCAACGAAAAGCTTTGCAACTGATTCCAGAATCGAAATGTTGGGGTTTTTTTATGCCAGGAAACATGCAGGAAACAAGAACAAGGATTCATTGCTACTACTGTAATGCTCAGTGGCCTCATAGGGAAAGTAGTTTTTGATAAGGATTAAACGGTCGACTTGGGTGTGTCTATTGGCTTAAGAAATGCATGGTTTACTCTGTGGAAGCAGTTTTCCTTTGGCTCTTCCAATCACAACTGTGTTGACATATTCTCTTTGCTTTGACAAGGTATTTTTTTTTTTGGATGTGATCAATCTGAACAAGAAGACCCTCAATTTCTTGAGAAGCTCAGTTCCCACTGCTTTATTTAATTCTCTCTCATTACATTGTTTTTCCTAGGTCTGTGCCCATGAAACACACTTCTTCACTGCACCCTGAATCCAGATGAAACAACTTCTTGAGCATGATAAAAGACTCCTGAATGTTTTTAGGGAACATGTGGGATAGAAGGTTACCTGGGCAAGGAAAACTCATTATTTCTGTATTTTCTTTATCTGACTATAAATAGCAAGATTTAAGAATAGAAATTCTAAATTAATTAGATAATTAGATAAAATAAATGCAGTTCAGTAGCATACAATCTGATGCTGTTGGCATTTTAGTTTCATTTCCTTTGCAGAAGAAAACTAAAAAACATAGCAAATCTACCCTTCTAGTATAAGTCCTTTCGGCATGGAACTGTCCTACATCATTGATCTCTCTCCAAATCCAGTGCTAAGAGCCTATGCAACTACCACCTTACATATCATGTAACCTTTGTTTACTCCACAACTTCAGCATGTTTATTTTTGTAATAACACTTTGTGGTTAGAAGGTTTTAGTATATTCATTTTGTGAGGAAGAGAAACACAAAGAAGACCTTTTATTAGCATGCCCAGGTCCTATATTACAATT
The DNA here is from genome assembly GCA_018697195.1 of Certhia americana. Taxonomy (NCBI): domain Eukaryota; kingdom Metazoa; phylum Chordata; class Aves; order Passeriformes; family Certhiidae; genus Certhia; species Certhia americana. The sequence continues at coordinate 35,509,414 of CM031860.1, forward strand.
ACTTCTATGCCAAAATGTCACTGAATACTATTAATATTCAAGCACCTAAGGGCAATATCCTAAATTATTAGTTGTGAAATATTTAGACACCAAAAGTAATTCAGGAAAGCCAGAAGAACAATAATTAACATTTATAGGAGACAACACTGGAACCAGCTGAATGTTTCTATATTTTTTTATGTAAGAGTGAAGATGGTGAATGACTTCTAATAAAAGTCTTGTGCTTTGGAAAAGCATACAACCATCATTTAGGAAAGTAAATAGCATTGTTTATTGCTGATGGTTTATGGTTTGGGGGCTGAAGTCTTAAAGGGTGACATAATTCAAAAAAAGCAAAGAATGGAGAGCAAAAATCAAGCATTGGCTGCCTTCTCAGCACCTGTACCTCAAGATTCAGCTACTGAAGACTTACTCTGTATTAATCCCTAGGGAAAATTTTAGATTCCATGAAAATTTTCTCAAACTAAGAAAGAACTTAAAAAAAGTTTGCAGTCTTGCAGGCTGATAAAGCTTGGCTTTAATACAAAAGACCTTGAAGATATCTAGTAGATTAAGTGTTCTTAATGAAATTATATATAATAAATAAACAGGCTACATCAGTAAGCAAGTGTGATTTCCTGTGTTGTTTTCTAGCATGCTCTTATTGAAGACATTAGAAATTGTTGTCCAAAGGTGCCATAACAAGTTAAACATTTTCCTTGTCCAAAAGGTTAATGCAAATGATGAGTTGCCCCTGAACTCATCCATACACATATGTAAATTGCACTCTGCTGTAAACATACGTACAGATCACAGGGATAATGTTAAAAATACTAGACTGAAATTAATCTGTGGTTCTTAGGAGTCTGCAGACAGGTTGAAATTAGTGCCTTTTCAGGCTGTTAAATAATCATTGTTTGAACGGTGGAAGAAAGAAAGAAAGAGAGAACAATTTTCTGGGAAACTATGAAATTTATGACTGTTCTATTAAAGATCAAAACACCACTTCTGCCTTAAAGACATTCCCAAGATAGACTGTTAGGAGAAATATCTTTATGTTCTTACCTTATATAAATATTCTTCCCAAGACATTTCTGTTGTCTCAGAACCACACAGAGTCTCTGAGTGGTTGGAAGGGGATGTGAAATCACCTAGTCTAGCCCTTCTGGTCAGACAGGGTCAGCTACAGCTGATTGTCCAGCTTTGTGTGCAGCTGAGTTTTGAATATCTGCAACAATGGAGATTCCATGACCTCTTTGGGCAACCTATGCCAGTGTTTGATAATTCTCACAGTCAAATAGTGATTTCAGAGGGCACTTCAGGTGTTTACTTTGTGCCCACTGGCCTTTTGTCATTTCATTAGTATTCACTGAGAGCAGTTAGGCTCCCTCATCTTCTTTCCCTCACATATGATATTTATGCACATTGATAAGATCTCCCCTGAGCTGTCTCTTCTCCAGGAAGAGCAGTCCCCACTCTCAGCCTCTCCTCACATGAGGAGTGACTAGGTCATTAATGAACATGTTAAAGGGCAATGGCCCCAGTATCAGCCTCTCAGGTATACCCTGACTGGCCTCCAGCTGGATTTTGTACGACTGATCACAGCCCTCTGGGCACACCTCCTCATCTGATATTAATTCTTTTAATTCATTCTAATTAGTTCTTCCCTTGGCATCTCTACTGTTCACAGTTAGACTGCAGAGTATTGGGACAGATGGATCCATTAAGGCCATTCTTATATTCTTCTGTTAGTAACTAAGGTAGAAAGAGATGGTTCTTAAATCAGACAGTCACAAGATCATCTGCCCTCCCAAACATCCCCCAAGGCCTGCAAAGCAAGAACTGCCATGAAGGGATTTTCTGTAATCATATTCCAAACACATAATGAGAACCACTTGGACCAATATGCATTTTCTTTGATATTAAGAAGATGGGAAAGTAATAAAGCTGTGATGTTTTGGATTCCCTGGCCAAAAAAACCCCCAAACTGAAACAACCTAAACCAAAAACAAACCATCCCCCACTAAAACCCAAACACCCCCCCCCCACACCCCAATCTCATGAATATCCAGTTGTTAATTTAATTTTTATGCAGAGCAATTTTGTTTTTAAATGTTCTTGAAAATTCTAACCCATGGGCTAAGTTCATAGAAATAAATGTATATTCTGAATGACCTTCTTTATCAGAATTTTCTGTAAATTACATAAGGAATAAATTAGTACAAAATCTCTTATTTAGCTTCAACATCTGCATGTTTTGTATTGGATCAGTGTGAATATCTATGATCACATGTCACATACCATTCTAATGGTCTTTGATGGCATAAAAGAAATGACAGAACATTTAAAATATATTATAAAAATAATACATCAGAAGGAACAAGCAGCTTTGATCCTCACATCTAATTAATTGCACATTGGCAAGATTTAGCTCATACAAATGTGGGATAGTTACTTCACTGTAAACGATTAATAACAATGGATGAACAGTTGTTTGTTTTTTCTTCATCCCTTCCAAATGCAAAATCTCAGACACCTACAGTTCAAGCATCAGAAAAGAGGCTAGATGTCTGACCTCTTCATAGCTCTTTATGCTATGTAAAGTCTGAGAAGCACTCTTCTAACAAAGGCTTTTCAGTAATTCAGCTCATAAGCAGGTAGAACATACATGTCCTTTCCTGAGCATTGTGTACAAGTCAGTACAGATGCTCTCATACCAATCAGTAAAGCATGCAGAACAATAATTTGTAATAGCTGGTACACCAAGATCTATTTATTATACTTTACACCTATATAGCAATTGATTTATACTGCCAGCTCCCTTGGCATATGTGAACACCTTGGGGACAAACATAATATTTTTTAGAATCATGAGGCATATCACGTGCTTTTTAGATCTAGGTATAAAAGAAAGCATAAAATAAACCTACTTTCCTAATGAAAATTTTCTTGTAACCAAATGCTTTGACTTCTTTCACTGTTTCCAAAATTCAGTGGTTCAGAACTTTATTTTTAAAGATATCCTTCACAACATAGTCTGTGATGTTTACAATACCATTCATGCATAATATAATTTTTTTTTTCAATTACTCTTTGACTTAATCCTGCCAAACACAGTAGATATTAATCATACACAATGAATGAAGTTTACCTTCAATGCAGTAACTCGTTGATTTGGCAGAGCGTGATGTCACAGTGAATGAATCACTGTACATATCTGCTGATTTATGCTCTCAGGATGTTTGAGTATGTTTGTATGTATTCATATACTGAACATACAATTCTTTTGTAGCTGCTGATATTTTGCAGTTTCTCTGGACAGCAGGTGTTGAGAAAGTGAAAGGTGTGTATTTTCCCAGCAGGGATCAAAGCAGAAAAATAGTACAACTTAGATAACCTTTCTGCTAGACTTCCTCCAGGGCAGGATACCCATTTAAACAGCTTTCCCAGAGCTGCATCTCCTCCATCTCTGTGCTTTACTCTTTCTACACCAATAGCTTTAAGTAGGAGGTGCAGTGAAAGGTAAAACCAAAATGTTTTGACGCTGGAGGCGTGGATCATTCCTGATCTTTTAGGATCCCTTATATCTGAAGCCCTCAATCAGGTTCTGAGAAACTTCTGGGAGGAAGGACAGTCTTAGAGAGTTTCCATTCCTTTTTTTGTTTCTGCAGTTTTTCCCACAGAAGGGCGTATTCAGATTCCTAAAGAAGGCTTTGAAAAGGATCCAAAGAGGCAATCACATGCATGTGCAACTATTTTTTCACCAGGCAAGAATATATGGAATGTGAATGGAGTTTCAGCATAGCTCTGCGAGTGTGAGTATCAATTGAAACTGGGTAGGCAAATTCCATTAGGTTCTAGGTAAATTAATGTGCAATTAGCCAGTGAATTGCTAACTTCATATAATTGAAAGCAGGAAAACCTGTCTGCATTTAGTTGTTAATATGAAGTTTAACTAGATGGAAGATCTTAAAAGGTGAGGAGTCTCACTGAGATGCACAGAATTCACAGTATCTTGAGAACATGATTCTAACAAGTACAGGATTTCTGAAGAGAAAAATGAATGCTAGAAAGATAAATGCTTCTCTTGTACAAGTACTAAGACCTGTAGACTTTCTTTATATAGTTAATCCTAAGCAGGAATAAATATTTCCCAAAAACTAGACAATATATTCTTTCTCCTCAGGTAAAAAGGTGTAGTTGGAATCCAAGTAACTTATTAAGTCTTCAAAATACAAATTAGTTCAAACATATCTGATTTTCACATTTAAAAGAACTAGTAGATACAACAGAATTTGCTCTTAATTACTGCCTGTTGTTTATTATTATCCTCCTGTTTAAAATAAATTCAAATCATCCAGAAAGATGTGAAAAAAGCACCATGTGAACTAAATTCCTGTTGTATATAATATGAGAAGAATGACCAAGCAGACTTATAAACAATATTCTGCTTAGGTCAACTGTTTTCAGGCTAGGGATCCACACACTGTTCCTCTAAATAAGGGATACAGTTGCAGAAGTTAGGCTTGATATTGGATAACACAAAAGCAAAGCAATGATGCATTCATTGGGATACATCCTTTGCTGGGAAAAAAAAAGTAGCAATTATGTACTGCTTGTGCAGTTATTTTAAGATAAGAAGGCCCAAAGTTATCTTCTGTAATTTTTTGGTATTTTTTAAAAATTTAATTTCCATCTTTACACTCTAGGACTGTCCTATCTGCCTGTACTTGAGACTTATGTGGGTTGGCTTGACTCTTTTAGAAATTTGACTAGTTAGTCCTCATTACTTGAATTTAACTTTGAAACAGAGCTTCCATACTGCATAGAAATGATACAGATAGACAGAAAAGAAAAAACCACAACTCTCAAGAGAAAAACGTGCCCTGTTTATATCCCTCTGTCTAAAGAAAATACATACATTGAACACTTAGAAAAGTAGACTAAAGTTATTGTTGTTCAAAGGAGGTTTACTGGGTGTATTTTGTAGGACTGTAAGTGGAGCATGACCCATTTGTGTTTGCTTGACTTTTCTCAGTGTACTGTGACCCAGCATTGTTGGGTTTGTTGTATCTTTATTTAAACTTTGTTCCTCTATGAGGAGCTGTGGCTTCTGTATTTTTCAGAATCACTGTACCCCATGGGTGACATTTCCTTTGATCCTTAAAATGCAATATTTCAGATGTTATACCAAACCTCAGAAGAGTAACTTGCTGAGGAAAATATAGCTGTATTTTCCTGAAGGAACTGAAGCAACATCAGGTTGAATTTCACCCTGTAGGTTATTTAAGCACAGTATGATGTTATACAAACTGAAAACAGAGGGCAAATTCCTGTCTGCTACTGAAGAGATGTCATTGGGGGGGAGGAAAAAAAAGCAAATAACTCCCATTCCTTTCCACTGATGTCTTAAGGGCAAAGATTTGATTGTGCTGAACTGCAGAATAAAATTAATTTCAAAGAGAATTGACATACCAATAACTTGGCCCTCATTTTGTAGCCCAGGTTTATAAAATCAAGAGTTTACAGTCTTTGGTCTCACCTTGTTTACAGAAGGTTTAATACGGGATTTTTTTGTTTTGTTTTGTTTTGGTTTTTTTGGTTTTTTTTTTTTTTTTTTGTTTTTTTTGTTTTTTTTGTTTTTTTTTTGTTTGCTTATTTGTTTGGGGTTTTTTTGTTTCTCAGTTTCAAATGATGCTAGATGACCTTTCTCTACTTTTTCTTTATATTCAAATGTCTAAACTCTGTGGCATAATGTGGCTTTACATTAGAGATTTTTAGAATAAAGTTTTCATTTAATAGGTATTTTGTAAAAGCTGTGTGTCATCTGTGTCTATCTTCTATTCTTTTTATCTTACCAGTGCTCAAGATCTCCTACATTTGCCATGGTGATCTCCTCAAATTGCAGTGAGTAAAGAAAGGATCAATGTGTGGTAGCAGAACTTCAGAGACAATGTCTCTCTACAATGGATCTGAGTGGGAAACTGCTTCTTTATGTCCTGAATTGTCTGGAAACATCAGGAGAGGAAAAAAAATAGAAGTATTACAAAACTGGAGAATGTCTCAGTCCTATTTCATGTTGTTCAGCATCTGAGCTGTGTGAAAAGCCACTGAGACCCCGAATGGGAACATTTTCCACTGCTGAGACCTGTGAGAGGCTGCATGGGTCAGGTACTTCAAAATTTGGATTACTCAGTCCCTTGCCCACCTTTGAAACATCCAGTCTAATTTGTAGACTTTGTTTTTCAGTTTAGTTCCATCATTTGTCTGTGATTATCAAACCATGCTATTCCTCAGTATAAGAAGTGAAGTGAGTGGTCTGCTTTGTAACTTTTAGTTGTATCTTCTCCTCTTCTAGTTGATATTCTATTAGCAGAAACCCTTTATGCATACCTTTTACTGTATAAATATATCTTCATATATGTGTATATTTAAGTAAAGAGCTATATAGGTATATAAATATTTGTATATTTCTTTTTTGTTCAGAGAGTGAACACTAGTGAAATTCCTTACAGTAAATAAAGTACATTGTGATGAAAAGATGTAAGGCATGTTCTTTACATTTCCAGACAGAGACCTCTCTAAAAATTGAATAAAAGGCAACAAATCCAAGAGTTTGAATCTCTACTTAGTAGAACATACAATTCTTCTGTAACATTAGTTGTAGAAGAAAGCAAAACCTGAGAAGTCCAGGACTTAACTGGTCTGATTAACCTGTAAGTATGGTTGTAGGGACTAAGAGCTGGTTAATTACTACTCATCTGTAAAATGACAGATATCTTCTTTTTCATCTGTTGCTTTCTCTGAGGAAGAACATTTCTTCATCCTTTCTTAGCTAATTCTTAAGTTTTTAAATTCCCTGGTATAATTCTGCTCCATCTTCTAAAAGGGTAGGTTGTAAGAGTACACACCCTCATCTGCATTTACTATTTTAAAAGCTGCTCTTTCCCACTACAAAGCACTGTGATATATTGGAAAAAAAAAAAAAAAAAAGAGATGTTTCCATTTTTTCTCTCTTGTTTTTGTAACTATCTTTAGACATCAAAATTCAATCTTCCAATAGTCCCTGTAAAAAACTGTGCCCTGAGCATGAACAACCACAGAATGAAAGACTGTCCTAACAAATGCTTTTAGACAGTGCTCTGGATCATTGTTTCACAGTAGCTTTTTAATTCATTTATAAAGTTGCATCTTCCAGTTAGCAAGAAAGAGATGTGATTTGTCTGATGGTGATAATACAGTTAAAGAAAGGCCTTTCAGAAACTGCAGAAAGGGTTTGAAATAATTCTTCTGTTTTAAGCAGCAACACCATGTAATGTAATGCTACATTTGTAACTGAAGAATGTTTTTACCAAGCTTTTGGTTCCCATCTCTCAGCATTTTCCTATTTAATGTAAGAATGAACTGATACAATGCAGTTATTTTATGTTTAGAATAGAAATAATAAGTGTTGTATGCAAAATTTTCAGACCTTTCTGTCTCAACAAACTTTAAATGCTCCCCTTTTTCTTCCCCTTTCATGTCTGTGTTCATCATTTTAGTTTATGCATACCATTTATATTTGAATACAGCAATGAAAGTGAGTTCATTCTTGGTTCATATCTTCACTTCCCCACTAACTCTTCATGTAGTTGTATATTATTAAGTCTGTCCTCATTAAGTCTTTTTTCCAGTCTTACATATCCTGCTCTCACTGATTTTAGATAAGGTGTAAACAAAGTTTTGCAAAATGGGTTTATTACCTTTCGAGGTTTAAATATTAAGTTAATGCACATCCTGCAACAACATGTAGTGCCCAAACATAGGTAATTGGGTAAAGAGAAGGCTGGGCAGAGGGGCAGACCAAAGATTAAAAACCCACAGATTGTGGGAAATGAAATGGGAAAGACAACATGCCCCGCACACCCCCACCAAAAAAAAAAAAAAACCCCAAAAAAAAAAAAAACCAAAAAACCAAACAAAAACCCAAAAAACCAAAACCAACCCAAGAAACAGCACAGAAAAACACCAAAACACCACAAACCAACCAAAATCCCTAAGCAATCAACTGAAATCCAAACGTACTTCAAGTGTAAATCAAGCCAGCTCCAAGTTCGTGTTTCTCTACTGACAGCCACTTATAACAGCTGAGGATCTGGGCCCGTGTCAACTGCATATGCAAAGGTGTAACGCTAGCTGGATTGAAAACTATTGTATATTTAGTTTGTTTAACTTACTGTGATCTTCAAAAATGAAAAGATCTACTATCCAATGTGCTCCAGAACATCAGCAAGTGACATCCCCAGCATCTGGTCACTTCCCCCTCAGCTGTTTTACAGCAGGGTGTTTCTACACCATGCTGTGCCAGGCTGTATTGAAGATATCCCAGTTAACTTCACACAAAGAGTGCCTCCCATTGCCAGATTAAGATGCTGCACTAGGTGATTTGAGACCATAGAATAGAATCTTAGAGTCATTGAGGATGGAAAAGACCTCCAAGATCTGAGTCCAATCTTTGACCTGTCACCACTTTGTCAAATAGGCCATGGCACCACATGCCACATCCTGTCATTTCTTGAACAATTCCAGGGATGGTGACTCTACTGCTTCCCTCTACAACCCATTCCAATGCTTAACTATCCTTTCAGTGAAGAAAGCACCTAAACCCAAAAAATTGCCTAAATAAAGTTGTCTTTTGTACGCAGTTGGCAGTGATTGCTATTGATTTCAATGAGAATGGGACAACTAACATAGGAATAATTCAGAATGTAACCCACTTAATGAGAATCCTAGAACATTAGATGATTCTTCAGAGATATTCTAATAATTTTAAAAAGTAAAATCTCAATTTTTCTTTTGGAATGTGCTTTTTTGAAATTCAGCTCATGCCTGATTTCTGCTATTACGCAATATCAAATTAAATTAAGACTGGACAAGTTATTTGATCCTACAAAATAGTTGGATTTGTGCATTCATATATTCGTATATCTTATCCTTTTATCTGCAAAAAAATGACTGTTTCTGCCACATAACAGTTTAATACATGGCTTTTTAAAATGTCTTTTGGAAACTTATCCCTGATTGTCCTTCTTAAGACATAAGAAGAGATTAAACTTCATATATCAGCTTCTTTCTCTTTAAAGCTTATTACCATCTGATTAAGATTAAGTATGTGTTCAGACTCTGGGGGAGATGTATCAACATGCAATAACATGTGGAATACAGTGCAAATTGATTTATATTGGTTCATCCTAATTGAAGTGACAGAAGGGCTATATGACTGGTAGAAAGTAACAATTTTTATGAAAACCCCAGAGGGACTTCTTTCTATGATTTTGTCATTCACTCAGTGATTCTGATTTTTTTTTTTTTTTTTTTTTGGAAAGTCAATCCATCAAATGGAGGAGGAAAACTTTTTTTAAATCTGTAATATTATGGTTTATTTGAGACAGTAGTGATTATTATTCTACAATTTTAAATAATTATATATGTCTAATTTTGCTTCTTTTACAGAATAATTTATTAAGATGTTGATACAAAATAAACCCTGGTTGAATCAGTCAAACATGTCTGAAAGATATTTACCAAAATATTTTTCTGACCTATAGAAGCTGCGGTAAAAATATTAAAATTAATTGAATTTAAGTTTTTTAAGAAGTATCCTAAGTTCATGCTATAGAAATTTACTGTAAATTGAATATAAAATTAGAAAAGGCTGTCTACCTTTAGCATAAAATTTCCTAAACTAGATTTTTCCCTATTTAGTCAGAGGAGTTTATTTCATTTACTGATTTGAGGAGGACCAAGAGCAAATTTTCACTTCCTTACTGCTCTCCTCAAACATCTTTTTGCATAACCATACAGTCAATATTTTTAAAATAAAACTTTCCTACAAATTGTGGTAATATATAATTCTTTTTCCTACCAGAATCCATACATTCCCATTGACAGGGGTTAACCACAAAGCTTCTCTTAAATAACTATCATCTGTAAGGAATGTGCACATAAACATTACATTCTTCTCTGGGAGCTTACTTTATAAACTATAATATCCTTAACCAAAAATAGCAGCTGTCCAGCTTCGTTTCTCTCTTTTTTTTTCCTTCTTTTAATTCTTTCATTGCTTTCAGAATTCTGTGTATTGACAGAGTTGAAATGTTGTTTCTAAAATGAAAATATGCAGTTCTCTAAACCTGCAATTGTATCTTGCAAGGAGAAATAAAAATCATGCCTGTTTTTTATCTCCTAACCTGCTAGGCAGGCACTAAAATAAAAGAAATAGATGGTAAAGGTTTGGGGTTATTTTTCAATTGTTTGGGTTTTTGAAATATGTTTCCCATATTTCAAAATATGGAAAACATATAATTACATCATCAGGAGAAATCTTAAATACAAAATCTCCTATTATTATTGACAGAAGTTTCCTGTTAAAATTATTTTTGCCACACTGAAAACAGCTAAAACTGTTTCTTGATTCCTTATTGTAAGTGTACTAAATCACCTACAGTGATGCAGTGATTCACCTAAAGCTGTAAAAATAATTCAAGAAAGATCACCAACTGTTATATTCACTTGCATTTTTTGTGCAAACCACAAACTGGAAGTTCTTCAGAGAGAATTTTTATCCTTTTTAGCTATCATTAAACTGTTACCAAGGGTGAGTCACCCAATTTATTTGGAAGACATGTCATCATTTTCAATTGCCAATCTATATTTTATCAGATATAAATCTTGAGTGAACAATTCACATGAACAGATGAATACACTATGTGAAGAGTAACTACAAATGACTTGATGAGTAAACCCTCATATAATCTGGAATATGCAAACGTAACATAGACTTAATGATATGCACATTATGCAAAAAATAAATAAAACCTAGGGTAGGTTCAGGAAATGTGTTCTGTGAGACATGCTGTCTACATATTTTCTTAACTGCCCATGACAAATCTTAATTAAGAGGAATATTTAAATCTTAATTTAAGAAGAATATTTTTTCTATTTAGGTTTGTATGGTCTATGATGGAAATTAAACAAAATATTTCTCCTATCACTTCTGCTCCCCATGGCAAACAATATGATATTTCATTAGAAAGTAGAGTAGTAGTCTGTGCAGCTTAGGAAATTGAATTGGGCTTTAAGGCATATATTGCGCTTAATTCTCTAAATCGTATCTTTAAAATTGTCAGTAAAAGGTTCAGTGCAATTAAAAACATTTTGAGACAAAAAATACAGGCATTGCTGTTTTTGAACTGTATCAGAATTTAATTTATGAATTTTGTTCATTTTGGGGTTTTTTGCCATTTGGAGGTTCTCTAGGTGAAGACACAAGTGCAGATTTAAACTGATTGAAAGAAATTCCAATAATATTTGGAAAACATATGAGTCTAAATAGGTGCTTAGAGCAATGGGACTAAGTGCTTGCTTTAAACCATGTATTTTAATAGTGATTTCTTCTATAATTTTTCTCTTAATGTCAAAAATGTGTTAAGTAAAATGAGATCTGTTTCTAATTTAATCAGCAGTGGTTTATTTGAAAATAATAAACACCATTATTAAGAAGCATTGGAAGGCACCTATAAAATCAAGGGTGTGCCTCTAAATGAGTGTGGTAGAGTAAAAGTTAAATCACATCAAAAAGAAATAAATCTATACCCCAGATAATAAGTTATCCAGATGCTGTATATTAGCTGAGGCAGTCAAATTCCAGGACTATTAGCAAAGGGTGGAGTGAGCCTTGTGATGGAAAAAGCTTTTATTCTCATTATCTTTTTCCATAATTTCATCCTAATGTCAGGTACATCAGCATGGCACTTACCAGTAACTCTGCTTTAGAATCAGCCTTGAAGTTTTATAATTTATCCTGAGGTCCTCTGAATTTTTTCCAGATTATTGGAGGAAGACCAGCAAAACTCAGCTTGACTCCAGGTGACATGCAAATGTCTTAGTGTTAGAAAGGTCTTCTATAAAAGATGGCTCATATACTTATTTATAGTTCAGGACCATACATCGTGGCAATTTGACTTCCACCAAAAAGTATAAAAGAAAATTTTAGCTGAAATAGCAGGAATCTGAGGTATAATATAGTGCCACACTCTCTTTCCTTGGGTAGAATATTGCACCTCTCCAACTCCTTCTCCATGCATCTCTAAGCAATCCTAAGAAAGAGGGCTCTTTTGAAATGAAGCAATGCATGATTATTGATTACAGAAATAGATATATAATTACTAAGATATAAACAATGGTTTATAGTTTACAGTTATACGGACTGGATGGTTTTTGTTATTGCCAGTCTGCTGGAAAGCTGAAAAGCTCACATAATCATCTCACATTATTTTTCATGCAAAGACAACAAAGCTAATTTAAATACTGTTTCCCATGCAGGGTAAACTAACGGAACTGACTTTGAAAAGAAATAGAAGAGCTAATAAAATCATTACAGATTGAGCATTTCTGATTTTTTTTTCTTATTCTATTCGAGTTGTTCCATTATTTAAGAGACTTCCACCATTTTTCAAGCTGCATAAGAGATGCATGGATTTTATTTAATGAAATTGTAGAGAACAGTTTTATTAATTAAAATATACCATTAAGAGTGTTTTACAAGACCAAAACAGAAGAGCGTATTACTGTAACTGTCAAGCAATTTCCTTCTTTTTAATGTTTGCAATTCTATTGATCTAATTCCTACTCTGTTCCATTCAGTATCACCACTAAGATCCACCTAGCATCAGAATATTCATTAAATTATCCCCATTCATATTTATGGAATTGCAATGCATTAAATGACAGAGATGATAATTCCTTCCTGAAAACTGGGGACAACTGAAATAAGAAATAATAGCAAGCACCCAGCACAATGTCAGATCAAATTACTAGGGAAAAAAAAATACACACGTTTCTTTTCACATGCACTTTTATTCTACCAGAGAGAATGTTTCAGCCCCTCTTAGAAAATAACTGGAGACCATTTTATATAACATTTGCATATATGGTACCTGGGTTATTTGAAACAATGGCAGTAGGCCTCATATCAAAAGTTTACAAAAGCAATATCAAAATAATATACCGTATTGCTCTGTTTTTTTTATTAAAAAACTAGCATGCATGCATTTAATGGGCTCTCTGTTTCTCTAGGAGGTATTTATTTATCATGAGGAAATATCTTAGCATTGGTGAGCTGTGATTTTTAAAATTGACTGCTTGGGTAAAATATCTTAGTATAGAATGTTTCCAATATTGTCACTCTTTCTGAATTCTCACCATTCTGATCTGTGTTTTCTCCATAATCCTCTCAAAGAACAGGAGTAACTAGTTTTTAAATTCAACTTCCCCGATCAACAGTAGTTTGCAGAAGTAAGCATTAGTTTAATTAAATTCTGCAATAAAAATGGAATTAATTTCTCTTTTAGGAATCTTGATTAAAATGTTCTAAGAAATGTAGAATCACAGAAAGGCAGTTGTGGCAAGGCTGGAGGTGGGGATTAACCTCTTCTCCCAGACAACTAGCAATAGGGCAAGGGGAAACAGCCTCAAGCTGAGACAAGATGGGGTTCAGGTTGGATGTTAGGAAAAACATTCTCTTCACTGAAAGAGTGGTTAAGCATTGGAACAGGATAGTGAAGTGATGTCATCATCCCTGGAAGTGTTCAGAAGACAAGTACGAGTGCCACTTTGTGATATGGTGGCGTTGGCATTGTGGGTTTCAGTCAAAGCTCAGACCTGATAACCTTGGAGGTCTTTTCCAACATTCTGAACAGTTTCAAATGAATGGTTGTTTCGCTTTGGTTGTTAGTATGGATTGGGAGAGGTGCTGTTGAAGGAGCATTATAAGCATAAATGGTACTTTTACTACAGGTGTTATTTACTACATTTACTAAAGCGCCTCCGAAAATGTTCAGTATTCTTTGTGAATATAAGGATCCCAGTAAATATGAAGTATAATCAAGAATGCATACATATACAAAGTAACCTTTCTCTGAAAGTTTTCTTCATGGGAGCAAACAGAGCTCACAAGAATGCCCATATGTGCAACCTTCAGATACAAAAAAAAAAGTGAAAATTAAATAACCACACAATTTAACCTATTTTTTTTTTTTTAACTTGGGTATTTGTTCACTACTTTTAGAAAATAGGATAAGATGCCTACTTATTACTAGTCAGACAAGTGAGTGAATTTTTAGCCATCTATCTTCTCATCAGTATAATTCTAACTTTTAGATTTATTGCATTTACATTTTATCTGTAAACCTTATAAAGTCAAAAATTTTTCAATCATATTTGTTGAATATTTTTAGTACGTAATAGAAAATAATAAGAAGTTGTCTCTTTGAAGAGGTTAGTAGTGAAAAGGAACATATTTTGCTTTTCTTGTTACATGCATGCAAATAATTCTTAATGACCCTATTGCATACTCTCATACTTTATCAGAATTATACCCTGTGTATCAGAAAGAATTGTGACAAGGGAGCTTCTTTATGTCTGATATAAACCAATGAATGCTACCTTAATTTAAAAGCTGAGTGATGATAAGATTCTATGACTCAAAAAAATTGAGCTTCCAGTACTATGAGAAAGACATAAAACTTGTTTGTACATTATAATGTGGCAATAATATATCCCTTACTAATCACTGCTCTACCTATCTTTTCTAGCTTGCCTATAGCATGCATAATAAAAAGTTTGCAAAATAAGAAGAAATTCTAATTTTCATATACCTGCATTGTGAATCCCTGCAGCTATTAAAAAACGCAAACAAACCAAACAACCAAACCCTAAAATCCTTAAACTGTGAGAATAAAACACAATTTACAGAGTACATTTTCTTATTATTGACTTTACGATAGCATCAGTTGTCTACACAGGTCTATAAAATGCTTTAAGCGTTGAAAGATACACCTTAATGCACTTATCTTTCCTTTCTTAATAAAAGATAAAATAACGACATTGTGAATGATAAACAAAGAAATCAAGCAATAACTTACTGCTTGCCTAAGTTGACCTTGGCTTTAAGAATCAAGGATTGCTTTTTCTTAGCTCTGGCATTAGCTAAACTAAATCCCAAAGCATATTCTTAGATGGTGTGAAGTTGGTCTAATTGTATTCCAGTGAAATGACACTGATTAGCACTCTCTGCAGATCAGGCCCCTTACAGGACTAACCACCTGCCCAGATTTCAGAATTAGCTGGGGATAAGACTGATTGTTTTCTAAGTGTTGGGTAGAAGACTGTCTACCATTTAGTTCTTTTTGACCTTGTCTCTTTAACCTTGTGCAGTCATCTCAGTGAGAGAAGAAACAGGGATAGAAAGAGTGGAACAGGGTGATAAGGAAGCTGTGATATTCTGTAGAGCACAAAATTAAACATTTCATGTAAACATTTCATTTGTGGTCTATGTCTGATGGATGAATGTTTCTTTTAGCTTTTCAGAAATACAATCCCCTCAAGATAATAGATCATCTGGATAAAGAGGAGAAGGTACAAAATATTGTAACATATCTAAGACAAGGGTGAAAGGGAGGGGAGTATTTTTTTCCTGTATTGGAAGCACTTCAGAAAGAATGTTTCTGAGAGGGTTCTTCAATATAAATCATGCTGTTCTAGTTCAAAGCAACAAATTCAAACAAACTTGCAAAATATACAAACTAGTAAGTTCACAATACTAATTTAGATATGCTTGTTTACATTCTCACCCCATTTTGCTAAGTGTGAAATGTTGAAAGCACTCATATAGACCACAAGTATTTTGGTCCTGGCTTTAAGAAAAAGAAACAGTGTAAATAGGGAGTGATTGCCTAACTTAACAAAAGTTTTTGCAATACTTGCATTTTCTTTAGAACAGAAGTTTTGTACATTTAAAAAGATGTTTATTGGTGAAATACATTAATAAAATCCTTTTTTGTTTTTTTTTTTTAAGCAATAGAAGGGAATAAAGAACCTCATAAATATGCTTACAGCTAGTGTTTACAAAATCTGCTAATGATCTAACTAATGGAGGCTGGATTATGGAATGTATTTTGCATCAGGTTTATGCCTAAAGCAGCCATTTTACAAGGAGTCCCTGACAGAATAATATCTATTATGCTGGGGAATGAAACCCTCCCTGGGTTCATTTGCATGCATTCTTTTTTTCGGGTTTTTTTTTGTTTGGTTGTTTTTTGTTTGTTTCTTTTTTTATTCTGTGAATCTTCTTTATGCATACACATTTCAGTTATTAAAAAAAAACAAATTAATGATTTCAAACTTACATGAAAAAAACTTTTGGGTAAGAACCCATGATACCTAGTTCCCTTCAGTGTGTGATCCTCACTGTATAATGAGGTGCTCTTCTACCTTTAAAAACTAGAGCTACTCAAGTTTTAGACTGACTGCATAGATAAGTAATCCATTTATTTTTGGTGTAGCAGAACAGAACAAAATCATTCAGGTGAAGCATTCAGTTTTAATACTTGTATGTTCTCACTAATGAGAAAGAAAGTAGGAAGTATTTTACAGCAGGTTCATTTAGAGACTGCAGGGCCCAGAACTGGTACTGTTCAAGAGAGAAAAATTTGCAATTAATTACACAGAAGAGTAGATCAGGTACAGAATACTAACAGCTATTAGGCATTATTTCTCACTTCTTGGGCTGCTCAAGATACACACTGATACACACTTTCTGATACCTCCAAGGTGAGTATTTTCAGTATTTGCCCTTGATGAATAGCACACACGAACCTCCCTGACTGTAGTTCCGCTGTGAAAGGATTGCTCCTTTACATGCTGGGTTACAAGGCATCCTTTTGAGGATGTCAGCAGTGCAAAAGTGCAGAAGACAACTTGCCAAGCAGCGAGAAAGATGCCTCATGCTCTGGCTCTGCTTTGATCTCAATATTATCTGTCAGTTTAATAGGAACACAGACAATTATAAGGATCTTATTCTGATTTCATATAGTGAAAGACCAAGTTTTCAAGCTTATTTTAAGAAAAGACTTTGACATTTAATATTGTGGGGACTTAATCTTTTTAGAAAGAGGGAAATTACTAGATCTTGATGTCTAATATTAATTCTATTAACTATGAAACAAAATTTATTAATTAAAATATAAAAAACTTCAGTATTAGACTGTTTGGTTGGAAGGGAGTCACAGTCTGAAATCTAATGCAAAGGTAGAAACAGCAGGTTTTTGTTATTTCCTCCATTAACCCAAGAATTCTGGCAATTTGATAATATTTTTTGTCTTATGTTGTTACCAAAAAAAATTGAATGTGTGTTACAGGTAAACCCATAAAATAACTAAGACCATTGGTTTCTTTAGTGCTGCTGACAAGATAGACATCTCTTGGAAAAGCTTGGGGTTTGAAAATTTAAATAAAATTAAATAAGCAGGCTAAAGTTTTTAATTTTAAAAATTTTTAATGCCTGCCTGTGTCTATGGGTTTGGGTTTTTTTTTTTTCTATAAAAGTAAATAAAGACTAGACATTTTTTTACAGCTACTCTTTATATACTTCTCATACCCTTTACCAATTATGACATAAATAGATCTTTTTAGAACCGGTTTCCCATTTACCAGATTACCATCTTCCAGGTATTAGAATTTTGGAATCACTACTTTCAAAAGTAAATATTTCTTTTACTCTTTTGGGCTTCTTTATTTCTCAAAATACTGTAACAAGCCTTGGCGAATAAGGTAGTTTTTTAAAAGGAAGTATGAATATAAATATTATACATACAGAATGAAATAAGCTTAAACCTCCAATAGACAAAGGTAATTTTATTAGGAAGAATCCATGTGGGATGCAAATAAGTGTGAAGGAAACAACTTCTGGGTACATTTTTGAGATAAATTTCCTATACCAACTTTGTGACAATTTTGGGGGATAGAGTTCTATAAGTATGGCTAGCAGGGTCCTAGGAAGCAAATATATGTAATATTCATCTTCACCAGTTAGCTTTCTCTTTTATGACACTGTTCATGTGAAGTTCTTTCCTTATATTTATTCAAAATTTGAGCCAACCTTGGTGACAGTTTGCTTGTCTCCCTCACCATTGAAGAGCCCATGGCCTGTTTGTGTCAAAAGTCCAACAAGGACCTTCAGAGAAATAATTTAAAAAGTGATGTTTAATTGCTGATTTTACTAGCTATCCAGAGGAAAATGTGAGGATTCACGTAAAGTTTGTTTCTTATTTAAGAATCGTGAAATACCACAAAATATAAGTTTTTAAACTTTGTTAATTGTTATCTATTTTTCTTGGAAACTGAACCCAGCTCTACCTGTTGGTATGGACAAGTCTATGTGTTCCTAACAAACACTTTACATGAGAAAAGGAAATGCCAGATAATGAACACTAAAAGGTTGAAGAAGTTGATAAGAGAAAGGAAAATCTGAAAATTCCAACAGTAGGTATATGCAGGGGAGTTTATGCAACATCATAGTGTATCTATATATTCTTTATCCCGACTTCATCAGATAACTATATATTTTTGTGTGTGGTAAAGACCAATAAACACAAGTCCACACTCACTGTCAGTGATAAACTTTGCTTTCTTAAAATAATCCCAACCTTTCTCTGACTGATTCCTCTGCCACAGAAAATCTACCAATATATATTTTTACAGCATGAGACATTGTTTTTTTTCCTGTATTTAATTTTATTTCTTATGTGCAGCCTGTACAGCAATTATCTGCTGAGGTTTCTAATTGTTTTCTCTTTCATGCTTTCCTTTTGAGGATTGACTTCAGCCTTTGGGTTTAATGTATTTTTTGTGGAAAAGTCAAGCTGCAGATATTACGACTTACAATTAGAATAGTATGTCCTATCTGCCTTATTTCAGTAAGCCAAATCCAAGCATGTTTGAGAAAATAAACTTACCATCATCAGTGATATAGAAGACTGGTTTGGCCTTTATATACGTATTTTTTAACATGCAAAAATGTACAGATATACTTATGCATGCACATCCACAGATAACAATTAAAGAACAGACTGTTGAAATCACTGCAAGATGTTTTTAATTATTTCAGTGTGTATTACAGTCAAATGTGGTTAACTGGTAAGTCATATTTTTTCTGAAGGTACTCACTTAAAAAAAATTGTAGGTTTTCAAATCTATTGAATGTTTACAGTTCTGACTAACTTCAGACTATATATTCTGTCAGAAAATGATGACAAATATTCATTCAGCTGAAGTGACAATTAGGCTTCTTTAAAATATTAGTAGAAAAATGTTACAGTGGAAACAGTTTACTATTGATGAGGCTGAGTTTACCAAATATCCTCCTAAACAAGTGTGCCCTTCTTGATGAAAAGAGGTGAATGTGACTTGGAAATTCATAATAGTGCACCTTAGTTTGTGAGTAGCAAATACAGTAGTTGCTCATTCCTGGTTGGCCCATCTGACTTCTGTTTGAGGAAGCAGTCCTCTACATATTCCAGGAACATGATGGATGTCATGTGAGTCACTGTATTGCTCTTCCAACAAAAATCTATGTAGCGGAAGTCATCCGTAAGAACCGTGCTCAGTTGACTTGAAGCTTGCTTAAATAACCCAAATATTGCCTTGTTGCCTTATCATCTTGATTTTGAGATGGATGGCAGGTGCCCACTGTAAGATCCTTTCTGGAGACAACGTCTCTGGTCTTGATTCAGAGGCATTAAATAGGAATTCCAAAATTGCCATTGTTGAATGCTATGCAGTCAAGTTCTCCTCAACACAGAGAGAGACTCCTGCTCCTCTTCCTTCTGTCTTTACAGCCTATAGCCACCCACCATGATCCTCCTGTCATGTGGGTTGTTGCACCTTGATTCAGTTGTTCCTCTGACTGTGTGACTTTGAGTGGGTGCAGAGCTCCAGTTTCTCTGGTTTGGTCCCCAAGCTGTACTCATACACTTGAGGTGGTTGTCTTCTGGTCCTCATCCTGGGCAGCAGCTAAGGAACATTTGTTGTTGCTCTAGTTGGCCTGGCTTATTCCCTAGTTGTTTGGAACATGGCACAATTGCAACCAATTTGGGTCCAGAGTACCCTCAAATCTGTCAGCTTAAGGCTTGCCTCACAGCCTGCTACCAAAAATTCCTTTGCTATTTCTTCAGATCTGATTTTGGTTGTAGTCTTGGAGGGTGGGTAGGGAAGGAGAGTCCTACTTTTGTGTGTCGTCAGGGTCCAAGGTACCAAATTCTCTGTGGTGTCTGCCACAGAAGCCTGATTCTAAAAGCATATCTCCATTTCCATCTCAGCACCTCTAATACTGCACAGCCTTTTAACTGTTTCTCGCAATTTTCAAGATGCATTCTTAATATTTGCATCAAATCATAATTTTCTATGAAGGCATATATAAAAATGGTTAAGACAATTTTCATTGTAAATTTCTAAGTGTTTAGATGTCAGAGGGATTTTTGTTTTATCACAGTACTAGCGTTTGATATATATAAGAAAAAGAAAGCAGACTAATAACTTAAGCTAACAAGCACATATGCTCAAAGTCATATTTTATCTGAGAAATTGTAGTGTAAAGAGGTATAGAGATAATTCCATGCACAAGTCCTCAATAAGAAGCAGGTTATCAGAAACCTCAGTAAAGGCAGGTCTCAGGTAAATATGGCTGGGACTATCATGAAGCAGACAGAATGCACCAGATGGAGAAGCAGCTGGTTGATGTGTAGTAGTAAAAAGGTGTTTTGTTTTTCTGCTCCTTTTAAACTCTTCATATTTGTGTGTAATTAAATATTCAAGAATGTGCACTGAATAACAAATGTACCAGAAAGACACAGTTCTTAATAAGAGAGACTTGTTTTTGTTGGTATACAGCAGAAATCAGCTTAAACTGTCTACATGCCTGAAGTGTTTCCTGTGGATCTGTGCCCAACACATACCTTAATTATTTCTAATACCTCCAAGTGTTCAACAGTACTAGAAATAGAAAATATTTACAAAGATGGCTGTATTTGGCAGCCATGGTTAGGTAAGAGGATATAATAGGTGGAAAGTGCCCATTTTCTTCCTGCTTCTAGACTGCAGTTACATACACTGCCTCCTTATTCCACCTTCAGAAAGCCCAAGGACATGGACAAAAACCCAAGGACATGACCCCATCATCATAATATACTAAGGGTCACAACTCATATGGCTTATAGCAACATAGATAACCATAAGTCTGAGCATGTGAACCTGTAAAACAGATAGAATGGCCCACATCAGGAAAATGTAACAATTTCTGCTGAGTCAATTAAATTTCTGCAGCAGGAAGAAAACAGAGACAGAATGGTTAGCAATAAAGTGGTAAAGACTGAAGAAGTGATTTACTCTTTGCATAAATGTAATTATCATGATCTAATTATAGGAGGTTGGCAAGATAAAACATTTCAGAATTGCTGCATTAAATGCTCTAAAGCTTGCAGCTTTGTGTGTCTGAGGTACATCATTAGTGTGAGCAAGTACCACAATGTAACACTTTGGGAAAAGTGCCAGAAAAGTAGGCATCTGGGTCTGATATTTCTTGGGAAAGGAAACTGCCTGGTTAGCTATAGTATACTTAAGATTGAAAGGTAAAGCTGCTCATGAACTTGCAGATTGGAGGCCATCTGGAAAAAGCCTATGAGTGAACAGCTAATTAATCAAATTGATAAATATTTCCACTTTATGGCAGTTATTGTCCTTTGCAATGCAATCTAGTTCTATCACAGGTGGGAACAAATATGAATGTTCACTGAAAAGTGAAGATGGAAATGTGGAGCCAAGCACATTTGCTGGGGAATGGAGAACTGAAATCCTGGCAATGGAGCCATCAGCTTTAGCAGGTATGGGCTGCAAAGGTAAGTATCATTTGAAACTCTCAACAGCATTGAGTTTATAAAATGACTGAGCCTGATGCTTTGAAGCAAAAAGCTGCTTTATTTAATGAAATTAATGTTTTCTATTGGTCTATCTACCCCTCAGTGACCCATTCCTAATTCCTAAGCAGAGGGAGTAGAGCCAGCTCTAAATACAAAGTATGTGGTTTTCAGAGAAGGAAGAGGGCTGGCAGTAACAAAACAACTGTGGTCTGAAGCAATGTCCTGGAAAGTCCTTTTGGTGGCTGATATTGCTTGGGAGGCAGGTGATGGTCTTGCATGGGGCCCTGCTTTAAACATTTAGGAGATGATGGCAGAAATCTTGCTTCTAAAAGGAATTGTCAACATCAGCTGCTGCAGTGAGTAGCCAGGATCTTCTATTTTTTGTCATTTCTTCTCTTGGCTGCTTCTTTTCCCTTCTCATCTTCCAACACAGAAGTGACTCAATGGCATCCAAGCCCTTGATGTGGGGGCTTGTCACTGTGGCAATAAAGTTCTTTATGCTCCTGACCAGAAATCTTTGCACCACTTTAGAGTGAGTCTATCAGTACTTTGCAGTGATTAGCACTGAGGTGTTTTCACTTATACTTTCAATTAAGATTTTGGAGAAACTGGCTGAGCTGTGATATTGCGACCCATTTTATTTTACAAGAAAGCAACTGGGACTGGAATAGCTTAATAGGCCACAACGCCCTTGTTAAATATGTTAGGTCACATAAGATGGATAAAAAAAGTCCAAATAAGTTATACATATGGCAAACCTAAAGCACT
The DNA here is from genome assembly GCA_018697195.1 of Certhia americana. NCBI lineage: Eukaryota > Metazoa > Chordata > Aves > Passeriformes > Certhiidae > Certhia > Certhia americana. The sequence goes on from CM031860.1 coordinate 35,531,952, forward strand.
TGCTGTAAGCATCACTTTTTCTATATGCTAAAATTCTCACAAGATTAGTTTTGCTATTTTTAAATATATTTGAAATTTTGGGTTGAGTTATTTTTCTGTTAATTAAATTAATTTTTAATTTGAAACCATACTTAAATACCAAAACCAAGAATTCCTTTGCTTGTGCCATAGAATTTTTTTTTCAGTTTAAAATTGACATTCCATTTTTGTCCTGGACCAGTAAATTTTTCTTTTGCATTTCAGAATATCTACTAAACTAGAAAATCAATTGCTTCTCCTAGTAGAGGACACTGAAGGAATAAAGAGGAAGAAGGCATTTTTTGTTTTTTAAACTCTAGCTGGAGCTAGAGTGCTCTCAAAACTGGCACAGAAGTCATGGATACTGTTGATTTTCATGCTTCCTTCAGCTTTTAATGTGATTGTACACAAATAAATGTGAGGGCAAGAGAACACACGAACATTGGAAGTTTTCTGTTTAAGTATGTTTCAAGAGTTAAAGAAGATGTCAGGAATGGTGGATAAAGTGAAATACTTCACGTCTAGCACATAAAACCTTTAGGAATCATCTCTATTAAAATGTCAGGTTTTGGTTAAATATAAAGAAATGTGGGATCTGCCCTATTTCACACTGACAGTGGAAATGGAGTACATGCTCTTCTTATTGATTATAAGTAGGAAACCAAACAAATCAGACACAGAGAAATGTTTTTGACATTTTCTGTACTGTGCTTCTATGTTTACTGTCTTTTCCTGAGGGAGTATTTATCTTAGAAACCACCACAGAAAATCACAGACCTCAAAAATCAAAGGAAGGACATAGCTATGAGAAACCAAAGGCACAGTGGTATATTAAAAAAAGCAACTCAAAGTAAGTGAAGTAAAAAGAGCATTTCATTGCTAATTAAAAAACTTCCACATTTAAAGACCAAGAAATAGAATCTCCACTGATGAGGAAATGTGTATGTATGAACAGATGCAAAGAAAGTAATTATATGTCTTGTTATATTTCATCTAATTAGGAATCATAATGACTTTAAGGTATGGGTTTAGGAAGAAATATGGCAAAAAAAAACCCTGAAGTATGTACTCTGACCAATGAATTAGATTCAAGGTCAAATGGAAGCTTTTCCATGGCTCTTGTGTAAATTAGTATGCAAATACAAAACAGACCTAAACACTGGTCTTTATTTGTGTAAACTAACTTACAGAAAGTTGCTGAAATATTTATTTACACAGAACAAACAAGATACAGTATAATGTTTCAGTAAAAGAGAAATTCTGTTTTAAAAAGATTATCTCCTCCTATAAAGAAATATTAGAATTTCATTCACTGGTCTACAGAAAGATTTATGGATAAATATGCATGTTGGCATTTTTTAACACTTTCACAATACTAACATTTTTTTCTTCATTAATTACATCAATATCAGTGTTAACAGAGAAAGTGAGATGAAAAGGGTAATGATTGGGTGGCTGAACTTACACTCACTGAACATTCTCTGCAGTTATGGAAGACTCTAGCCATCTGAGATTAGACCTGTTGCAGAGTCAGAGCAAACTCTGTGCATTTTAGGAGTTGACCAAGATTAATGACTAACAAGTGCAGGTCTCTTTGGGTGTTTTGTTTGTGAGCTTGGTACTTTTTCCTCCCCACTGCATTTTAAATTGATTTATAAATTTTTATCTGGGATAGCCAAACTTTCTTAAAGGGTGGCTTTAAAATTCAGCATGTTGCAAAAAAATCTTCCATTTTGGACCGGAAAAAGAGGTGTACCTTAGGAAATCCTTTCTCTTACTCATGTATGCTTTCATGATTTCTCTAGAAATAATGTTGTATCAGAGATGATATTGTTTCTGACATATGCTACATAAATGCATTGCATTGTTTCCTTAGAAGTGGCCAGTCAGTTGTTAAGTGTGCTAGAGAAAGGTCAGAGCAGAATTAAGGTTCTGGTATTTTGCCATTTGCATGGTATTGAGCCAAAGTTTTTTGAAAATTACTTCTTTCTGCTGAAGCTGGATGTGGTCTCAGTAGAAGGGATTTGAATGGGCCTAATTTCCACAGTAAGTCATCCCCTCCAGAGAGTAGTGGCTGTTATGGCAAAGAACAGATGTATTTGTGGGACAAATGTGCTCCAGGGATTCAGGTACTTGGTTTGTGTCCCAGGGCTAATAGAAACAGCAAAATTTGTAGCACATCATAATTTGTTCATGCCTTAACATTCCTCTCTGGGATCTTAAGGCACATAGAAGCAACATCTTGCTTCCAGGCAGTACTTGGAATTTACTTTTAGGGTTAGTGATACTTGTGGGGTAACAGCAATGGCATTGCAGAGTTCAGATATGAGCACATCTGCAGGGGGGTTTGTGTTGTCTGCACGTGTGTGTACGGATGCAAGGAACTTCCACAGCCTTGGAACAAGCTGAGCATACAGTAAGCAAACAGACATCTACACACTCACTAACTGTTTTTGGATTCAGTTTGCATATGTGTTTACTGCCATGCAACACTAGGTTGATGGTCCTTGTTTCTCTAATAAGGTCAAAGTGACTTTTTATTATTGAAAATAAAATATTAAAGGAAAGGTAAATATAAACAGGCAAACCTGCTTTTTCACAACCAATAAAAAATTACTTTGTCTTGTTATGGAACTCAATATCTTGATAATGAAAATGGAAAAATATTTAGAGCTTTCTTAATGAAAAAAATTAATTGCCTGATAACATTTTTGCATAGTTGCAGTGGAGGAGTACAAAATGTACCATTTCCATATTTATCAAACTGCCTTCTGACCTGCATATAATAAAACTTAACCGCGGTTATGAATACCAAAAAATATTTAAAAACATGTGAGTTATTTTATAGGTAAACCCAAATAGAATTCTGATAAACTTTTATGAAATCTGGAATTCTTTCCAGATTTAGGGGATTTTTTAGTTAATAGAGGAGTTATGTGAGAGCGTAAGTATATACTGTCAGTTTGTTGCACTATAGGAAATGTTTGACATATGCTATGGAGATGAAATACATTGTTCTTTGTCAAACTTCAGTGAAACAATATTGTTATATTAGATGCATAGCATAGCTAAGGTGTATAACTGGGTGTTCAGGGAGCAATAGGAAGAATAGAACTCCTATTACAAACAACTCTTACCAAGTTCTGTCAACAGTATGCTGATGATAACACATTGGTGTCAACAAGAGCAATGTATTCAAATAGAAAGCATAATATGGACACCATCTCAGCAGAAGTAAAATACAGTTTGGTTGTTTACAAAGCTTTAAGGAGTACTAGATGAGAATAAAATGCATCATCTGAAATTTTCAGTCTATGAAGGTTCTCTGTGATCTATCTCAACTAAATCCAGTTGTTCACAATGCATGACTCTAAGTAAAATTTTGCTTGTAGGGAGTTCCTATACACTTATAGAGTTAAAATAGGTAAAATCATTACATACTGGGAATGAATACTTTTTTAGTATTTTGATCTCCAACTTGAAAATGTGATCAAATGCATTTTATAGGGGCATTTGCCCCTGTAAGAACAGTAAAATTAGAGATAGGGTTGGTTAATAAAACAACAAAGGCATTTTTAGGTGTGTCACAGCACTGGGTAGATATTCAAGAGGGCTTTAATTATTACACACATACACTGCTGAGGCTGTCTTGAGCATGCAGCAATTCTCAGTGCGTAGGCTCCTTGTCTGCAACATTTCACTTCTCACATGATTCCCATCCCATGCTGATAATACCTGGGCCCTGCAATGCTTCATGAGTGTTTAGCTGTGCTGTATTTACAATGCATTCTCCAAGGCTTCTGTTAGTTGAGAGAAGAAGTTCAGATTTTCTAAGGGACTTTAACCACAATTACCCTTTACTTTAAATAGGACAGAAAATAGCTCTAGCCAAAATAATAAACATATCATTCTGCATGGTTTAGCCTGTTAGGAAAATGGTCAGCTTTTAGGAAGTGAGTCAAAGTCTTCTGGGAGTCTTTTGTGCCTGGTACATAATTTCTTCCCAGAATCATGGAATTAGAGAGTTTCATCTACTTATTGATTACCTCTTTATTTTTGTGCTCTAAACACCCGCAGGACAAAGGACACTTTATTTTATAACTGTTACATACACCATTGTCTAAAGTTTCTCTAGTCAGCCTATTCAAGTAATTAAGTTCCTTCCTCACATGCTTGCTACCAGCCCACAGGCATAATAAGATTGACTGACCTGCAGAACTGCACAGTTAAATCTATTCAAATGTCATTGAGCCCAGATAGTTCACCCTTCCAACCTAGACCTGCTAGTGTGCCTCATGTTAGTCCACTGACTGCCTTTTCCTCAATCCCAGAGAATATCTTTGAACAGAATCCCTTGAAGTCAGTTAAGCAACCAAGATCACACAGTTACACTGAGTCACACTTAATATTTCATAAAAATACTGTAAAAATAATCCCCTGTGGTCTTCAGCAGTTGACATTTGTTGGAATAATTTATGCCCAGACTTCTAAAGGCATTCAGTGGGAAGAGTTCTGTCCACATGAGATTTTAAACATATTTTGTCTAATTCAGACATCTTTAAGCATTCCTCAAAGGCTCCAGGTCTGCCTGCAAACCCATAATTTCTGCAGGATTTGGGTGTCCAGTGGTAAGCAATGAGTTATTGTAGTATATTCAGCAGTAAGAAGTGGTTGCAGGTTTATTCTTCTCATCATGTTTGCGTTGTAAAGAACTCTAAAGTAACTTACATTTCCAGGTCTTTCTGGGGTCATGTTTTTTATGAAGTTCCACTTGGCTTTTAAGTATTAGTATTCCTTCTGTCCCACCACATCACTTTTCCCAATGTTCATTTTACCTCTTGATAAGACAAACAGGCAGCCAGTTTGCTGTGGCATGAGGGTCAATAAATGCTAAGGGCCTCTCTCAAAATGGTGTTCAAACTCTGAGAAAAGTAATTCAGTGGCTGTAGGTTTGTAGTTATTTTTGTGATCATATGAAACTTTCTTCATGAGCCTCTGTGCAGAAAGGTGTGATCAGTGTAGAAAGACTAAATTGTGTAACACAATCTGGATGACTTTAAATCACAAATACTCTGGACATAGAACATACGTTCTTTCTATAGAAATTGTCCCATAATGTGGAATTTTGCATAAGAGGTAATTCAAAATGCTGAATAAGATCTAGTAAGTGAATATATCCCTTGCTTGTTGTAGCACCTGTAGATTATGAAGCTGCCTGTTCTAAGATATCCACAATTTTATTTGGTTTGAAATTTTGGAAAGCTGTAGCATCATATGATTCTGGTGCATGTGTGGGGAATCGTGAAGATTAAAACACATATTCAAAGCTTTTATATTCAGAAGAAATCCTGGCTTCATTAAAATGAATAATAATATTCCTGGCATCAATGATGCCAGATTTCTTTGACTTTTTAGCAGAAAACCTGGTGTTAAGATATATTTGGAGTCTTTTTGCATAATATCCTGCCTGCAGAGCAAAAGTTCCATTTTTAAATTAAAAAAAAAAAAAAATGTCTGTAAGGACATTAAAAGTCCACATGGAACAAAATGAGATAAGGTATTTTTTTTACACTGGGCATACTGTGGAAAATGGAAGGGATAAATACAAAGAGGGGTTGACTTTGGTTACATCTTACTTTGATTTTGTAATATCTAGATGTGAGACCCCAAACATTTGTGAAAGCAAAACTAATCTTGTTCCATATGGGGAGAACTATTGCATAAACAAAGTCAAATAATTCTGACTGTTTGTATAATAAAAGCTTAAAAAACCCTGAATAATAAGCGAAATGCTTTAGTATGTTTTCAAGGTTTTAGTTAATGGAGTATATACGGCAGAGAAGAAATGCTAAATTGGGAACACCTACTGTCTTTTACAACTGAGCCGAAGGAGATCAGACAAGGTTAGCTCTAGTTTTTCTGATGGAATTATATGTGGAAAACCCCCCACATTTTTATGTTTTCCTCTCACCCACTTTCTTCTTCTCACAGTGGTCAGGCTGTTTTATCTCATCCTTAAATCATGGAGAGAATCCAGGGCCACCCACAGGTTATTCTGAACTCAAGACAAAAGCAACTTATTTTCCTTCCAAAGAAATAACATTTTCTAAAGCTGAAATTTATTGTTTTGCTATTTAGGAATCAAGACGTCTAAATGGGAAGTTCTCAACAGATAAAACTGACAGAAATAGTGTGTTGCTACTCATGAATTTCATTTTAAAAAGGGAAAATAGACCAAATTAATGTTCAGAAGAATTTTCTAGGACTGGCAGCCCTAGCAGAAAGCCTTCCCCTTCATTTATGAAGGAGAGACAAGGGATTTGAAAGAAGAAAAAAAGAAAATTGTATATTAACTCCCCTATGCAAGGCTCCATGAAGACAATGTCTCTTGGAACTTATAAGAACAAAAAAAAAAGATGTACCATATAGCTACAAATCACTTGTTTGGAGATTAACCTCCAGGAATTACCAATCACAGGTTTTGTCCTCATCCATTAAATGAAGAAATAAAGAGGTGATTCTTGAGAAAAGAAGGAGTTGTATTGAAGAGAAAATAGGTATGAGTAAAGGTAGCAAGGAAAAGTCATATAATCTTCTGACATATCTAACAACAACATATTGTCAAGTAGTAGGGTTACATGGAGTATAAGCATGAATATGCTAAAAATTTAGATTTTTTTGTTGTTGCTAATTCTTGTTGCTCATAGTTCAAGACTGGAATTCCACCAGCATGACAGCTCCATACCTCAATGTAGGTAGAGTTTTCCTGCAAAACAATGTGCTTATTATGCTGATGTTGGTCTGTCCTTATGTCTTGCTTGATAGGTCCAGAAATATCAAAATCACATGGCAGCTGATATAATTTATAGAAAATACTTTTCTTCTGAGAAAAGGAGAAGCAGAGGTGATATGCATTGCAGGCTACCTGTTTTGTACAGTAACTAATTGCACAACCACAGGTAATTTAATCACCTCCCTGCTCTTCTATTAAGACTTTGCATTTAGTCTGGAATGGCAAGGGAAATGTGTTGGAACAAAAGGCAATCTCACCCTGAAGCGTTTGTGGTGTGCAATGCATTGCCCACGTATGGCCTACTTGTTGATGTGGACAGACCTCTGTGGGAGCTTTTGATGCTGATCCATAAACCCTTAAACATCATCTCTCATTTTTTCTTGTATTTGAGCCAGTTTCTAGCATTGTTGGTGCTCTGGGTACAGAACCAGGGGCTTTTATGGGTGAAGGTCCCATCAACACTCCAAACAAGCATTTTGTAACTCCTTTCATTCATTCAGTGATTTGAGCAAGAAACTCAGGTATATCAATATTCTCTCAGGCTATGTGGCTGTCAGGGGAGGTTTAGTTTGGCTCCCCCTGTCAGGGGAGGTTTAGTTGCTAACACCTGACAATGAGAACCGCTATGTGTCAGCAAGGTAAATGTGGCTGATACTTCTCCTAGTGGTCTGAGGCAAGGCTCAAAGCTGATCTTGAGCCTTCCTAAAATGTTTCTGGGGACATGATGCTACATGAGATAGGCCAGGAGCAGCACACAAACACTGAGAAACAACCTGAGGGTTATCAGTTATAGCAAGAAGATGTTGCTCCATTAACTTCAATGGAGCTTTTTGGGTTTATCAGTTGGGAGCTAATTTTTAAATCTTGCTATGTCCTGAATAGTACAGTGGGGGGTAGAAAGAGGTCCAACCCATGCATTCTTGGGCCTGAGACTAAACCTGCAAGGAGTCTTGCAGTAGCAAACCCAGGAGAAGAGAATCCTCTTGCTCAGAGACAGCCACAAGACAGCTGATTTAGGGAAAGTGCTGTACCTGACTTGAGTTTGAATCTTTAACACATATCTTTCAATTAACACCTGAGCCAGGCTAACAGAAAAGTATGAGATACAAACTGAAAGTTATGACAGACTTATTTTGATTCACATAATAAATTTACTAGATGAATAATGCTTCAGATACTTTAAGTAAGTTTGATTAATTAAGCGGCCTAATTCTAACGTTTAAGTCTAATTTTGTTTCAGAGCTAATAGGAGAAGAGCAGAGAACTGAGACGCTGTCTCACATCTTGGCTATATTACAAATCATTTACAAGTGCAACATGCAACTCAAACCCACACAACTTATCTGCAATTATGGAAGCAAGCACTTCTAATTGTATAATGATATCTAAATTACTGTGGTACAGTAGCATTCACTTGTTATGCTCAAGGATAAAGTAGATGAAAATTATGTCAAATATATAATTTTAGTGTACAACTGGACATAGAGCTGAAAGAGAGTTAATAAGTCCTTAATTAGTATCAAACTGAGCTGCTTCTGACAATTAAAAATTGAACACTTGCACATTTATCAGTCATTACTTTTCTTTCTGCACTCTTCAAAGGCAGTAGTCTACAGAGTGTTTTAAATGGAATTATTATCACTTAGTGGAACTCAAACACCTACTATTATTGTATTTTTAACCAAAAATAGTGCTTAATTTTGCTTCCAGCTTGTGTGCACATTTCTATTTATGCTTTCAAACAAGGTAATTTCTCAACAAGCAGCCTCCTCTTTGAGCTATTGGTCTTCATCCATGACACTAGCAAGAGCTTCTGTACAAAACTGTGTTGCATTAAGAAAATTACCATAATTGCCCAAACACTGAATATTTCCCACATATTGTTTTTCTTATGTTTAATGATAGTATCCATCTTCCTATAATTTTGCTGAAAACCAAAAAATAACACTTTCTCATTGAGAAATAATGGTGGTCTAAAGCTCCTGAATGTTTAGGGAAATTTTGCTATGATTTTAGGAAAAGAACAGATTAAAAAACAACAGCAGCGACAAAAAAATACCAACCAAACAAAAAAAACCAAAAAACCCTAAACAAACGAAAACCCCCACCACTAACTAGAATGTTATCATTACAGCAAAAAATGTGTTTTGGAAAATAAATGTTGGGAATAGAAAGCACTGACAACACCAGAAAAATAATATATAAGTAAAATCTTTCAACTACTGTGAAAACTCCAGTGACAAAAAAAAATTTACATTAATCTTTTCCTTGTGATCTGCAAACAAATCTAAATTTTTTAGTATTCTCTTACAGACCACTCTATGAGGAGAGATACTGTGTCCTGACTGGGAGGAAACAATTGCTAACTGCCTAGAACAAAACAACTCTTCCACTGCAATGTTCTAATTAGAAGTGATCAGGTAATGAATTAGATGGAGAATCAAATAAACTGTGGAGAATTCAAATGAACTGTTTTCTCAACTGGATTCAAAATCATCAAAAGCTGAATGAAATGTGTTATTCCAAACCAGATGCATAGGCATGGAGCCCTCAGCATTTAAAAAATTATCCGAGGGGTAGTTAGTGGTTCAAGACATCTGTGTCCCCTTTAGAGCCAGAAGTTCTGTAGTCACCTGTAGAGGTGGACAGTGCTGGCTTACTGGGTCTATGAAGAGAGGGAAGAAATTTAATAAAGGGGTATATTGGTTAAGAATATCTTTTGTTTTCCATTTCTGCCAGATTTTCTGTAAGTCCCTGGCAGGTACTTATGAAGCTTGCCTTGCCAGCAGTAACTTAAGAGCATCTAGCAATATAACTGGACTTATCTGACCGTAGAGGTAAATGGTGTCTTATCTTCTCTCTGGATTCAATAGCTCTTATCTGGTGCCAAGTGGCACTGTTTGTATCTAGTGAGGTGTTTGATGGCTAAGTGGAAAGAACAGATAAACTGAATGTACCAGATCATTTTCCTGTGGTGAGCCATTGTCACACACAGGTTGATTGTTTTTTAGTGAAAGCAAGGTGCAGGTACCAGTGAGATCACTCAAAATATAAGTTCCTTTGTGAAAGGAATAAGCATCTGGCTCTGTTCTAACTAACATTGCCCAAAAAGAAATGTCTGTCATGAAACAAACAAATGTGCTTAGAAAACTGAAGTCAAATTCTGATCAAACCTATGAAACTCTGTCAGCTTCAGCAGAACTATGTGGGAATAAGTGAGTGAAAATTAACTCAGGGTCTTTGCCGCCAAGAGTTCAGGTACTTGGGTGGAATTATGGGTAAATTCAGCTCCAGCTTCAGTAGCACCCAATTCTGCTGTGTGAAGCAGAATAAGATTCAGCCTTTTGTTAAGAAATAGCTGCAACATGAACACCCATCTGTTACTACCAAATTCTAAACATAATTGTTTTGTTGATGTATTAATTCATGTGTGTTGCTGTGAAGTGCAAAAGCATTCCACTCAAACTTACTATAATTAATGAGAAGACTGTCATGGTTTTACATTTGATTTGGGAAGCTGCTCTGTGAATAATAGTACTAATAGTTTGGGAGACAGTAGTATTGTCTGATACTGTGCATGAGGAACACGGCAACTAGAGAGGCTTTGAGGCAATCAGAGTAGGAGAGTGAAGTAGTATAGTATGAATTAGTCTGGAAAATAAAGACAGTCTGAGTCAAAAATACTATCACACTTAATTTCTGTTGTATTTTTATTATATATCATTGAAATCTAGAGGAAAGTAAAGACAAGTATTCCCTAATGAAACGATGCTGCTGTCATTCTTGATACAAAGCCTCTACAGATTTCTTAGATTTTTCAGTTAAAAGAGTTAACAGAATAGGGATTTGATAGGCAACAGAAGAGTTAACACCAGACACCTCTTACAGAGGAAATAATGCTGATGAGCCACATTGCTTCTGAATTATGAATAAACGACTTAATGATTTGAAATCACATGTGATATTTTGCTCTTGCCTCTACCACAAGCAATAGTGACCACACAATTCAGCATTCCACTTGGGCTGAATATATGGATATTTGAAAGAAATCATGAAACAATTTAACATGAAATGCATTTTAGAACACATGCTCCTGTAATATGACACATATGGGGAACTCTGTGTTATGGGATGGTGTGAGTGAGTAGGAAACTGCTTTTGGCCATATATGCTGTAAAGAAGAGGTGAGTCTGAAGTATTGATCTGGGAAATTCAGAAAATAAACAAAACATTTCATGTCTTACTAAAATGGGCTGGAATGAACAGAAGCTTATGAGGATCATAGTGAGGAGATCACAGCAGCAGCAGATGACATGAAAACCACAACTTTATAAAAAAAGTCACTGCATGTAAACAATGATAAATATAATGTTTAATAAATAAACAGTCAAAACAGAGACAAAAATCAGACTTTTTACTTAGCATAAAGTTCATGTGTATATTTTTAGCGTCTCTCAGTAATAAAATCCATCAACATTTGGTGTTAGAAAATATAAGAAAAAAGAAAAAAAAAGATAGAAGAATGAAACATGAAATTCAGTAGAAGCACTGTATAAGAAACATTAACTAATTGAAGAACTACCAGACCATTTGGATGTGGTAAAAGACTTGGATATTTAAGGCTTTATTTTTTGGACTGCAAATATGAAAGTTGGAATAGTGCTGTAGAAAAAAACCCTAACAAACAAAATCCCAAACCATTTCAGAGTGTACATTCATGAGGAAAATTCTACAACCCTTGAAAATCTTATTGGAAAAATATGGAGATATTTTCCTTAAGGTGATTCAAACTGTGGTAGGAAACTGCCCTTGACATTTAGAGAGGCTACTGCTATTGCAGCAGTGAGGATGAACTACCATTGGAATTTGCCTTAGACAATATTAAGAACTACACATCATTCCGTGCTAAAAGATTGAATGAGATTCTCAGATGAAAGGAAGGTCTTATGTCTATATAAATAATGTCATAATAGTGTAATTTTAGCTGCTAGTTAGCCTACCAGCTTGTCTCATGCTGCTACAGCTGTATCAGATTTGTCTCAGAAATGTGCTACTTTTCTTGACAAACTCTGTGTGCCCCAGATAAGATATGCAGTGGTTTCCTCCTGTTTGCAAACATTAGCTGTATTTAATCATGCAAGAAACACTGATTCCCTGCTACCCTGGGATAGTCATATACATCTCAGCTTTTGTGATGAATTATGTGCTTGCTGTAACGTATATCATATCCTATCCTTGAATCTGTTTGTGCATTAATGGCCACACAGACTGCTCTTTATGAACATCTTCCTTCTCGAGGAGTCTGTGGGGAGGCTTTGTAGTCCCACATCTGTTTTTATGCATTCTTCTCTTTCATACCCAAGAACATATGCATTAAAACAAACAAAAAAAAACAACAAAAAAAAAAGACAAAAAAAGAAAAGAGTGAATAAAGGAAAATTAATCACATTTTGTCTCTTTCTCCCTCCTCCTCTCCCTTTTTTTCCCCCTCCCTCCATTTTATTAAGATTTGGAATTGTTCTCATTTAAATGATCCTGCTGTCAATAATCATGTTCTGGGGTTTTTATATTCAAATGTCTTATGGATTCACTTCTTCATCCTGCTCAGATTTTGTAAACAGGCCAAAAGCTCATTTCTGCTTTTTTTTTTTGTTTGTTTGTTTGTTTGGGTTTTTTTTTACAGGTAACAGTGATGTTTCTGAAGATGTATTTTTCTATGACACAATGAATACAATTTACCTGAGAGGTAGTGGACTTCTGCTCCATGAGCTCACCTTGGAGGTGAGTTCAGGACAGAAGGCATTCAGGCAACATGATGGCATGTTGTTATGCCACAACTGATTTCTCCTTAGCAGCATTATAGATGTGTCCAACTTTTCCTTATTGAAATAACCTCTAGATGAAATATCAATGATGTTTTGTTTTGCTATATAGAGGTTTCTGATTTCTTCCATAGCCTCAAAATATATATAGTTTTTCCCTTAAAAAATATCATTTTTCTAAGAAGAAAATTTCAGTCATATTTATTTTTGGGTGCCAGCATGCAGTAGAGACTGACTTCAAATGGATTAAAAACAATAAAAACTGTAGAGTGTTTTTTGGTGCACAGGTTCCAACTTCATCAGTAGTAGCGTATGCAAGTGTGTCTCTCCAGATGTACTATATTTACAAGGCAAAGGTTTTTACCCAACTTTTTATTTCAAAATTTTAAACAGTTATGGATGGCTCCCCAGACCAACATACCTGTGGGTGTCATTCTTCAGTGGATCACGCACCTCTGCTCACAGATGCACACATATTTCTTCATTAGGCAGAATGAAATGTCTAAAAGCCAAGCATTTCCATGTCAAGGATTTAGCTAGAGAGGGCTTAATAACATGATTGCACAATGTTGGAACCCCGCCCCCCCCCAAACAGCAGAAGACCTGATAGCTTTTTTTTTTTTTTTCCCATTTCTTCTCTTTTACAATGTGCTTTCCATAAGCATTGTCTTTCAATTGAATGCTAAGCATTTATTTATGAGACCATCCTTCTTGCTTTTTGTTCTTCACACAGCATTTAATCATATATTTGTGTGTGTTTATCCATATAGTAGCTAGTAATGGTACTTGATGATGAAAAATTCTTGAATTAACAAAGGCAAGGTAAAACTGATAAATCTTGACAGAAGAGCAGTGGTGGGAAATATGCTGGTATAACTGATTTTGCTCTTGCATAATGGAGAAAAAACATTTAAAAGACAAGGAAACAAAGTAGTTTGTTGGGTTTTTTTTTCATTGATTTGAAAACATAAATGAAGAGGTAAGTATTCATCCTCTCCACCCCTCCCATCCTTGACTTGACATGATAATTTAGTCAAAACAGAGATGCTGTTTATGCAATTTTACTACTGGATCTGAAAGAATGAAAGTGAAGAATTGAAATGCAACTTGAAAGAAACTCTGTGCATCTTTCTCCACAATGTGCTTATGTTAATAGACTCCACTGACTTAAACAGCTTTCCTAAAAAATTGTGTGTCAAGCAGAAAAGAGAAGAACCAGAATTACTATTTGTTAGAGAGAGATATCTTTGCCTGTTCTTTTTAATGGGAATGGTGTTGAAGTAATTTTGTCACTTTCACAGCACAAGAAGCAACAAATTTTTGTTAATATTAAATTGTGCAGCTTTCAAAATCAGAATCCCCATTTTACATGGCCCCTCCAAAGAGAAAAATAAAAATTGCCTTTTTGCTATCAAGCTCACCTATGCTCTGTGAATCTAGATTTTAACAGCACCTTGAAAAATCAGTGAAGAGGTGCAAATATCTTGATCCATACTTATCCTTCTAACAGTGTAGATTTGAGGCCAACTATGTTTTAAAGTGATAGTGGTACAGCTTCCTTTTTTTTAATGAAACATTACTAGATAGGATTTCTGTCAACAAACTGTTTTTATTTGAGCCAATGATGAGATTTGGAGCCATATGAATATTTAAGTGCTAGTTTGAAAACAAAAGGGTCGTTTGGATCCCCCAAGTAAACCTTTAGGGAAGAAAGCTTTTCAGTGGAGCATTTGCTAATGCAAGATCTGTCAGTAATAGCTATGGTTTATGTTACAGCGCTGTAACTATGGCTTGTTGGCTAATGAAGATTTGATCTACCTCTACCCACAGCCCTCAAACTCCATCTAGGCAAATCCAAAACAAAATACACCAGGACAGTTTAAAAAGTCAGGTATTTCCAGAGGAAACTGGCATTTTATGTATGCTGATTTACATTTTAAAACATTTCTCCTTTTTCTACTGAATCCCACTGTCCGTAATACAAAGGTCAAGAACTGTTTCTCCATTGAGCTCTGACACTTTTAATTCAGAACTCAGATGTGATCTGGCAAAAGTTTGTATGAGTTTTAAGGCCATCTGCCATGTTTATTTTTAGGTTTGTAAATAGAATAAATGAGATTAGAAAATTGCGTACGAAGGCTTATGTTAGAGAGGAAAGAGTGTAGAAAGAATTTTTGATTGTAGGAATTAACTTTTAATCGATTGATGATACATCCTAGGACACTTAGAGGTTTGTCTTGCGGTTACACTCAAAATGTTTACAGACATACATATTTGTTGTTTAAAATAACAGCTATGTATATTTATTTAAATACATATGTTTGTACAATAGATATTTTTTGTAATGATAAAAATCTATTTATTATCTACTTTTTTATTTTTATTTTAAAAATCTGTGAACAAGAAATTGTTGCTTCTACTTAAAACAAAACCAGTAAACATTAAGACCAATAGCTGGAAATGCAGTATGGGGACTGAAAAGTGGTAATCTCCTTCAAAGAATCAGGAGAAATATAAAGTCTTGGGGAAAAAAATAGATAACATTCAGAGACAAGTCTCTGCCATCATTGGGTATGAATGCTACACAGGATGGAGCACAGTGGTATGACACAGACAATCCATAGCTCCCACAGGCAGTTTAGATGGCTTACAAACAGCAGGGCAGCAAGGCTGGAGGCTGTGCCTGAGGAAGGGCTGATCCTGGATAGATGCAAGATCTGAGGTATGGTCACACACTGAACCTATTTCCACAAATTAACATGCTTTTAAGCATCCCATGAAACACAATATCTTAACCTACATATATCCTTAGCTTACAGCAATTTTGAGTCGAATGGATATCCTAGCTTAGACCTTAATTAAGTACCTGTTCTTCCTACTATTACATGGAAATTTTTCTGTATATCCAAGCGTATCTTTCTTGTTGAAACTCTAGAATCTCTGTTTGTCAATGAAGTCATATGCATGTCCATATTCACTAGATACACCACTAAGGGTTTGAAAAAGAAAAATATGAAACCAGTGAATCTCAACTCTATCTTACTACTAAGAAACATGTTCCTCTTTGCTAAAGGGAAGCACTTCAGTCATGGGTTCTGGATTACTTACAAAATAATATTTATCTATTTCCAACATTGGTATAATATTTCCTCAAAGCCTGAAAAAAACATTGGGAAATTACAAATATTGTGACTGGGTTGGAAAACAACTGTGAGAAAAGGGATTTGCCCCGAGGGGTCGCAACATCTTACCAAGCTTCAGTAGTCAGGAGGTTTTTTTTTGCAGTCTATATAATGGTTTGCTCTTTCACACAGTATTAAGAGTCAACTCTACCAGAGCAGTTCATAAAACATGACCTTTAAAGAAGGTTGTCCTTTGTCCTCTTGAGTAAAATTGAACTTTGAAATGTAGTTGAGGATATGGCCACCTGGTATCAGTAAGACCATAATGTCTGGTACCAGTATACTGACTCACACTCTCAAATATGTTCTTTATATTGGTGTGGCAGGTAATTGAAAGAGGCAGAACACAGAACAAATGGCCAACAGTTGTGACTCAGAAATGCCAAATGAGCTTTGACACTGGAAATGCCAAAGCCCTAAGTATGATGTGATATACTGTTATGCAAAATAAATTCCAAATAAAAATTTGGTTTTGAATTAGAAAAAGAAGTTGAGCATACTTGAATAGTTCTGCAACCATCTTATTTACTTTTGCTTTATTCTGGAAATGAAAGGACATTTTTTTGACTGTGTGCAAAACTTTAACTCAGCTTTATGCTCTAAATCTCCACTAGAGATATGACTCCCTGAAGGGAGTTTAGAAATTAATCTGTAAATGGGACAATTTCATTTCCACCCTTCTCACTTCAGGATTCCTGAAGACACTCTGGATCAATTACTTAAAAAACTCCATTAGCATAAACAATGCTAATTTAATATTATAAGCAACTAATTAAGACATCTGTTCAAAACAATTTTGACAAATGAGCCTAACAAGCTCACTACCATTCCCACCAAATCTGTTAATCTGTGAATGTCAGAGGTGGGGGTGGTTCAAGCTACTTTGGCAGATGGCCAGTTGTTTTACCAGGCTGAAAATATTAAGAGGACCAAAGCCTGGTTAAAGTGAAGGACTTGTCAAAACAGAAGCTGCGCTCAATTTTTTACAAATGTGCTAGTGGAAGGCAGTGGAGAATCAGTCCTTCCATCTGCACATGTATAAATATTGTCTCATCTGGTGCTCCCAGGAATTTGGGAGAGTCATTTGAACTGGTTAAACAAATACATGGTATTTCACTCTTTAGCAGACGAGCATTTATGACTTTCATTTATATTAACAGCATTTTTACCTGGTTTCCAGCATAAAACTGAGGAAGAGTTTTGGGCTGTAAACATCCTGCAGTGATTGTTCCACAACAACATGACATAATGTTTATCACAATCTTCCCTTTAAACTGGCATTGCTGTTCCCATTCCAGAAGTTTATGATTTTCCAAGCAACCTGTGTGACAATGCAAAGAGGAACATGCATTTCTGCAAGGCAATTACAGCTGCCACTTCATACTTGAGGTTTATTAATTAGGGAAGGTATCACTGGGGCAAACTGTGCCAAGAAGAAATTTAAGAAAGATATTACTGCCTGGGGTGTTTGTATTCAAAATACTTCAAATGCTGCAATTACTGTTTTCAGAGCTAAAACATGCAGGCTACTTTTGGTCAAGTAGGACTTTAACTCAGCTTATCACTTTCTCAGTCTTTTTTCCAGTACTATCATTATTATTAGCCATTAATTAATTCTTTCTTAGCTCTATTCTATTTGTAAGAAATAATATACATCTATATGTAGATATTTAGTGTGTCCTGAACATTTTAAACACAATTTAAAGAGAATAATAGGAAAAATAAAATGTTTTTAGGACACCGATAATGATTTATTTTCTTATTGTCTTGTTTTTTTACCCCAGAAAATAAATAAACTCTTCTACTTTAAACAGACTTTGAGAAATAAAAAACAAAAGCAGAAGAGTAAAAACCATTTACAAAACCTGAAATGGGTAATGACAGATCACAGGCCTCAGTTTAATTGCACCTGTATCTACTATCAGTTACATTAATGGAAATAAGGAAAAATTAACTTTGAGGTCAAAAGTTGTTCATTTTCACAGGAGCAAAATCCCTCTGGTATATTATACAGCTGCCTACACCATAAATGTTTCCAAAACAGTGGTGTATGAGTTACAGGGGTAATATGAAATTAAGAAGGAATCCTTTTCCCCCTTTTTTCTAAATTGTGTTTTACAGTTCAGAGGAAATTATAAATAAAGTAGTAATGGTGGCAAATTTTCTGCAGATGGCATATTGCAGGAGAACTGGAAAGTACATGGCATTTTAATTCAGCGAGTGAGACTTTTGAGGATGTTTGCATTAATAATTTTCCACACTCAACTCTTAGGTTGCTCAGCACCGTCCGGTTTTCAGTTGTGTCCAGAAAAAAAGCAAAAAAGTCCTGTTAGAAGCATTGTTCTTCACACTTGGTGAATGAACAGAACTACTGACCAATGGGTTTTCTCTTACTTTCTGGATGTTCTTTGGACAGAAATATCTCATTGGAAGTCTTAATGCTTTCTACAGCTCCTGATCTGCACAAAATGGGGGCTCAGCCCACCCTCATTTCTGGAAAGAATGCTTGTAACCTACCCACAGGGTAGGTCTAGAAATGGAACACTTGAAGTTTGCTAAGGAATCCTGCTGCTAAACACAGTTTAGAAATGAGTATGATGGCACAAACTGCAATTAGTATGTAGTGAATGCATTTTGGGTTTTTTGCCAAGATTCAATCTTGCATTGGTAGTACAAATTTCTGTTCCCTTTACTTGAATGGTAGATTAGAGTGCCCAGGAAAATGGAACTCTTGCATATCATTAAGACAGTATGTGAAAACATTATTAAAGTAATTATGACCACAATATTTAAATGGTTATACAGGGATAATGATGCAATAGCTTGCAATATTCTGCAATTTTATTATTAGCAGAACTTAGCTGTACATTCCAAAGGAAAACTTAGCTGTTTGTTTGGGGGTTTAAAAATAAAAGAACAATATTTATTTTAATAAAATACATTTATACATAATTATTTAAAGACAAAACACCCAGTGATAATGTTCTGTTAAATTGTTCCCAATAAACATTTCCATATATGAATATTATTGTTTGTTTTCATGCTTGCTCAAAATATACTGAAGAGGTGTTATTCATACTTACCCTTGACATAATATTTTTCTGATTAAATATCTTTGAGATTTTACCTTCAATGATTCACATATGTTCAACTCTGTGACTAAATTCTGCTCAGTGCCTTGCTAATCACTGTCATACAATCTGTTTACTTTATCAATTTCAATTTGCTAGAAATCTAATTGGAGATGTGATAGTATTATGTTTTTGAGACAACAACTTTAATTAAGAAGGTTTTTTTTCTAAGGCTTCTCAATTCTGGTGCCTGATGTGAAGTACTAGATGAGAACAGTTTTTGCTTCTGAAAAGAAATTTGAATCCTGTTAAACCTGTTGAACAGTGAGAAGATAATTTAGTCCTTTAAGGCATGTTTTGACAAAACACCTCTTGTAAAAGCAGTATGCCTTGTGAAATGGCACAGAACAAAGCCAAAAGACCTTGGCTCCCAACATACCTTCCATATCTGTACTATATTATATAGACAGAAAAAATTCAGAAATATTACTTATTGTGAGGATATGTGGATTGATTGTTTCAAAATTTAAAAACAAACTGTAAAAAGAAGATGAAAAGGACAGCAAGTCAGATAAAGGAGAAATATCTTTGTTGTTAAGTGACATGCTAATGAAAACAAACTACAGGAGAAGAGTTTTCTTCTAATTTATATTCTCTTCCTTTTTAATGATTTGTGCTTATGTCACATAAGAAGCATAAAATGAGCCATTGGGAGCTACACTTTTTATAGAAGAGGAGGAAGAGGTTTTCACTTGAAATGGCCACATACAATACATTCAAAATATTTTTACCCAGCAATTCAGGCAAAAAATAAAATCAGAAATAATGTTTTAGTTACAGAGAACAACAACTTGGTGATTTTGTCTAAAACTTCCACATCATGATTGCTCAAATACATTGGTCTTTCTTGCATGTTGGGATATAAATGAGCCAAGTTTTGCTGTGGGTGAGGTTTTTTTTTTATACACTACATGTTACATGTGCATCCCTGTCCATGGATAACAGTGAATCATGAATGTAACTCATTCATATGGGAATACAATAAAGAATGGATTGGCTTCAGTTTAAGAAAAAAGGAATGGAGCCATAAAAGTTTTTAGAAGAAAAAAACCCCAACTTGCAACACATTCATCTGCCTTGCTGAGCTGGAAAATTAAGTTCTGGAACAGGGGGCAATAGGTCCCTTCAGAACATGGAATAATTCAGAGTGATCAAGTTGGTGGTAGGGATCTTCCCAGCCAGAGAAGAATCACAAATGGATCAGGGTGGAGCTTTTCAAAACTGTGAAACACAAAGAACTTAAATTCCTACAAAACATTCACAAGGATATTTCTGGATATGAATTTTTGGCAGAGCCAAGCATGGGACAGATACACATCAGAAACACAGGTATAATCACATCTTTCATTAGTTTTTATTGAACTGATTTGCAATTTGGCTCTGATGTTGCACTTTCATTTCAGCTGCAGCCCTGTGGAACAAGTAATACTCAGGTCTATGCAAAGAGAGGTTCCATACCCCAGCACCTCCACTCCCTTTCTTTCAGCATTTGCAGTGCCTTTATTTTCCACCTTCCCTTAACTGTTGGAAGCACTTTTTTTTTTTTGAGGAAACCTTTTAATTTTGTCACCTTTTAATTCAGAAGTGGGAGTCTGAATACTGCCGAAATACTGCAATGAAAAATGTTCAAAACTTGTAAGTTACTCTGTACAGGTTCATATTGATGTTGACATGAAGACAGCCTGGTTCTCTCAGCGGAAAAGGCTGATGAGTAACAAACTACCCTTTAGGCATTAATTAAACAAGTATTGCATGGGTAACTATAAAGACAAAACTCTCCCACTACTATGGTTGTAGTGACACAAAATCAATAATATTTCAAGGTTTCACTTCAAGTGAACGATATCACAGTAACTTGAACAATAGGAAGCAGAAGTAAATAGGTTAGTTAGGTAGTGTTTAGATTACTGAAGTAGCCTAACAAGAAATATGCCTAAAATTGCTTTTGGCATAGGCAGACTCATCTATTCTGCATCGAAATGATAAAAATATTAGTATAAACAAAATAATCATCATTGTGATCCAAAATATTATTATGCATGTGATAGTATTTGGAATTAAAAACTTCATAACAGTGAGTAAAAGCACTTCTCAGTAAGGCTGGAGCCCATGTGCTTCATCTGGGGGGAATGGTTTTGCATGTTTTGATTGTGGTACACCCTTTGGGATAATAACAGAGACTTGAAGGATATCGAGCCACTGATTTTGTTACCACTGTCCAATTCAGCTGCCAATTGTATTATGTGCAGGTAGTTTATAGGAAAGTGGTGTTTTGTTCCAGTTTTGCATTGAAGAGTTGTATTTGCAGAATTACCAGCATAGCACATATCCCCTTGCATACGTCACATAAATTATATTAAAGTGAACAATGAATATGACTTTTTTTGAGTGACAGCTATAGGTAAGACAACTTCATTCTTTCTTTGGACAACCACTGGGAAAATTTACAACCTTTGAAAAACAGGGAATACTTGGTAAGATCATAATAATGCTGCAAGTACTTATGCACTTTGTGGATGACCCATACAAGCTTCTACTGCTGCAGGAAATCAAGCATACAGCTTTCTCAGAACAAACACCAAGAAAACTAACCTGTTGTTAAGAAAATAACATTTAATTAATACTAGCAAAGAAAGCAACTTGCTAATTGTTTTGCAAACATTGGAGGATCAAAGTAATGAATATTAAAAGATTAATTCAGATAAATGCACTGCTTGGCTCTATTGAAGGCTCTATGGCCTTCTTCCCAAGCAAGGGGATCACAGGCAATTCCCAGGTAAGGTAAGAATGACATTTAGAATAACATGCTGTGCGTGTAGCTGCTGAGTGTTAAACAACTGGGTAGGTTCCTGAGTTATTAATTGTGTCCCTGAGTCAAGCTGATGCCTCTCCTGAAGACAGGTGCCTGAGTCTTAAAGAAATACAGCTCTATGAAGGGCTTTCTCGTCAGAGCATTTGGATAGAAATACAGAAATCTTAGAAATACAGAAATACTTCCTTAGTGACTCACCGATTTTAAACCTACACCACTTATTCAAAAATTTCCAGACATTATTATGGGTCTGAGACAGAATATGATACAGCAATCTGGTAGACTGGGCACTAGATATTAAAAGTGAATGATCTGGAGGCAACAATGACTGACTCCATAAATAACTGGAAAATTTCTAAAACCTGCTAGAGGAAGACCTCTTCAGAAACTGTTCTAGGCACTAAATTCCTCTAGTTTAGGTGTTTTTCCATATTTCTTTTCTAATCATATTCATATAAATAAAAACAAAACCCCACACTTTCGAAACGGGCTTAGTAATCAACTCTATTAGAATTTCGCTGCTCTTCATGACAAAAAAATGTCATGTTTTAAAAGATGCAGTTATTTGCGGATATGAACTTGAAAGCTAAATGAGTAGTAGGTATGCTCTGACAATGTCTCTCAAGCAGATTTCCTTGGAGAATTTATGCAGGAAATGACATAAATCTGGATCCTAATCTAGCTGTATAAGCAAGGTGTGAGCCAGGCATTGTGAACTGCTCAGCTATGTCAAGTGTAGGCATCTCTGGAATTTAGTTTTAAAATGTGACTCAGCTTGGTATTTTGTATGCCAGCACAGTGAGGATTTTTTTTTTTTTTTGTGCTGTTAGGACTTGAATTCCAAACTGCATTGCAGACTAGTTACCTCACTCTTGTCATGCTTTTGCCCCATGTAGGATTGTTTTCAGAGAGATTACTGCACAAAAGGATGGAGGGCAGGTTTATGTTGTAGATTAAGAGTAAACTTAGAAGTGGATTCAGTTGTGTATAAAGATCTATTACATGGCAAATTTTCTTTTTGGATTTTATGGTATCTAGATAGGAGGAAGTCTTTTCTTCTAATTCAGATTAAACATTTATTGTGCTTTTATATAAAAAGCAGGAAAATACTGCAGGCAGAACAAAAAGGGCATTGTTCCTAGGTTATTTTCATTGTTTTGTTAGAGCACGTCTCAAGATAATTTTCTTCCTTCCAATTACAAATCTGGCATGTTTCAGAGAAATGTAATGTACAATAATTATACCGATCAAGTAGTAGAGTGTTTGAGTGTGTGCCTAAAATGTATGGGTAATTGATATAAAATGTGAAAATATTTGATTAAATGCCCTGAGACACACCTTTTCATGTCTTAAAGAGGAAATGGTGGTGTGGAGGCTTCATACAAATATCTGCTGTGATGTGCTTTGCTCATATCTATTGCATATGGTTACAGTAATTTACTGACTGAGTTTCCTCAATAACAACTGCTTTCCAAACTTTAGAAAAATAAAGGAACATAACCTAAATGTGTACTACATATGTCAATCTGTTGTTCAGTTTATTTATGCAGATGATCTTTCTTGTGCTCTTAGAGCTGTAAGAACACCTTCATGTTTGTGAGTCACTTATCAAACGAACCATCTGGACCTAGCTGACCTTTATTTTCTCCAATGGTCATCATATGCTCCTTTAGCTTAATTTTAACGTACTTTGAAATATGTGTATTTTGAGATTATTCAGTTTATCATAGTTAACAATTAAGACTTAATTGACTATTCTGAATAAAGTTGTTTTCCTGGTTCTGACATTGCAATCAGCCCTTAGGAGAAAGACAGAAGGGAGAGAAGACAGACTAAAAGAATTCCCTAAAACCTGGCAGAAGGGTACTTCACTGGTTAAAGACTTCAGGTGTATAATTTTCTAATTCTAAATCTTTCCAAGAAGTCATGCCTAGAATTGCTTATTTCAGTACTTTCCGAACGTTTTATGTTACATCAGGACAGTTGGATAATTCCTAAAAAATAACTCTGAGATGTTCTGTTTTCTTTATGTAAATATTGTCTTAACTGTATTGCTTCCAAAAACGAAGATTCCTGAGGGAGAATTTCACTGAGGAATGCTGTAATAATTGCACAGAAAATGCCTTGTGTTTTCTGAAGCTCTGTTGAAGTTTATGAGAAATTATGAGTCACATTCTTTTCTTAAATTACTCTTATATCTAATCCTAGTACTGTAAAATGAAATTACGTTTTCCACAAATGATAAAACCCCCCAAAAATTACTTTCTGTTAATTTTTGCCTGGTAGATTTTTTGTATGGGACCAATGGCTAGTTCTCTATTTTCCCATTCTTTCCAGACTGTACCAAGAGTACATAGTTTGCTATCAATACTTGATTTGATTTTTTTCTCCAGGGCATTCTGATGTTTGCAAGTGAAATGCCGAAGGTTTTGTGCACACAGCATGTCTATTCAGGAGGGTGTAGCATAGTTTCATTTTGAACTTGTCACTAGCAACATCAGGTTAGATGAAGTAATCTGTGACCTATCCAAATGTACCTGACATCAGATTCAGCCTGCTCTGAAAGCTGACTCCTGCAGGGCTTTGATATTGAATCCTGGGATGGTATGGTGATAATTTACTACTCTGTTATGAAGACAGCTATCTCCATGAGATGACAGAAAAAACCTGTGAATAAAACCCCCCAGTAAATGTCACTTTATTTGTTATCAGATAATACCATATCTAAAGCAAACACTGAAAATGGTACATAGGTTACTGGTTATTTGTCTGACTTGAACCTACTTCAGTCCACAGAAAGCAGGAAGCATATAGTCAAAATGAAGAGGCAAACACAAGATATTCAATATCCTGGTAAAAGGAGACAATGGATTAAAGGAACAAATATATAAAAGTTAAGTGGTCAGATTACATTCAGTGGGGGATAAAAGTTTTGAAGTATAGGATCAGCTAAGTGCCAGAAATAAAAAGACTACAGTGGTTATAACCAGACAGTGGGAGGTTCAGGGCTGGAGTGATAACAGACAGCAGCAGAGACTGAAAGGTGATAAAACTGAATGGATGAAATAGGATTAAGAGAGATATAAATAAGTTAAATCAATTGAAACTCTATTTTGCTCTGCTTTGTAATTATACAAAGTATTTTACTTATCATAAAGCTCAGAAAATAGCATTTTCAACAAGCTATGCTTGTTCAAAAAACAAAACCAAAACCAAAAACGTACCAAACAAGCATACACATGCATAAAGGGAAGATATTTTTGCAGTTCTCTTGATCTTCCTTGTAATATTTTCCTCTCTCTAAAAGCCTGCCTGTGTCAACTAGATGAAGCAACCATTCTGTGAAAGACATCACATTGTGCTGTTCAAATAAATTTTATGGCAAGAAATTTCCCCGACAAAAATGACTTAATCAAGGGATCCTTTTGCTGCTGTCTTATTGCAGGTGTTTTTTTTGTTTGTTTGGTTTTTTTTTTGGCAAAGCATCCACAGGGATTCTTTCTATCAAATGGGTAAGATTTTAATGTATATTCTTTACTGATGATCTATTAGTTGTAGTAGAATCTGCTAGTAGCTTCTAGCAGAGAGATCAATCTCAACTAATTATCCATTAAGTGGGTAACAATCATACATAGTCTATATTTGTGATCTAGTAGATCATCTCATATAATTTTATGTGGTTGAATCAGCATGTAGTCAAAATCCGTTGTCATGTTATTAGTCATTCAAGAGAGATTAGTGCCTCCCAAGTGCACTTCATCTTCTTAGTTCCACAAGGAAGGAAATTAGTAAAATAATTTTTATATGCCTGAAGTTAGGTGATAGAAATGTCACCCAAAATGCCCCAGGAAGACTAAGCAAAAGTAACATGGATCTACTGTTATCAGTGGAATTATTTATCAACAAAAACTCTTGATGGTTTAATTTCAGGATACAGACCCAAATTTGTCTTTGTGGTCTCTGTACTTTAACAAAAGTTCTGTGAAAGATGCTGGAGAAGCTAAATATTATCCCAGCATTTAGGATAATAATAGGCTAAGTTAGAAGAAACAGAGAGAAAATTAGTGATGAACTCTGCTTGGGATGTCTGTCTTTTATTAATAACAGGTATGAATTGCTGCAGCTATGAGGGAAAATAGTTACCTGACAGAAAACCCCAGAATCATCTGCAGTCTGGGAAATGTGGCCTCAGGAGTTGCCTACTGATCACTAGAAGCACTTTATCTGATTGGTGCTATCTAACATCTTCAAAGAGGTCTGTGTCCAATAAATTTGCTTTCTTATCATATTTTTATGTGTCAGACACCATGGAATGGAATACACTGGCTGGCATAGAAAAGCATAGTGGCAAGGATTTCAGTAAGTTATCACAAATTTTTCAAAGCCAGCCTCAAGTGGCCTTTGCTATTTTTTCATGATTCCTAAAACTTTTTTTTCCACACCTATTTTTACTGCTCACTTAACTAGGAAATACCATGAATAAATACGATATCCAAGAAACTAAGTTACAATAGTCTTTTTAAAAAAAAAGTAAAAATTACATAAATCATGATAATTTGATATTTCTTCAAATTGTAAAAAGTTTATGATCTGAAGCTTGAAAAATCTATACATCTCTAGGGTATTAAGAAGGACTTAATAGCTTTCTAGTATTTGATAACAGGTTTAACTTTCCCTGAAATTTGGAGATAGTTGCAAATTTTTGTCAGATCAGTTAGGATCATTGCTTTGGATTTTAAATCCAGCTTGCTATTGGATGTATTGTATTCTATTCGCTTGTTACAGAAAAAGATAGTTGAACCTTCCAAAAAAAAGCCTGGATTGCTGTACCAATCTGTGTTACATCCCCCTAATAAAACAACTTCAGAGTTTTATCTATTTGACTAGAAGGAAAAAAAGCCTACAAAGGCACAGATTTTAAGCCTGAATAACAGAGACTGATATTACATAGAAACATTGATTTGTTATGAGGAACAGGTAAAAAAATATTGCATTCTAAACTCATATTTTGTGAATTAAGAGGGCAAAATACGGCAGATATTGATCTCTGCACAGAGGTGAACAGCAGTTGCAAATACAAATTACTGTTTCACAACATGAAAGGTGTCCCAAGGACCTCGACTTGGTATCAATATAAAACCAAAAAAAACCCATTTACTGAACTAGATAAGACTCAGAAAACAGATGTCTTTTAAGCAGTATTGAAGTCAGAAAATCGTCTGCTTGGGCACAGCCAAAAGGTGATGCAGGATTTGAGAAAGGGAAAAGCATCTGTCTTTAAGTCACAGACTTACCTGGGATTGACAAAGGCCAGGTAATGGCTTACTGCCAGTAAACCTGCTCCACTGAGATGGGGAATGGGGCAGGTGGAACAAATCTCTGATTCTTCTATACTTCTCCAGATTGCTGCCAGGGGCAACACTTTTTAGTGCAACTGTAGCAGCTAGAATCATTAGGACAGGTGTCAAAGAGTCCAGCTTAGGTCCCAAAACTGTGCTGCATCCCCTTGGCGTTGGTTGGCAATATGTTCTTTGTACTAGAGAAGTGTTTTAACAGCCCTTCTCCGAGGTTGCTGCTATTTAAGCATTCTGTTACCATCTTGCATGGAGTTTGTGCAATCTATCAGGTCAAGAAGGAAAGTATGTATGTACATAAAGGATTCTGTTTGACTGAATGAGGATTTCCTACATCAGATGAAATACTACTATGCCTGTGTGGAAATTCATCAGATCTCTGGGAATCATTATTGACTGGTCTTTTTGCTATTTTTTCTGTTCACCTAGGGACTGGTAATTTGTTCTACCCTTCTTCCCTCCTTATGTCTGTCACTTCTCTCTTTGCCTTCTCTCTTCCCTGTACTCACATTTCCTTCTGCTTAGGTTTTCTCTTCAGCAAACCTCAGTTCTTACAACTGGCTGCATATACATGCATTCTTTATGAACCAGGTTGAAATTAATAGTGTGATGGCTGGTCTGCTTGTACATCGTGCTTTCTTTTTTCATGTTTATCTGAGCAGTCTGATGAAAACCATTGAGAACAGGGACTGTCTGTGATGATGTTTTACACTTTGGTGGGCACTACTTTTCAGTTGGTCCCTGGAAATATATATTACATTTATTATAGTATCTAATGGTGTGTCCCCTAATTAATTCAATTAATAATTCTGAACTTTGAGGGATATTAAAGTTGAATAAAAAATGCAAAGGATGAAAAAAAAAAAAAGAGAGAGATAAGGCTGTAATACTTTAAAATAATAAGTTAATAAAGAACTATCAAGAATATATTAAATGAAAGATTTTTCAGGAAGGAAGATATTTTTAGGCAGTTACAACAAATTATGTATTTGTCAAAATACATGTTTTAGTAAAATATATGTATATGAAGTACTGCATAGAAACCCAGGCTTTTCAAAATGCTGTTTTATGAAGAAAAGCAACTAAAGACTAGTCAAATGCCACTGACAGTAATATGTACCTGTTATTAAGGATGCTTCAGAGAAATAAAAATCCATTTGATTGTGATTGTTACTAAATAAGTATCTTGCATACAAGCTTTCCTAACAGCAATGGAGAGTTATGATGTTTTCAAAACCCTGCAGCAAGTGTGCACGTTGTAATGGCTTAATGTCTTCACCCATTGAAATCTCACATTAAGTAGAGAAATCACTTTTTCTGTGTACCTTTCAGGTATAAAATGAAAGATTTTGCAACCTGTTCAGGACTTTGAGGTGACTGAGTCTGAGCAGTGATGTGAGTCTCAGTTTCCTAACTTACTGATGAGTGCCCTGTCAGTTTATGTGCTCTACAAATCAACTCATCATGTTCTCCATAGGACAAATTATCATTTGCAATCTTATTTAGCCAAAGCAAACATTTTTTGATGAATGATGCACATTTGTCTTTCACAAGATTCAGAAACTTTCTGTGAGCAGTTTGCTCATGAAGGACCTGAGACACCTGCTCAGGTACCTGGGACCATGGCTTTTTCCTCAACAGAGGACAGTTTGGAAGATGGGGTGAGATGCCTGGAACATAAAACAAGCAGGAAATAAGATTAGACCAAATTGTAACATTCCCCTTGTTTTGTGAATATGGCTTCTATTTTTGTCTCTTCGGTATTTCACTTAGCTGGGAAAACCCAGTGGGAAAGTAGATCTCTGTGAGGTGAAACACAGCAACTTCTTGAGACTGATTGTATGATCTGATAGGATGCAGGGCAGCCCTTGACAGCTAAGAAGTTGAAATCTTCCTTACTGAGCAGCCATTCTTCTGCAGAAGGATATCCTGTATTTCCTACCCATGAGGTTACTGCTGTGAGTGCCTGCTTTTGAGAGGAACTAGCTTGGATAAAGGGAGGGTGGAAACTGGTAATCTAAATGTTTGTCTGAAAAAAGAAAAACCTGCCAACTCCAGGGGACAAAGGAAACTTCTCTGGATTTTGAGACAGACTGTAGCTAAATGATGGATTATTTGATTATGTAGTATTTATATATTATATGCAAATGTTTGGTCAAAACTCTCAGAAATCTTCATAAGAATGAGTAAGATTTATAAGTTACATGACAAGGATTATCAAAAAGAGCACTGCTTTCTTTGAAAGTGACTCAGTTTTAGGGTAGCAAATGTGATGCTGATGGGAAAAGTGGTATTGTCTGATAGCCAACTAAGGTAACTCTTGAAAGAGAGCTGGGAAGGGGAATGGGAAATTGGAGCAGACACAAAAAATTTAAACACAGAAAATATGTTTTGCAAACAAAAAATGAAAGAAAGAGGAAGAATGGGATTAAGAGCAAAGTGGAACAGATAAAATAGAAAAGAAAAAGCCTGTTAGGCTAGAACACTACTTTGCAGTACACTAGGATTACAAAATAATCTGTTGCAAACTGCCATTAATTTTGATAGAATATTAGGGTATTTGTGAGTCGGGCTTCAAAAAGCTGACTGGTAACATATGCCTTTTCTGAGTCTGTAGCAGTCAACAGCAGCATGTTACATGCTATGGAGGTTCATGCATGTTTCTAGAATCGTGATCACTTCCCCCATCTCAGAGATTCTGACTCAGCTATGCCAAGTGTGATTCAGCTGTGCTAAGTATAAAACTTAAGGAAAAAGTACTAACAGAAAATAATTTGGTATGAGAAAAAACTCTAGTGTCATAAAAATTGGACTACTCCCTAGAATTGTATCACAGAGAGAAATTTTCTTCCATCCTGTCTGTTCTTAAGCTTAGCTAATTCTACTCCTTAAAAATCTTGAGCTCTTTAATGGCATAGCCTTCAAAAGGAATACAAGAGAAAATTTATTTTTCTTCAAGTTAAATTTCATATCCATGGTGTCCCTGTGAACCATCTTAACAAAAAATACAAACACTACATTTTTATCTTATTGATTTGGAATACAGAATATGAAGGCCACCAAGACTTTAGGATAAAAGAGCTGTTGAGAAAGTCAACAGTTTGGATGTGGTGTAGCTTTCCAAGTAGGTGTCCAGCAGATGCAATAACTAGGACAAGTGTGACCAGTACTGGAGTCAGAACTGGAAAGAGTGCAGAGAGGAAAGTCAAAGCATAGGCAGAAAAGAGAGAAGAGGAACAGTTGGTGGTTTGCAGTAGGTCAAATTGCACGCCTGATAGCTGGGCAGCCTTAGGGATGCAATGTCCCCCAGAATTTCCACAGTAGGAGCTGGGATAACCATGTGCCTGTGAACTGTTTCTGTTGAGTTGTGATAAATCAACACAATGTGATGGGTGCCAAAGATTACCACCAGTTTATCTAATCATAAATTTGTAATAGGTTACTGCGGGTAGGCAGCAAAAGACCAAATGGAAAATTAGTGTCATCTTTTCTTTGTATGTTGTTGCCTGATGACCTGCATAGTTGTTTAACCAAATGAGAACTGCACCTAATGCTTATTTAGGTCTTGTATCTTTTTGCAGGAAACTGTTTCACATTAAAGTTACTTGTCAACTATTGACCTATGAGTTATGATTTAGGCCTTGTTATTTTCCAGTTGTAAGTGGTGATTCAGTTTAAATTTTATGAATAGGAACTTAAAGAGAGAAGTAGGTATCCCAAATCTTGATTTCCAGACTGTTCTATAAATTTTTAACAAAAAAACTCACCTTCTGATAAATCTGCAGTATGATTTTAGTTTTAGAACACCAAGAAGGAAACAAAAACCAAACCACTCCTGCCAAAAAAAAAAAAAAAAAAAATCAAGATTTGTGCATGAAATTAGGTTGCATGTAACTTTAAATTAAATTAAAAGAAAAAAGCATTCATAAAGTAACTTGCTACCTGGTATGTAACGTATGCAATTCCCTCATTACTGCTACAGATATACATTTCTTTGCCGGAAGGCAGAAGTTTTTTCTGAGAAAACATGTTTAGGCACCGAATCTTTGCTTTAAAGGGATGTTTTGAGGTCTTAAGAAGCAGTTTTACATTAGCTGTGGTATTATCTTAGCTGTGAAATGTAGTAATAGTGCAATTTTAATTGGCCTTTGAGAATGATAGTTTTCAAATGGTAATCTGCAAGAAGACTTAAAATCCTAGAAAAAGAGGGCTGCTATTTTAATTTTAATGACATCTTGCTAGAAGAATTGATACAAGCTAGGTGTTTGTCTAGTTCATGTGATTAAGCAATCAGAAAATAGTCCCTTTTACAGTTTGCATTTTGTGTGGGAATCATGAATATTTTAAGAGCCACTAAAAGTGGCTGCACAGAAACAAGTAAGAGGAAAAAAATATCTCTTTTCATTGCTAATATCTATAACCCCTTTCTCTGATGTCAAGAAATTCAACAATGATAGCCAACAAATAGAAATATTTCTTCATAATTGCTTCTACTTCCAATAAGAACTGTGTTCTACACATATGAAAGAGTACTACATTCTGTAAAAAGGGGCAATGATTTTTAGAGATCCAGACAAGATAAACTGCAAGGAGTGCAATAGCTTTTTTTCCTCAATGGAACTGCAGAAATCTCAGAAATATTTCATAAATATGTGAAAACAACAGTTTAGAAAAATAAGTCACTCCTTAGACAATGCAATATTACTGCATTGCAATAATCTAATTACCCAAAACTGAAAAAAGTTGTTTAGTCAGACTGAGTGAGTATTGAACAAAATATTGTATATTTTTCAGAGCTGAAAAAGACTCACAGCCTCATATTGCAGCTGACAGAAATGAAAATAGAGAAAAAGATGCTCAGTGAAGCTCCAAGCCGTTTTCGCAACACTGACAGCTTTAGTGCCTATAAACAGATAAAAGAACAGCCTTTTTTAGTGCAAGAAACAAAAAATATTCCATCAGTAAATAAATGGGGGATTTTAGAAATTAAATGTCAGTTCTATTTAATTCAAATAGCTATTAGAAGATATCATCTGTATGCATACAAAGCACAATCATCCCTCAATTAAAATCTCTTGAGAGATATTATTAGGTAGAATTGAGTTCAAAAAGGCTTCTCCTAAATGCAAAGTAGGTTGATAATATATACAAAAATCCCTCTACAAACACAAATGTAGTGGATATCAAACAAGATGTGAGTGTTCTCAAAAGCATTGCCATAGTACATGGCAAACATAACATAAGGAAAGGTTTTTTCTTTCCCCAGAAATTCTGGCCTTTTTTGAACTTAGTTTTTGAATATTGTTGGTATGCTTTTAGCATTTCAAGTGCTAAATCTGAATCCAAACTTATGCCTCTTTTTAAGTTACAAAAATGGTCTTACTTGTTTTAGTTGCATGCTATTCATTTTGTGTGGAAGTTGGCAATGTTAAAGTTATTGATTTAAATAGCAGCACTTAAAGGCAGTGCAATTTGCAAACACTTCCAGTAGCTAAGTTAGGACTTGAAAAAATGTTGCAAGCTATAAGGAAAATTCCAGTTTCTCTCACTTCTTATAATGTTTTCACATTCTGCATTCTTGATGCAGGCTGAAAATCATTATGCAGGTTTTATAATACAATCACTATCTTGCCAGGAAGTATAGTACCATCATTTTATAGTAGAGTTTTTGTAGTGTAACTATAGCTACTTTTTTTCCCAGCAAGGTTTTACAAACATTTCCACCTGCATGTTAAGCTAAGGTATAACCCCAACAGAAACTTTCCAAATATAAGCAGAATACATGGCAGATGAGCAACAGGTATAAGTATTTATGCAATCAGAAAAAGACAGCAAACACTTGCATTTTGGGAGGTGCTGGAGCACCTCATTTTCTGCTTTGTTTCATTTAGTAAAAGATAATGGCACACCAAGATGAAATCTTAGAAAGAAATCTGGTTTAGGCTAGTGCTTATTCCTATTTGTTACAAGACAAAAGAGCAACTCAGGACCAATTTCTGATTCAGGTGTGCTCACAGCTGAAGCTCTTTACAAACCACTAATTTGAAATATTACATGAATAACTAAGCCCTTGCAGAAGCAAATACACCCATTCACACTCAAAAAAATGTGTAATTCATATTATCTGGCAAACGACACAAAACCTGGAATGAGCACCTTTTCCTCTTTCTACACATCTGGTTTTCATTGCTATTTGCCCAGGCTGGGTATTTTAAAACTAATGTCCCAGACCTGCTAACTCTCATGTTAAAAGTTACTCAAATTCAGTAAAGAACTTTTATTTTTAAAAGAAATATTTGTAGGTATGACTTTGCTGTAGAATCAGCCAGGAGGCTCAACACATTGGTTAGCCCCCCAGGAAGAAAGCAAGTACTGAAAACTACTCTCGCGTTGCCCTCTCCTGATGTGAGTGAGCTCGGCCCTATTAAGTTGCTGGGACTTTTGAGGTCATAACCTTTGTTCTATATCTTTGAGATCATAATTTTTTTCCATATCTTCGGGATCAAATCTTTTGCGTTACTGCATTCAGCACAAGTCTGAACCTTGCTGGGAGAATGCGACTTGCCTTTGAAACTGCAGAGGAGGAAGTTTAGGGAATGCAGTAAAGGATAGTGAACACAGGAGTATTTTACTGAGTGCACTGTTTCCATAGGAGCCCACAGCAGTGAAAATGCAGCCCATGCTCTCAGTCAGGCTAGAGAGCATTCAAAGGAGCACTCCATTTGGGTGCCTAGCCCAGTGCTTCAGACAGGTGAAGGAAGAAAAGAAACCCCAGAAACAAGTAAACATGGCTAATTTAAAGGAACAAATCCTTAAATCCTAAATAAAATAGTAGATTTTTTTGTCTGAATACAGAAATTATAGCCTGCTATATTTGTTACTACTGGATGCATTTGATGGCAGTGGTTTCTGTAAGGCAGCAGGCATTGCTGTTTTCAGACGGGGATCACACTGAAAGTGAGAAATTTTGCTGTCAGTGAATTAACTGGGTAGGAGCTATGATTTGTTAAATTGGGCTCAGCATAAAAAAAAAATTAATTTGTTTTAACCATTATCAGAGAAAAATGCTTGAAATTGATTAAGCATTTAAACAAATATAGGGGTGGAATGTACAGTTTGTAGGACACTCTATTAGTGAATATTGGAAAACCATATTTGTGCTTTTTTTTAACTTTATTTATATTTATTTTACTTTTTTTGTAGCACTTCCCCAAAAATCTTTGCTGAATCTAATAACTATTAAAATACAGCTTTGTGATAATAATATTGTTGTACAGCCTGTAGTGGCTGCTAAGTCCCAGATAACCTCAGTCTTTCATGAGTCTCACTGAATCACAACAGATTTTTTGGTTTTGAGCTGAACTTTGGTAGACGTTTAAGGGGAAAACAAGCTCATGGTCAGAGACAGTATAAAGTTCTACTTGTTATCTTCCTTTTTAGGTTGATACTCTACAAGGAGCATCTGTCTCTCTCAGGGTGGTTCTGGAATTCATTCTCATGGAGTCTCAGTATACATACAGCAGTGTTGTTGATTATGAAGATCATTTTTGTTAGTCAGGCAAAACAACGAAAGTAAGTGTGATGATTCCACTGTAGGTGTCACAACATACAATGAAAACATACTGAGTACAGTGTAACTTCTGGTCTGGAGTTACATGGGTCCCTGTCTTGTGCGTGAATGAAATGGGTGACACAAAAGTCTTTGAAATATTACTTGGCAAATGGCTGACAGTATTTGATAGATCCTGTATTCAAACACTAGATACATCATAGTGTTAGCAGATTAGTACTGTAGCCTGGCAGCAGCAGTGTGCTTGGAAGAGTAGTGAGATTATTGTTTCACATAGTCCAAAGAAACATTTTTTTCAATAGACATGATGAGGGGAAAACCACTCCAAAAAGAAAGAATGAAGGAAACTATTACTTTAATTGCTCTGGTCCTACTAGGCAGAGAAAAAAATTAAAAGTGACTCACTAATGCTCTCTATGAAATAGATAATAGTAGGTAATCTATCAGATAATTTTTCAGCAAAATTATTCCTTGGTATAGGAATTCCTCAGATTAGAGGAATCTGTGAATCACAGAAAATGGAGAGCAACATTTCATTTTAGAAATGTAAGAAAAGCTTTTCAAGAAAGAAGATGAGAAATCTTAACAGGCTGGAATGAAAGAGTTTGTGGTTCCCCCTGCTCACAGTTTGCTTGAACCTAAACCTGATTGACAATATACATGTAAATCCTCTCAAGTAGAAGTTATTCTTCAGTGTGCAGGCTGACCCAACTTCATACATCTAGTATGCTTCATCAGCCCTTTCCTGCCCATGATATTAATTTTCAATTTTTATTTCTTTAACCACTAACTAAAACTGAAGGGCTATGTGAGAACAATGTCAGATCCCAGAGAATCCAGCGAGTATCATTTCTTCACCTAAAATATGGAAAAAACTTTTAAATTTGTTAATAAGGCCAGACCTTTTGCTTTCTATGCACACCCACTTTACTGAAGGAACAAAGCAAAGGTAATCTTTGGAGTTTGGATCATTAGTGCCTGTCTTCACTGAAAGAGTCCTTGCAAAGCTCATGCAGCTTTCTTCTCCTTGCGTTGAAGAATAATGCAATCCATGTTGGTTATTCCACTGCTGGATAAATGCTCCTTGTTGACCCTTCTGCTCACCAGCCTCCACCCCCAGATCTGTAAACTAACTGTATCTGCAGTGAATGGCTGATTCAAGCCATCACAGCAGGGGTGGAATGTGATTAACAACTCATGAAAGCAGATCATCAATGTGATTTTACTGGAGGGGCAAATTTGTTGAATATTTATGGGGCATAACTTGAACCAATTGTTCAGAATCTCCACTATACAAGTATCTAGAAGACTGCAAAGGAAAACGGCTGTCTCAAACTGAGAAAGGTCCCTCAAAGTAAAATATTTAGCAGTTTTCATCTTAAAAAAAATACAACTATGCTCCAGTTTCTACAGCTGCAAACAACATTAGAAATAGTTAAGAAAAACCAGTATATAGAGTGAAATCATAGGCCACAAAAATTTCTTATGTTTTATATCCTGAGGGCAACAGCATAAACACGGTAATGCTTTGCAATTATGCAATGCCTTTGAGCTGAGGATCCCAAAATGTTTTACAAAAGTGGATAAGAACTAAGCTTTTGAAAGACTTACAAACAGCAGTTGGGAGTCTTCTATGTGGAACTATGTGACAAATTGATTTTTTTTCTGTGATTCTGTGGCTAAAATGAAAAAACAATAAAAGGTATCAGAAGGTTCATTTGGGTTAATAAAAGACTAATTTTTTATTTTTTTGGTGAAGACGAAGGTCACAAAATCATTTTTTTCTGTCTAAAAACATTCTCTTATTTTGCAAATCAAACACTATTTCTAATATATCTTTTATTTAAAATGTTTTAATAACAAATAAGTAGTGTTTTGTTCTTATAAATAGTAACATGCTTGACAATTTTTATCTCATTTTTTTGAGGTCTCTTGATTTGGATATAAATTCATTAAATATTTCTGCTCTTCTCCTTTCTAATTAATGAAGTTCAGTTCCACTCTGCTCCCATTTATGTCACTAATAGTTCTACATCCTGAATTTGCAGCAGTCACTGCTCCTTCTGTGTGATGATTGATGTAACAATTCAATCTGCAAGCAGTGTCGTGATGCTTGAAATACACTTAATTGCATTCCAAGCCAAGGCGAGGAGGGATGGATGGAGTTTCAAGGCAGGCAGTAACTCCAGTTATTAAGAAGCTATGAGTAATGCTAATAGCAAAGGCTATCTGTATTGTGAATTGTTCTTAATGTAAAATGAAATATCTGAAATAATCCTTACTAATATTATTAAAGTCTGAAACAATAAAATTAAATAATACAAAAGGGAAAAAGCCATGAAAACATTGAATGAATTGTGTTTCATTAATATGTTGACATTTTTAGGTTTTTTTACAATAGCTGTGAGCAGATGGGAAACTGGGGAAAAAAATAGAAAAAAGGGAAAATAAACTCTTTAGTTTTTCCAGTTTTCAGGAAAGCTTTGTGGTTGGCCTTGAAACCTCAAACACATAAGTTTGACTATTCTTCTATCCTACTCTGGGAGTAGAGCTCTGTGTGCCTGGCTCTGGCTGTAGCCACCTCTGTTTTTAGAAACTTTTATTGGCAAGGCCCTGGAAATAAGTATGGCATCAAGCATTTGTGAACTGAAGTTCTTAATTTTAATTGTCTCTCCTAATTTTAAATAAATTGTCATTGTCTAGGATATAGCTTTTGATGGCTTATGCTCAAGTAAGGTATTTGGCAGTACAGACCTGTCCACAAGTTATCCTTTCCAGACTTGAGTTCCGGAATAATTAAAGACATTAGTGTTAGGGAGTCAATCACAGCTTTTGCTGGGGTCTAGTGCCAGATGGAGGAGTTTATTCTGAACAATAAACTTCTAGATAAGGATTTGGCAGAGGTGAGTGTAAAATACAGGAAAGACCTCAAAAGATGACGAAAGGAAAGACCCTGAACAAAGGAGCTGTCTGAAAAATGGAAAGCTTTCTAATTTGGTTGTCAGTAACATGTGAACTAACACACCAGGAGATGTAACTATACACTCAGCCACACACTCTATTTGTACCCTGGTTAGATTTTCATATACATACTGAGATCTCAAAAAAATTTCTCCAAACTGAGCACATTTTAGTGCACATAGAGGAAGGAGGAAAAAATACAGGCTCTAATATAAGGAATCAACTTCTCAAACATTCTTGCAAACAACTTTCTTGCCATCTAAATGTCACAAACTCAAGGGAAGTCTAACGAATACAAATGCACTTACATTCACTGAATCCTTCCAGATATTTTTATTCTTCAGAATCTGATAATGTGAAGACAGGTGCTTTTCCATAGTGTGCCCAACTTCCTTTGTCTAATCACTTCTAAAAATGAATAAACTGAGAAAATAATTTTATTTTTGACTCTAAGAATTCCTTTAAGATTTTGATTTTGGTCAAAGGTATTGCGAGGTTGTTTTTGGTGTGCAGATTGTTTTTCTCATTATAAAGTTTTTATACAAGAGCAATCTGATTTTCTTTTACTCAGGCTGGTTGGTAAGTCTCTTTTCTGAGAATTCATCTCTGTGAACCATACTGGATAATTCATTATTTGTGACTATATATATATATATATATATATATATATATATACATGTATATATATATAAAAATAAATAGAAAAGATTTGAATATATTTCATTACTTATATTCATGTTTCAAAGAGTAGATCCATTCAAGATGCACTGCTTCACTATTATTTATTTGTAGGAAATTATGTTTGTGGTTAAATATCCTCAGAAGATTTCTCCTGTTCTTCTTTTTTTGTAGCTTTGTTTCACATTTCCCACAGCCATGAAAGACTACACAAATAAAATACTTCTGCAAAAGTGAAGAGCACAGTATCACAGAAATTATCTTTGTTAATTTGAGCACATAACAGTTGTCAAACTCAGTATTAATTTTTAATGTGAGATACTTACTGTTTCTTTTTCTTTTGTCTTCAAGAAAAAAGGAGATGATGCTTTGTTTTAAAAATTAAAGAGGACATGCCAGTAACAGTTTGTATTGCTCTGTATGGAACCAAAATTCATCTGTAATCCAGGAGAAAAAACGTTATTATTTACCTATGAAAAAAAGTCTTTCCACTAAATTCATACTACTTGATGATTTATAGAACAGAATAAATACGGCAAAACCCCCCAAGTATATTCATACATTTTTTCAAAAATTACTCCAGCTGCAATTGTATTATTTTTATATCCTGTTTCCAAGAATACTCCAGCAACATTTTTTTTCTCAAAGAAACATTTGTAAAAATAGAAAAATATTAGCATGACTATTTCAGAGTGTGTGTGGAAAAAAATTATTTCATTTTATAAGCTTTTGTATATTAAATACATTTCCCAGACAGAGTAAAATACTTAAGCATATGGTTTTTCTCATTGTTTTTGAAATTTATACTTATGGAGATGAGGAATAACTTGAAAGTAGTATATTACTCTAAAATTTCATTCACTTCTTAGAAAGATGAATTCCATATATGTAGATAAATCAGAACACAGATGATACTCTATTGGAAGGGATAAATCATGGAAACAAGGTATCACATGAAATTTTTGCCTTCCATTCAAAATTAATTATATTCTGTAAGTCTAAGTCTTTTAACATGCTTGTAAAGAAGACACAAGGTTTCTGAAACAGAAAAAACTCAACAGCTAAGTTTTTCAGAATTTCAGAAATTTTGAACTGGAAAAAAAATCATATAAATTATTTAGGATAATTTTTTTTCACCTGATAGTTAGAAAATTATCCACTTAAAAGGAATAGAGTATCTTCTTTTAATTCATGATTGGTGACATCCAGTCTTTTATATTTCTGGGCCTTTTATTACAGTGGTCATTTTCTGTTTGAAACAAAATTATTCTGTTGGGTAGCAGATTCATACTGTTTGTAGTCAGAAGTACCAGGGCAAGCTGAGGCCAAGACTGCAAATATATAACAGAATTTGTCTGGGGCCTTGTCAGTACTTGCTCTTTAGTTTTTATCCAATAGTCATTGAAGTCAACAGAAAATCTTCCAATATACTTTGGTTACGTCTCTGAGAAAGGACAATCGGTATTTTTCTGGAAATCACGGCTGCACTGAGAAACAAAAGAGTTGGTGCTGAGAAATCTGCCAGTTCCTTGTTCTGGGAAGTCAGCACATTCTTTAACAGAGATTCACTTCCCTGATAAGTTCATTACTTTTTTTAGTAGATCATTCCATTATTATCACTTACAAGCAGTAATTAAAAATATTTTCTAGGAGTCATAGAAGTAGCTAAACTATATATTCATTAATATTGTTTTGCAAATTATCTACTTTTGCTAGACTTCAGTTCTTATATTCATGGAAAAATGCTATTAATTTGTACGTTGTGACAGAAATTATCATCCTCTCACAGCAAATAAGTTTAACATTCTTGTTATATTAAGGTGTGGGTACCATACACACTTCTCTCTATTGTTGTTTTTAGTTTTTTCTTTTTCTGCTTCTTCTTTTCTTCTGTTTCCTTCCTTCCTGCCTTCCTTCCATCCTCCCTCCTTCCCTTCATCTTGACTTAAGAGGAAAAAAACATAAGCAATTTTTTATTATCATTTTTGTACAACAGTGAAAATTTCTTGATGTCATTCTCTTTTTTTGGTACTGATATGCTATTACGCTTGTGAAATGAATTGGTTCTGCCGCTCTCAAAAACTGAAGGACTCTTAAAATAGCCAACAATAAATCTCTAGTGTTTAGTTAACCATCAAAGTAAGGAAAACACTGGGCAGGCTACTACTGGGCAGGCTACTTAAAGCAAAGCTAGTACACTAACCATGTCCCTTGGGATTTTTCCCCATGACTTTCTCATACTTGAATTGTCAAGCTGAAATTCAAAAGCTGAGAATATCTTTTCTTATTTCCTGCTACTAAGAGTAGAATAAAAGCTTCGCATATAAGCATTCTCTGTAAGCAAAAAAAAAGAACTTTATATAGAGTTCCAGAGTTATGTTTTTTTCAGGCCTTGTTTTAATGTTTTAGATTTTGAACAGTCCTAAACGCTTTCAGCCATCATATAATTTAACACTGAGTCATTCTACATTCCTAAAAGAAACCTTCTCATATGCATGATTACATATTGTTAAAATGGATAGGTTAATTTTGCAACATGAATTTTTCATAGTAGCTGTTCTGATACTATTTTTGTCTGCTTTTAATGATATACTCAGTGCAACAACCCTCTTATATACAATTACAATTTTGAAAAGTGACTAACTTTGGTTACAGCTATATACATAGTCTCAGACTCTCTCCTGCAGAATAGTTTGCATGGACATTTTTGTGTGTTTCTACACCCAAACAAAGATATTTGACAGAACATGTCACACTACAGCCACAGAGTGGATCTGCTATATATATATATATTTTATATATATATGTGTGTGTGTATGTGTGTATAAATATACACACACATGCATTCATATATTTCATATATATATATACATGCATATATATAAATACATATATATATATACACACATATATGTATACATATATATGATTTATGAAAGAGAACTCCTGTGTACAGGAGGTTCATTTATGCCACAGTATCTAAGAACCTGTTTTTGCTTTTGCACACGCACACACACACACCCAAACACACATACACACATAAAAGAAAAAATTCCTTTTGCTGTTGAATTTTTAAAAAATATTAAAATTGAAATTCATCTTAAACTTGTGCTCCGTTTCTGTTTTTTACTTCATGTCTCTTGAACATGAGTAGAGAGAATTGACATTTGGTAGCCATCTTTTTCTTGCTCAGTAAAATGGACGGTTAAATTGGCAGAGATGGAAAAATACTGAAATACTAATTTAAGAGAAAGTTAATGGAGCTAGAAGATGCTGTACAGCATTCCACGTTATTTTACAGAGAGAACAATAAAGGTTCTGAAAGAAAAGTCTGTTATTATCAAATCTGCCAATAGGTCAACACAAAACTGCAACACAGCAAGGAGCAGTAACTGAGAGAAAGAGGTGAGGTTAGACAGACAACAGAAGCACAAAAAGCATCTGTGTTGTAACTTCTTTCATTCTACAAAGAAACAGCTTTGGATTGTCCCCATGTGGAGGATGATAGAGATAAGAAGCTCTCTGGTGGTAAGCATCTGGGATGGGAGGGAAGATCATAGGATATTGTGGGATTCTCTTTGTTTCTTTCTTTAACTGTGTATGTCTTTGCTGTTTTTTGAAGCTTTTCCAAACCCCAAGGCTTCTGAAGTTCTTGCATCACTCATTTTAACTTTTTTTTATGTAACAATGTCAGAGCAATGTGTATATGTGTTAACACAGGAGAATATCTGTGTTGGGCCCCTAATTAGATTCATATTCATATTGAAATTTTAAGAAGTCACCAGCACAAATGAATTACTGCAATGATTACTTCCCTCCTGATGGGAAAAGATAGCAATTGTTCTGCTATGTACTAGTCCCAAGCCAAGGATATCCACAGATTCAAGTTTAATTGAAGTTCAGAAAGATTGTGATGTAATGAACTTCATTTGTCAGTGCTGCCCTGAACAAACCAAGGCTTCCCCACTAAGTGTCAAACTGTCTTGGAACATCCTTGCAAACCTAGTGTATGTGTGGTAGTGTTGTTTGAAATCAATTATAATCTTCAGAGACTTTAGTACCAAGTGATGTTGTACTTCACTGGAGAATGACCAAGTAAATATTGGAGTGTTGCCATGTAAGTCAAAAGAGAGAGAAACATGTTGATGGAGCCAATTTGCTGTAGGGAACTACTTTAGGGGGTGGGAGGAAAGAGTTTAGGGCACAGGGGAACAAACCCAAACATGTCTTATATTTATTCAGTGCTGTGTAGGCAAATCTCCAGTGGCCTTACCTTTAATGCTGAACATTTAAATTTTTTTTTTCTTTTGTAGACAAACAAGAGCTCAGTAAATAATCTATTTTCAAGGTCTCTGCTTATCCCACTCATCATGTATTCTTTGATCAGTGGGAAACTGAAGTAAAGGCAATGCTTTTGGGACTAATCTAAAAAGCTAGATAGTTTTATTTACATGAATAGAAATATACAAACCTATGCTAATTAGTAAGGGCTGTACATGGAAATGTTTAAAAGACAACTTAGGAAGAATTAGCTTGTCTGTATGTGAAAGCCATCCAGACCTTTTTTGCTAGCAAGGATGAAAAAGAAGCAGTAAAGTAGTAAACTAATTATCAGCATGGATTGAAAAGAAATCACACATTACAGGCAATTGATACAGCAATTTGTTGAAAACTGTGTTGAAAAATGTTATTTTTCTTTTAGTATCTTCAGTTCTTTCAGTGATTTCTATCCAGAGAAAATAATTTGAAATTGGAAGTCAAAATCCAATGATCTTTTGTATTTGTTTCCATAAGAAATCAGGTCTTTCTCAGTCAGTTCATCTGGCTTCCTGTCTCTTACTGAAAAATATTGTCTCTTACCCCCTGAGTAAAACCTTGAGACTTTAAAAGGGCTATAATTTCTCAAAAAGCCTAATTAAGTGTGAAATTTTGAAATATATTAGAGCATTTCCCCAACTTAATTTTGTATTGAGATGTGCATGTAATACATCTTCATAAAGTTAAAACAAAAGTTGATAGACTGAATATAAAAGTAACTTAGAATGTCTCATCAATAATGAAAACCACGTAAAATTCTTACTAGTTTATTAAACCAAAGTTTTGTGCATAATTCATTTATATAGACAATTATATTTGTGAAAGATGCTTTTTACTTGATTGTGATGAACAAAATGTTCTCAAGGTGAAGTCACTTCATTGGTCACTGCTGAAGTAAAATGTTCGAATTCAGCTTAGGGACATATTTCTATGGCCTGTGCTTTACATAGAACCAAATGAGCTGAACACTTTGTTAGATCCCAGCTGTTCTGCATTGCCATTTTACACTGGATTACCCACATTTTCAATGACCCTACTGTACACCAGGAGGGGCTTTTCTACCTGTGCACATTATTTTCTATCTGAAAACTATGATTGATTTGTTATGTCTGTAGAAGCATAAACAAGGTCCAGTGATGCCACTTGTTCAGGGTACAGCTTATAGGTTGTATTTATTTTTTAAATCCACAATCAGTAGATACAAGTTACTCTAAGCCATAACTTGCCCAAATTTTCTCACTATCACTGCCTGTTAAATCCCTATTGAGAATAACTGTAATCACTGGTCATTTGCCACATACAGTGGCATGACTGACTAAATACCAAAGTGATTTTCAAGATTCGAAGATGTATGCAATGAAATGATTAAGTGTATAAATTCAAAAGGGAATATGCCTGCCTGCAAATGAGTGTAATCTACAAGTGCATGGGCCATAAGAAGTGATAGGAAATATCAAAATATTAATGAAATGTTGTGAATGAAATGGAAGGTTAAATATAGAAAACCTGACAATTGTCATGTCTGCTTGTGAGTGTCCTTTTTTTTCTGTTCTTTTTCTACCTTTTTAATCAGCCCTCTCTGTCAAATAGATAATTTTACACCTTGATTTCTAATTTGACTGAATTTGGCAGTCGATGCAGAACATAGATGGACTCTACCATGCCATTTTGTTTTGAAAGCTCTAAATATTAACAAAAATCTGCAGTTATTTGCTTATTCATTGTCATCATCATAGTAAATGCACCTTGTATGGAACCTTGATGTAGTTCACACTTTTTTTTTTTTTTTGTTATAACCATATTTTTTTTAAATGTAATTCATAAG
Source organism: Certhia americana (assembly GCA_018697195.1). Taxonomy (NCBI): domain Eukaryota; kingdom Metazoa; phylum Chordata; class Aves; order Passeriformes; family Certhiidae; genus Certhia; species Certhia americana. Next base: position 35,576,415 of record CM031860.1, read on the forward strand.
AAAAAATGGTATATTGAACAGTAATTTTTCCAGTATTTTTAAGATATTTTGTTATTTTTTAAATTTTTGATCAAGAACACTATTCACTTTCTTATGCTTAAAAGTGACCAATGGCCCTTGGTGAGAACCTTTACCAAAATGACAAGGAAGCCTAAGATGAGAAACTTTTTGACAATTGGATACAAAAAAGTTTCAGGATTCCAAAGTCACATTTTATCTTGGCAGCTGCCTTGATCAGTTTAATGGGAAAATGCTTTCAGTTGTGTGACTGAGAAAGAAGAATGTGACTCTGGACTATATAAAGGTTCTGGATTTGTGGTTGACTTAGTTTTCTTTTCCCATGCTCTTGTGCTTGGCACTTGTTAGGGTCCTTACACAAACTGCTTTTGTAAAATGCCTCAGTATTTCTGGATTTTTTTAGGAGTGCACACAGACAGTGGAAGGTGGATTCAGCTACCAAAAGCAACTTTTTGTTCTAATAAATGCTTTGATTTGCTTAATCTGTAACCTACAGGGGAATACCATTCAGTGGGTTGTCAGAGTTCACATGATTCTGTATGTAATTACCTTGGTATTATAATTGCCTATAAATGTCTATGCTGGAAATGATGTAAGTTTCTGACCAGGGGGTATGTTTTTACATTATTGCATTATTCATGTTTAAAGCAAGTTGGTGAGGAGTATAATTGGAAAAGAGAGAAAACAAGGAATTTAAATTAAAGTCCTTTATAGCAAAAGAATTTGGGTTTGGAAGATTTATTTTTGTATGGCAGGATTCTTGTAAGGTAGATTAAGACATTTCCTATGCTATAGAAACATTATTTCTGCTCAGAAAAAGAATTAATATTTAATAATTGGGAGGATTTTGGAAGAAGTCTTGACCTTATGAACAGTTCCTGAAAATAGTGTGTTTTGGAACAAAACAAACCATTGTGAGATTATACAGATTCGTGTACTACATTTGAAAATAGCATTAATTCAGGGAATGATATTATAAAACAAATCAGCTTGCAAATTAGTTAAATGTAGTTTCAGTATCCTTGTGGACTGATTTCCTCTGTTTTTCTGGAGAAGTGGAATCAGTTTCTTTGTATTTCACAGGAAAATTCATATAATCAGTAAGTTTAGGAATGAAGCAATTTCTACACATGTGCACTAGCAAAACTCCCAGCTTTAATTACTGTCAAGTAATAATATAATTTAAATTAACAGTTGTTTTCACTTTTTGTCATGTTTTCTATTAAAAGTCACATGATGAATTAAAATAAACAAACTTCTAAATTATCAGCAAATGATTCAATAGGCAAGTGTAAGATTTTATGGAATAAATGAATGTTTGATTCTCACTTGAAACATTACTATTTCATATTTTCTCCTGTTGTGCCCCAAATTATTTGTATCACGTAAAACTTTTGTAAGCTTTATAATTCTAAAATCAATCATTCAAATTTTGGAATGAATTAAAAACTTACAGCATTTTTAACAGTCAAAATTCTGGATTCTGATAGCATACAGTCAGATTTTTTAAAATCCTGATTTACCATTCTCCTGAGGTATTGTCTTTCTATGTTATCATAAACAGTTATCCATTCCCTCAGTTATTTTAAATAGTGATGACTGTAAGAAAAGAAAAAAAAAAAGGATACAGTCCTTCAACCACAAGAAGACAGAAGTATTTAGTGTTAATTAAAAGTAGAACACATTTTTATGGTTTATGTCCCTGTGCAGAGCATATCCCATTACCTGCTTTGGCAGTTACAGTAAAGAATTCAAGTCTTATGGGGAAAAGAGAGGATGTGTTTCCTTTCAAAGTAATGACCATATTTCAAGTGCTATATAATTTCTTAGAAGAATGATGATATTCCTCTCATTTATGCATCAAATATTTATTCTAAAATAAAACTGCTCTTATGATTTTTCATTTGCCACATGTCCACAGACGACTCAATTATCTTTACTAACGACACTGATTCTTACAAAAGTTTCTTTTATGATTTGACTTTGAACAGTATCTTATACTGAGCACCTGATTTGCATGAAGTAATTAGAATTGGCCAGAATAAGGCTTTAGACATGTGCAAAACAGTTGCAAGTTGCTTGAGTCTCTCAAGAAGGGATTGTAGTTTAGGGGGGAAAAAAACCCCCATGGAATTTTATAATAGTTTTAATGCTTTGAGACTTGGCTACACCAGCTTAGCCCACAGCATCATTCCTGAATATATTAAACTACTGAATGATTTAATGACTGAGTGATGATTTTAGATTAAATTGTATTTTATCACATTCATGTGTGTAATTGTGTGAACATGCACAGGATCAGTTGTAAAGAGCTACAAACCATGGCTGAGTCATCAAATGCCTTTGTGTTAGGAGTCTAGTAAGGGGGTTTGAAATTAAAAAGTGTTCTATGCTACACATGCCTGTCAAATATATGTCTTTTTATTTCTCTTATTCTCTCCAGTTTTTTGGCTTGAATTTTGTAAAGGCATCAGCAATGCTGTACTAAACTGATCATGAGTCAGAAAACTCTTCTATTGCAAAACAAAAAAATACTTCTTAAGTAAGAGAAGAGAGTTCAACAGCTTTCTATTATTTCTTTTTAATTTTCATTTTATTTTTATAGAGGACTAGCTTTAACTTGTACAAGAACCCTTGTAAACTGGTTCCATACCCGAGTCTCCAAGACAGAACTGTGTCCACCACCTGCACTAACTGTTGACATAAAACAACAACATGCTTCTGCTTGGTCTGAGCTGCAAAATGCATGCTCACATTCTTGCCTGGCTTATTTAGTGTCTTTAATAGATGCAATCTTTGGAGGAAATCTTGTCTTTGGTTTTACTGTGAACATATATACTACCACTAATGTGAATGAAATGAAAGTGAAGAGTGAAACATGAACTTAAGCCCGACTTTTCTTTGGACCAACAGCTTTGGCTGGATCTTTTGGGATCCAGAGGCAAGTCTCTGCTTCATGTGAATGATTGCAATGACTCCATACCCACAACAAATATGAACAGCTTCCAAGCCACTCTAAGTTGTGCCTGATAGCTTCAGTTTGCTGTAGATAATACAGCACTAGAAAATATCACCCACTGAATGTCTTCTTTCCTCTCCTGTAATGCACTGCCCTTTAGTTTGGCAAAGGTATTAGAAGGAGTTATGTTTAGCCAATTGCTGCTATTTTCTCTCACTGGTACACTGCTCAAGAGGTGTAAAATAGCACAGAACAGATGAGAATCTGTCTTTGTCATTCTTTTCTCCTTTTTTTTTTTTCTAATTGTTTCTGTGAAAAATATTCACTAAGTGAATGGGAGAGGAATACAAAAGTATGCTAAACATGACAAAGTAAATGAAAGATCAAAGGTACTGTTTTGGTGCTATTCTCCTAATTCAACACTTGTTCATTTGCTTATTGAAGAAGTGATGAAGATGGAACATTCTTACCTATTTCCTCTGAAGAGATTTTAATACTCAATTTAGGATTTCAGCGATACACCGCAAAATAGAAAAACAAGCAAATGTGCTTGTGACTCCTTTTCATTATTCATGAAAGGAAAAACTAATCATGAAAACATTTATTTGATGTTTTATTCATGAGCTAAATTTTATAAATTAGTTGCTATAATTATACAGTTGTATACCTTTGTTTGGTTCCAGCAGTTTCTTCTATTTATAGCTATGAAAGGTAAACTATAATGATGCAAAGGGGGATGACTGATTAGCATAATGGATCAAACAATTTCTTCAGAAATTTACTCTCTTTAGTTTCAATAACTGTAATTTTTTTTTTGGTTGTTTAAAGTTAATTGTGGCAGCAGAAACTACATCCCTTTGGTGGCTTGCATTGTTTCAAGTGAAATGCCTGACAATAAACAACATTACTCTCCTTTGTTCTTCCATAAGAAATACAAGTGAGTTACCCTACTTTTAACATTTGGCAGTAATTCAAATGATAATCTTTAAGTTGTTTAGAAAAATAAGGATTTTGACTAAAAATTTATTTTTGTGTTTAATATAACCCTTATTTTCATAAAGAAGTCTTACAATTAAAAGGCAGCAAAGTTTTTTCCTTAGCTTGAAACATTTTTTGTTTTTTGAGAATTGATTAGTAAATAATGAGATTATCTAAATGGAAAATAGTTAAAAAGTAACAGTTTTTCAAAATTGACTTATGAAATTAAAACTGTTCACTTACTGATTTTTTTCCCAGGTTGAGTCGGGAAGAATAATTTATGTCTGCTTAAACTGAAGGAATCTGAATCCAGTACTACCTATAAGAAAAAAGAACCTAATATTCCTCTGAAACCTTTCCTTAAGCCTGACAACTGATAAAATACAATTCAAGGGGAGAAAAAAATAGAAAAAAAACCCTAAACCCCATTTTGCTCCTTATAAAATCATGGAACAATTTAGGTTGGAAAAGACCTCTAATATCATTGAATCCAATCTCTTACCAATCACCTTGTCAAATGTTGTGCCATAGGTAGCACAATAACACCTGATTAATACTTAATTTCTTTCCTAAATACCTGATTTCTTACATTCAAAATTATGTTTGTGGAACTCAAAAATGAGAAAGTGACTTATTATTCCCACTGAGGCTTAATTAAAAGGAAAGTCTTTTGATTTCTACAATTTGCTTTTAATAATCCCCTTATTGGTACAGTACAAAATAAGAAACTAACCAAAAATAAGTTATATATAATTTTTCCTTTTATCAGTCATGAATAAGCTAACCCAAAAAATTTGTTGAGCTAAAGTAGGGAACCATAAAGGCATAAAAAAGAATGATGAAATCCTTTCTGAGGCAGGCTTCCTATACAAACGGTTCCAGATTCTGCAGAATCAGATCTGTAGGCCCTTAATGTGAGCCAAATAATAACTTTGTACCAAGCTGTGCCTTATGTTATATGACCGTTTTTTAGATGAATAAGACTGCTTTCATATTTTCCAAAAGCAGAAGTTTTGAAATCTGGTAGTTTAACCATTTACCCTATGGCCTAATGGGTTGGTATGAACAAGCATCCGTTCTTTGTAAGTCTATTTATGAAGCAGATTAAAAAAAATTGAATATGATATCTGAAAAGAAGCTCTTAATTTTTAATTTTGTTTTTCAAAAATAAAAATTTCATGGTCACCTTTCCATTTCTGAATCTCAGATGAGGACAAATCCTTTTGGATAAGTTAGTTGGCAACAAACTTCTATGCAACAGTTTTGCTTTTGTCCTCCATTTTTGTAATTTAGTGTGGCTTAAGTTCAAGTAACTTCTCCGTTTAGCTGCCTTGAGAATCCTGTCTTAGCAGGTTAGGAAAGTGGTTTCTGTTCTTTTGCCAAACAGTATGAACAATCAGGTTAGGAATATTGCCATTTTTTGATTCTTGTATTCCAAGTGAGTAGGAAGAATTCCCAGGATATTAATTATTCCTAGCTGAATTGTGAATGAAATTCATAATTAGTTAAGCCCTTCAATTTTCTGAAAACCTTTATTAATCCTACTGTAATGTTAACTGGAAAACATAGCATATTAGTAGTGACTGGAGTTCCACAGGAGTTTTTTTTTTTTTACTAAAGGTTTTTCTTACTCAGCAAGGATCTTCATTTGAACAGATAATTTAAAAATGCCTGTGTGATTAAGTGGTGCCTACTGCATTCAGTATAGTCTAACAGCTAAAGCAGAGAGACACAGAAGAGCTGTGTATTTTTTCTAGCTTAGTCTTGGGCCCACAGGGTGACTTTTGGCTATTTACTTTTCTTCTCTGTCCTATTTGTCTATTTACTTCTCTTCTCAGCTTTCTCACCCACTTAAATTTATGAAGTGTCCTTCTTTGTGAAATAGTTACTAATCTATGGGGCAAGGTATTAGGTAAATGAAAACTATCTACTTGCAGTAATATCTAGTGGTTTAAAGTTACAGAACCACATTTTAGGCTTCATCTTTGTAGCTCAGCTCCTACCAAACTACCATTCATTTTCCAATCATATGTACAAGATAGGTGGTCTGGAAATGTTTCTCAAACAAACCACAGACCTGTCTGCTGCAGTATTTCTCACATTAGCTGTGATGCTTTTCCCAATGGAGAGCACACAAAATCATGGTGAAGTAAACAAGAAAATGGGGGATACAGCCTTAATGAATCATAGTGTGTATGGCTTCTCCTTCATCGTGGAAAGTCTTCAGAGCTTCTCCATGTTTTCTGGGCTACTAATTGCAGGAAAACTTAGTTGCTTTAATGGTGTCTTTATTTTCTTAGGCAAAACTCGGTGTCTGTAATTATTTCATATATAAATACACACACACACACACACACACACACACACACACACACACACAAGTATCTTGATGGAATATTTCCTTAATATCAGAATTAGCTTTCAGATAGCAAGCAAAAAAAAGTTTTGAGTTTTTCCTTCTTAGTATAACCCAAACTCCTAGGAGGCAATTCAACCAGGAGGTTGCAGTTAAAGCTCTGGGTAGCGCTACCTCTCTGTATATTTGGTGAGTCCTACGTATCTTTTTTGTTTCTTAGTGGTTATTTTAGAGAAGGGAGGCTGGTGGGATTTTTTGTTTCATGCTGCTGTGTTGTTTTTTTGGGGGGTTTTGCAGGGGGAGGGGGAGGGTGTTTTTGAGTGGAAGGGGGTTGTGTGTGCCTTCTTGTAACACATCCTTCAATTATAAAAGTGCCATTAGCTCACTGATTCTGTTAGAGGAAGTGTGAAGGGTCTTCCTACTACTTAAATGCTGAACATTCAACACTACTTTTAACACTGCCAAGCAAAAGACACACCCTTTTACATTTTACATTGGAGTCTGAGCGCTGGCATGCAGAAGTATGCTCATCAGTTCTGTCTGGAGTGGTTTATGAGAGGAGGTTGCAATTGTTTCATCGCCTTTTAAACTGGAGAGTAAGCTATTATTAGCTTTTCTTGTAAGAGGTCATAATGGGGAAAAAAGAAGGGAGGCTATTAAATGCTTTGGCACTGATTTAAATGCAGTGAGAATTACAGGTGGTTAGATCGTAATATTGCTGGAAGGGAATTCAAGAGGTTATCCAGTCAGTGTCCATTCATCTTCTGCAGGGCAGGGCCAATTACATACAGGTAGAGTCTGAGAGACATCTGTGCAGTCTAGTCTTAAACACCTCCAGCACTGGAAATACCATAGCTTTCTCAAAAGGTGTGACCCAAGCTTTACCTTACTACTGTTATTAAGGTGTTTTTGTTAATTTCTTCTTCTTTTTAATTTAAGCCAATTGCTGTTTTACATATTCACATGAATATGATATTAGGTTAATTCCTTCCCCTTTCCTGAAATTTTTATTTAGGTGAATACTTATTTTGTTTGTTTTACATTTGTATTTCAGTTTCTCTCCTTCAGATTAAACTCTTCTATGTCTTCATTCAATATTCTGTATTAAATAATGCTTTAAAACCCCTCATATTTGTGACTCTCCTCTGGAATTCCTGTCAAATTTCTTGAAATATATTTCCTCAAGCTGGACACAAAGTCCTTCCACTTTGTCCTTACTTGTGCTGTCTAAGTCAAAGGGTTATTTCACTTATTTTTTATTTATATATGAGAACCCAAAGTTTAGTTGGCTGATTGCAGAAACATTACTCCATTGGCTTATGTTCTGCTGCTTATTAAGATAACTAATGTCTTAAGATAACTACTATATTACATCTCCCAGAGTGTTTTTCCCCACCCAATTATTTCACACTATGTACTTCTGTAGATGGTCATCCCTCAGTAACTTCTACTTATCTTGGATAAATAATATCTAATTATTTTTCAGGACATAACTCCAATTTGTCAAGTTCAGTTCTATGTTTCAATATATTTCTAATCCAAATTTAAGGAGTTCACCACCCCGACTCTTAATGAAAATATAGAATAGGTATGAGGATACAGATGCATGAACAATAGAGCGCTGCAGAAATCTATTTGCCATCTAGTTCAGAGGGAAGCATTAAGAACCTCCACTTATCTCCTGTTCATTGTTCATTGGAGGAGAATTTTGCATATTTTCCCTCATTGCTGTACTCACAATTCAGTTTTATGTTCTTTCATTTGACAAATTGATTAAACATTAGAAAATGCCAGTGATTTTCATTGTTGTATCATTCAAAATAGCCAGGTCACATATGATAGATTTTGCAATAATTTAACATGAAATAAATAGCTCAGGAGTTCTCTTCTGAGAATAAAAAAGTTGTTTAGTTCTAATGCCTTCTTTTCTGATAGTGAAATTAAGTAACTGATTCCTTCTTTATGTACAAAGGCAAAGTTGCAAGGAGAAGCAAAATACTTGCATGAATTTAATTTGAAGACCCTACTCCAGAACACAAATTCTGTAAGTGTATTAGGTTGTTTCAAGAATCACGGATACGAAACAATGCCTTTGATGAAAGAGTGGTGGTATAGAGAATGAGCTCCAGAAAAAATCTAAGAAAATTCCACAGAATTTTTCAATTAAAAACAAAACAAGGTTACTCCCAAGTATATCCACTTCTTTTTCAAAAAGAAGTCCAAATGCCTACTGTTAGTAGTAGTCTAGAAGAAGGACAGGGATCACTCAGAAATCAAAAGAATGGATGCTCTTTAAATAGGCAATTATTAAATAATTGTACAGTTAAATTGACTATCATTTCCTGTCAGCAAGGAATCATATAATAACATATCTATCAGCAAGATTTCTTCAGCTGCACATTTAGTGATGACACCAGTTCCAGTCTTGGCAGGGGAGGTATTCAGTTCACTCTACACCATCTTGAAATGCAGTTATTTGCATGTTTTCCCATTTATGCATCTCCTTCAGTACTATGCTGATACCTCTGATGGTATCAGGCAATTTTCTGTCTAGTCTAATGATTTCTCAACTTGAAAATTGCCTTGTCTTTTTTTTTTTTTTTTTTTTTTTTTTTTTTTTTTAGTATCTAGCTGGGGTTAGTAGAATGGGGCTGCTGGAAGCAACTGGGGTCATCTGCCCCACCCCCACCCCCCATTTCTGGGCATGACCTTTGGGTAGGAATAGCTGGACTAGCTGGTGAGCAACAGATACTGAAAAAAGACTTCCCAGAAAAGTCTAAATGGCATTATCTGTTGAAAAAGCAGTACTTTTCCTAAACCCTATGAGTGGGAAAAGCCACAGTCAAAATACATCAAAATGATACGAAATCATAATTTTTCAAAACAGATGTCTTCATAACATTTATTTAGGAATGAGAAGAGCAATTATTCTAGCAAACTGTATGTATTTCCACTATTTTATTTTTGTAAGGTATTAGGTTGGCATCCATAGGAAACTAAATTTTACCTAAAGAATATGTATGACAGCCTGTATTTTCTCACCACTGTTCTAAAGACTATATTCTGATTTTAATACAGATCCCAAAAGTCCTAACAACAAACATTTTCAATTTATAGGCCTTATATTTGCATTTCCCATATATGCGTCCCCTGACATAAAATCCATTACTATAATATTTTTGCAGTCCACTGAACTTGTCTGCTGGTCTGTGTGCCTAATTTCACCATGCTTTCAGCTCCTATGCTTTGTGTTGATTACTGTAATTGGAGCCTGAAGTTGGTAGTTTTTTTGTTAGATTTTTTTTTATAGATATAGCTGGAGTATACATATTTGTGCACGGGTTATATTTGCTTTCTTTGAGGTGCATGTATTATCATTTCCTGTCTGTCTGGAGAAACAAGAAAAGAGTTGGGACACAGAGATGGCACTGGCACAGTAGCTTTCATCTAACTGAGGGCTGGGAACAGGGGAATACTGGTTGTTTTTTGATTTGGGATTGTCACAAATAGGTGCTGACAATGCCCATTTAGCTCAGTGGAGGCTTGACCTTGTGGCACACCCTCCTGTTGGATCAGCTGATGTGATGTATATGAGAGTGTGCCAGAGGGAAAAGGGTAAAGGGTTATTTTACCCTTGCAGATACTGCTCTGTCAGGGTCAGATTTCCTTGATGAAGCAGTTGGTAAAGGTGTTTACCACATTTTGATGTTAGAGGATGACACAATATACGGAGTGGTCTTCGTCCTTTTGTGTGGGAGTAAATAGTTTCTTCTCTTTGTTTTATCCCTGCTGTATTTAAATGCTATCATACACACTCCAGTGTTTAATAGAACATGAGAGGTGAAATCAACATTTTTTGGGGAATTATGAGTACTCTGTAAGACCTATTTGACATACAAAGGTGCCTGCATGTGCATGTAATTTAAATATTTTTTTAAGTTGTTACAGTGGTTTATTGTTTCCAGATCTGCAGGTAGGCAAGGAAGACAATCAGGTTGCAATGATTAGTTTTTCACTAGAACTTCAATGAAGTTATGGGCTACAGCTTTACCCTGGGCCTCTGACTACCAGCTGTAGAAGATGAAAACCAGATCACTGAATTGGATTTACTGCAGGAGGAGGGTGCTGGGTGGTCCTTCTTGTGGTCAGATTCTGCCATCTTTCAACAGTGTGCTCAAAGTCTAGATCTACCAAGAGGCTGAAGAGAATACCCTGACAATAGGCCATGATAGGATGTTTTTGACTGGAGAGGCAAATACTTCCTAAGTGTGCTGTTTGATTACTGGTCCTATGATGACAAAATAAGTTTTGAAATGTGGTGATGGTTTTGCCTGGTAGCAATAGATTATGAAGAGTTAATTATCAAAGATATCAAGTATGTTTTTTCCTTGTGCCATTTGATAATTTAATTAGAAAGTCTACAATTAGGGAATTAAAAACTACAGATGGAAGGTGTTACCTTCCTGTTTTTTTCACTCTTCAGGTGAGATGATTAGATTTTGTAATCAATTTTAATCACAGATAGACTTATTGACCTCTTAATTTGATGATGTGAATCAATTCAATATGGCATAACTTGGATTAATCTACTGTAGGTAACTACAATGTGTAGATATTTTGATAATGAATATTCTTCATTTTTATTAAAAAGTTGTGTAATTGAGCTAGCTGTCCAATAAAAAACATTTTTAAATGCTAAAGATAATTTAAAACTGTGAGAAGGTAAATATCGAGAGTTTAAACCAACGGATTAACAGGATTAATTATGATTTAGAACTCCTGCAATATATACCACAATTTTGATATCATTGCATACAAGATGATACAAACTTGTTAAACATAATTCCTGCTTGAGTCACGTCCACATTCTGCGTTCGACGCAATTTCCTTGTTTCTTATAAAATGGCTATCCTTTGATGATGGGGTAGCAACCACTTTATCGCTATTTTTCATGATACGAATTTTTTCTAACAATTATTATAACTGATTTTGCTAACTTATATTTGAGGTTTTAGTTAAGTCTAGGAAGAATACCTTTCAGTTTTCTTTTCCTTTTCTCTCATCATAGTATGTGTTACGTGACTCTTCTACAAGCATATGTTATCCTGCTACTGCTGTTTCTCATGTTTTTCTTTGATCACCGGAACTGTAAAAGAGAATCACTGTTTCAAGATGCAATAAGTAGGAGATAATCCTACCTAATTCAAAATTCACTTTGGCTTTCTCATTCACTGATGTCTTGAATTAAGCAAATAATATATATCATATATTCATCTACTGTGCTGTGTTTTTTTTGTTCCCATCTCCAGAGTTCACCAGTCCAGCCCAATATCATCATTATGCTGCAGACTCAGACAGTTTTCCTGCTTCCTACTAGCTTAGATTGTGAGACTGTGTTTTCTGTGCTCAAGTTCCAAACTTTTTTAATGGATACAGTAAGTCAGAAATTTCCAAGAGAATGTTAGGTTTTAACTTAGCTGAAAGCCTAAAGCCCTCTCAATGCCTATCAGAGTGGTCAAAGTGGACTACAAGAGGAGACTTTTTGGATCACAAGGGTTTGCACCCCTGACCTGTCTTGTTTTGTGTCTATCCTTTCTGATCACAAATTGTATTCAGACATACTCTATTTTGTAAGGCTACATAAGCATGGACACCTGGATCTTGACTCCCTGCTGTGAGTTGCTTGAGATGCTTTTCTTCCTGAGCTTACTGCTTTCTCTTGGTACTCACTGGGAACGATTAACTCCGTAGAAAGAAATGAAGGAAGAAAAAAACATTAAATATCAAGAATGAATTAGACCAGACAAGCTATATGCAACTAGACTAAACAGCCAAGACAGAGAAACAGGACAGATGACAGCTTTCCAGATAAAAGAGGAGAAAATGATGGAAGGCTAGAGAGACCTTGATATATTTTTACACCTGCTGTGTCCCCCAAATTTTCTCTGTTGTATTTTATTTTCACGTGCATTGCAAATGTTTATTTTGTGCTACATGAAAGAATAAAAGTGCCAGCATTACGAGGATTGTGGTGATGAGGATGCCTGTGGATCCTGTTCTCTTTCCAGTTACAGCAGATGTGCAACACTTATATTGGGACAATCCTTTTGAAATACTTGGAGAATAATTTTGCAGATTGAATTCTTTATCCAGAACTTATTAAGAATATTATGAACGTATTCATTTGAGCCCCTTGGACACTTGAGACAGACTCAGCATTCTATCAGTTTCCCTTGTCTTATTTCTAGTCATGTACTTAATACACACAGATGCAAGAAGATTTATATTCATCTTACAATACAATATATAAGCCCTAAATTTGTAGGGGTGTGTGTATTTTATATATATATAATTTTAGAAAAATCCATGAGGGAGCATCTTTCTTGAGATATTCTACTATGGGAAGAGAATGATTTTATTCATAACATTGTCTTTACATTTCTGTTGTATTTTCCTTATTTCTGTCAATAATGTATTGCTGATTTCACAGTCCTCATTCAAAGGAAGCCTAATGAGACCTTTGAGGATACTCTTGCTTCACAAATGTATTAATTACGCCTTTCAGTAATTAATTACAATTTCATTGGTTTTTTCTCCACTTAATCAAAGACCAAGAAAAAGCCATTTACTTGCCACAGATTTGTTGTGATCTGTTAACCCAAATGTCATGATATGGTGCATCATAACAAGGAAAAGCTTCTTGAACATCTCCGTAGAACTTGGCTTTTTTCATGGGAACTTCTGACTCCTATTCTCTTTGGACCTTACCCCAGATTGCTGCTCCCTGTCATCCTATGTTTACTAAAATAACATAAATATAAGCTCCTACCTGAGAATTTCCTGAGGTGTAGTAACTCCCCTCAAAATTGATCTGCACTGTAATCCTACAAAATATTTGCCTTTCTGTATGCGATGGCCAAATGCAAGGGAAACAGCTCTCCCTGTTCTGTGCCAGGGATGGCAAAGAGATACAGGTGGAAAGCTGGAAATACAAAAATTCAAAACCATCTGTAGAACAGCTCAGAAAAATGTGGGATATATCTCCGAAAAATCCTCAAGATCTAATTGTAGTTCTAATGTTTATATTAATACAAACATCTGAATCATGTGCAGGCTTTTGATGCAAATACTCCAACATGCTTTGTGTGCATTCACAAATGTGTCATCTGTGCAAGAACCTACCACATCAGTGTACTCTGCAGTATAGCTTTTCCTTCTGTGCTTGTTGTCAGGAATCTTGATGAATTTGGCATTTTGATCACGTGTTGTATTCCTGTAGCTGTGAAGTTGGCTTCCCTCACAAAGCTCAACAGCCTTTTTACAGAATGTTCTCTGGTCACATTGGGAGCAGATGCACAAGCCCTGTAGAGCAGAGACATTATCCTTAGTAATTCCGCCAGAAACACTAAAGTGACACTTGTTCTTTCTTCAAGTGTGAGCTAAGTACACATTCATCAGAGGATTCAGTGATGGGCCAGAAACCAAAAGTATAACTTTTTAAAACTACAACATATATTGAAATAATTTATGTCCAGACCCAATAGCTCAAAAAGGCATAGAATAAAAAATTATACTGTGATTAAAAAGAAAAAGTGAAGAAACTTATTTGACTGAAATGTTCTTCAATAGTCTGCAAAATGTGATAGAAGAAAGTGAAATAATTGTAGATAAATTAATTTTTAATTATTTCCAGTGAGGATACACAGTTCAGTATCTTTGCTTTCAACTCTACTCATTTCCATTGTGCACAGCTGCTGTAAAATAGAGCTGCTCATTCCATCTAGTGAAAACACCCAGAGATGGGACCAGCCAAAGAAATCAATCAATAGAAGGGGCCTTTAGCTAAAGGTCAGACAACTTTGTAGTAGAAACCCTGGGGACTTTTCAAGCAGCTACTAAGAAAATTTGTCTTCTGTGATGGTGTTTACTACAGGTTTTATTGTGCCTTCCTTTGCAACCTGTGTAGGCTTCAGAGATCACTTCAAGTAAATTCCAAATGAAAGGTCTTTCCATTTTGTATATTTGTAATAATTTTACTCAGAAAAATCGTGAGCTCTTGAGGTGATGAGACAATCTCTGCAGTCAGATGTACTTAACTTCAGTGGTACAGATTTCTTTGAAATAAATTTTAAAAACAGTTACTAAAAAACAATGGCTTTTTATATCACATCCATCAACTTCAGTTTTTATTTTATGCAACAACATTTCTACAGACTGGTTTGACACTTGGACACAATATATACAGCTACATCATCCTGTCTTTTATAAACAAGGCTGCTGAAATAATTCTTTTTCATTCCCCTCCCTCTTCATGAATGAATTGTTTTCCTAATATTTAATCCATACTTTCCTTGTGTGGAATACCTGTTTAATACAGTAAGCTCTACATTTGAATTGTAACTGGAATATATTTTTCTGACTTGATAAATAAAAGTACAACAGAATGGACTAATAACTAGTCTAAAAGTAGATGCCTGTGAATCAGTTGGTAACAATCTTACTGGAATGACTCTTGAGCTTCAGCTCTTTCTGACATTTGACCACAATAGAATTTAGCTAAACATGTCAGCAGTTTAAAGTAAAGCCTTTTCATTAAAGAGGACTTGTGGAAAAAAAAATTAGTCTATGCTACAGAAAGGCAGTTGCTGCAGTTCACCTGGAATACAAAATTGCCATTGTTATCACTGCTTCCTTTGCCATTGGAACATTTCATAACAGGAATAATATATTGCAGTAGTGTTAAAATCCAGAAAATAAACTGGGTTGTTCCTGATCTCACCTGAATACTTCCCAGCACAACTGGAGCTGTGTCAAGTTGACTTGTCATTCATTATGGGCTGTATTTCTCAGGCATTGCTTCTGGATAACTTCTGTATTCCACCTTTTTGTCCTTTCGCCCTGATTCTACAGCAAGAATATCTTACAGTATCTTTTTTTATAAATACAAATGAGAAAGAGAGGAAGGCATCAACATTTTCTAAAACTTCATTAGAACATTATAAATTAGGGCAGCCAAATCCACAACCACTGCATACATAATTTTTACTGAACAAGATTTTTATAGACACTTGCCTCAGGGTTTTTTTTTTTTGTTGTTTTAAGACTAAGAATGTTCTATTATGTATAACAGGTCACACTGTGTACTCCACTAATTTTTTTGTGCTTCTTTTCTGTTACTATGTTCTTTTTACAGTGGGATAGGGCATGAGAAAGGTGAGAAAAGATTGTTTAATAAAATACTATTGTGGGGCTAAATTTATGATGTGTACAAGTATGTTCCTTCCATTCTTACTCAGAAAAATTAGAAGCTAACACAAATGAGGCTTTTTTTGAATATATGGCATGGAGTCAGTCTCCTATGTGTGCACACTTGGACTCTGAGGCTTTCCATGATTTATATGCTTATTGCAGCTTCTATTTTTCTTGCGGCATATCCATACTGGATGGTAAAAAGATGAATTGTGGTTCTTCATTTGTACACTAATAATTGGAGAAAAAATAATGTAAAGGCAAGCTTTAAAACATTTTTGCTAATGTCCATAACTTCAGAATAGTACAAATTTTGAAAGGTCTTTTAGTTTGATGATGAATTAAGCAATTCCACTTTCTGTGATTTGTAAGATTGTCCCCAGATGAAATAAGAACTCATAAACATAAGAACTCATAAACAATAACTGGTCAAGCCTGTGCTTTTGGCTGCTGTGCAAACCCATCTCTAATTGGAATGGCTTGCACTGTTTTGTTATACAAATGACAAAATGATTTAATATTTTATTTATGTTTTGCTTCTGGCATCAAAAATTGTAATTTCATTGGAAAAAAAAAGTTGGTACGCAGACTTCTTTTTAAATTTTTTTTCTACCTCTATCACTCCATTTCATATCTCAATATGGTCTTTGTGCGAAGTTTTGAGACAGTCTTTGTTTTGAGAATTGCATTTTGGGTAGGCTTTTGGTTTTGTACTCAAAAATACCTACAAGATATTTTAGAGTGTTTTATAGGAATTCAGTCTTTTTTCATAGATTATACAAGGGCCAAAAGAGGTGAGAGCATAATACAGGAGCAGAACAAGGATTAAAATAGTGGATTCTTTCATAGTCTATTTTAGCCATTATTAAAAAAAAAAAAAAAAGTCTTTTGTCAGAGCCTGATTTGCAGATAAGATGATCATTGATGAGCATTTTTCCCCCTTTTAAGTTAGGTGTGATAACACTAAAAAGTAAGAAATGCAGCTTTGCTTCTTGCAAATGGATTGAACATTAGTTACTGGAGAATGGTGGAAAAGTTATTACTTTCTGCTGTGTTATTATCCTAATAAATATATTTCTTATGTTCTGTTTACCATTTTATGACAATACATTAACAGATGATAGTGTTGCAATCCAATAAATAAATATTTAAATATGTCTTTCTAAATGCTCATACAGGAGTGTTCACAATAGTGTCAGAACACCTTGCAAAGGCTGTTTCACATGAAGACAATTAAGCAGGTAATTATTTTCAGCTTTGTCAAAATAAACTGCAATTTGGAATCTGTGTAAGCTTATTAAAAACTCATCATATTTTCCATTTGAAGCTCTGTTATTTGACTTTTTTTCTCTTACTGATGTTTGTAGCTAATGCTGAGTTTGCCTCACCCAGTTCAAGACAAAACTCCCATTAGAATGAAATTAATGGACTATTGAAACATGTGCATTAATTTCTCTATGGGGTAGTTTAGACCAAAGTCTGTAATGAAGAGCTATATACTGCACCTGATAGTAGTCTGCTCATCCCACAGACGAAAATATGGTAGTGAGAGCTTTTCAAGATCAGGTTATTTTAGACTTTCATTTTATTGTGTTCTTATGTCAGTCCTTATTTTCAAGTTCTATGAAAGTGTTACATTTTATGTAGAAAGCACTTAAGCAGGTGTATTCAAATCAGTACTGTTGAAGTGGTGAAGGAGAAGGGTGTCAGGCTTATTGTGAAAAGCCAGAAAATATAATTCCACTGAAAGCAGATAGTAATTACAAATGAGTGTCATCTCCAGGTTAAAGATGTAGGGAGAGTACATCTTACTGTGGTACAGCACTGCAGTTCTAAGGCTGAAAACCAAACAGTGCAAATTAAAAGTAGCTATACATGCTGATCTCTTCACTGAACTAACAAGTTTTAGTTACCGTAATAGCTCTTAGTTGATCTGAACCAAATACTAAACCAAATAGGACTTAATGACCTTGTTTCTCCTACTCCCTCTTACACTCTTTGCTATAACAGAGAGAAGAAAGGAGATGAAATTAGACCTGAAATTTATGGTCTAATATTTATCTCAGAAAATGCTCGCTTAAAATGAAAGTAATGAGTAACTATTTTAGCTTTTATTTTATTCTAGAAGGAGGCAATGTTTGCTTTTCCTAGCACTTAAAAGAAGCAATGGCATAAATAATATATATTCTTGTGTCCCCCATAACCTCCACCTGTAAAGCATTCTGAAAGATGAAGAAATGCATGACATCCTTTAAAAATTGAAGAGACCTCTCAATGTTGGAAATAGGACACTGTCTCCTTTCCCTATTCTGTAAAGTAGCAATCCAAAACAAGATTTTATTTGTAAAGATCAGGAAGGTTTATGGGCTTCTGGAAATTACATATTTCTATTTGTACATAGTGTTTTAATTATCTCTGTGATAGAGATATTGTGGAGTGTTTTTTCCACTGACTATGCAAAAAAGGGCTACTTTGTTCAGGGCATGGGCTTATTCCTTTTCTCTGGCATTATTTCATGCTTTAAGAAATGTATTGAGCTTTCAGCTTAAGCTCCTTCCTATCACCACTAAAGCTCAGGTTGCTAGTTCCATTCTCCTTATCTCCTTTCATTTGATACAAGGGAAAAGGAGAATGGGTACACAGAGTAAAAGCTTGCTCACTGAGCTAGAATGGCCCTAAGCCAGGTCAGGGGACAAGAGCAAGTGATAATGGCTTCAGAGACTGTTTTGCTCTTCTGTCTTATTTTTGTCTGTTTTCACAACTGGAGCCAAATGCATCTGAATGTAATGCTGGTTGGGTGCAATATATTCAAATTTCCATAAACATTTGTTTATTTACTTTTAAATATGATTTCTACGTTTCAAATGATTACTATTAAAAGGCAAGTGAAATTTAAAAGGTGTCCTCTGATCAGTTGAGGAAGGTATGCAATTAATGTGGCATGTGTGTAGCAGCAGTGACAGGAACAAAATCAGAAAAGGTGCAAAAACTGTTAGGTATTCAGAACTTGCCATGAATCTCAAAGTACTCAACAATTTTCCACGATCAAATAAACACACTTTATTTATAAGCATAAATGAAAGAACTATCAGTTTAGCGTGAAGGCAATGCTGGATAACTTGTTGCTATGCTATGATAAGAAAACACCTAGCATTCTGAGGGATTTTAAAATTAACATCCCGTCTATTGCTAAATGTTCCAAGTACACCCAATTGATGAGTAGATCCGTAATAATATACTATTGATCATATAACAATAGGTGATGTCAAGACAGTGGTGCAGTGAGTAGTTAAAAAAAGATACCAGCTGTCAATTGCTTTATTTAAATTTTTTAGCTTTTATAATTCTGTTTGAGCCTCCTAGAAACACAGTAATTAGTTTGGTTTTCTTCTGCTTTTTCTTTTATTTGTCAGACTGCTTTCTTTCAGATCCTTCTAGCTCTTGGTATAACTGAATTTAACATAATTCTGCATCTTAAAAATCCTCATTTGTACTGAGAACTCACTGGTCTTGGAGAGACTTATGGTAAAAAAAGAAAAGCTTTTAAAATAAATAAATTTTTAAGCTCTTACTCATTGTTTTCTTGGTTATTTAGAATGAGAATTTGTAAATTAATTTTAAATAATTCAGCAGAATCTTAAAATACAAGAATTTACATTATAGTGCTAAGAGTGCTACATTTTAAAGAATACAGTGTAGATGCAGCTGTAAGACATTAAATTATTCTAGAGCAAATGTATGTTCAGGATTCTCATTAAAGCCTTTGGGGTCTTTTGAGGTGATGACCTAACCAGGATTGCAATAATGCAATGAATTTAATTGGAGAAAGAACTTTCTTTACTCCTTATAAAATAACAGATTTTTCATATTGAAGTTCAATAGTTCTGATTGCTCTTGCTGTATGAATAATCTTGCATAGGGTAACAGACGTCTCATTGAAACTTAAGGACTTCATGAGGAAGGTCATATGGGTCTATCTCACTGGTCCTGGAACTATCCCAACACAATTCAAATTTTCCTCCTTTAACTGTTTCAAACTCCTTTTGGGACTGCATTCAGTTTCAGTTTCATTCAGGTTTTTTCATTCTTATGCCTCATATGATCTTAGTCGAATTAAACCTTACTCTTTGGTTACATGGATCACTTTGTGGTTGGTCCACAAGATAACTTCCCTCTTCTTGGAAACTTCTTTTATTGGCATTTGTGTTCCTCATTCCTTCTGGCATTCATAATCAAAATAATGCCTGACAGAACCAGAAGTGGGCCTGCTTTGAGCACCACGTACCTCCCACGTAAGAAAAGAATTATTTAAACTTAGTTTCAAGAATCTATTTCTAAAGACTCTTTGGCTCCCTTTAGAAGTTTAAGGCTTTCAGAATATGGGAGATATTGTGTCAAACCTTCTGTTTTTGCTATGCCAAATATAACTACCCAAGAAATCACTTCTGTTATAACTGCCTGAATAGTTGTAAGTGTTCTCTACATATCAGATTGGAATATTTAATTTGAAGAAAGCATGGCAGTGGATAGTGGCTTGCAATATAGGAACCTTAGTCAGGTCTCTGATCTTTCTTGCTCAAAGACATGACCTGTTTGCATAACAGACTAACACATAGGTCTCTGTCATCCTTGATCTTAACTCTGTGAGACTTCCTGTAAGGTGCCACAGGGATCTGCCACCTGCTGTCAGATGGCACATTCAGCACAGAAGAAATCTCGTGGTCTGGGGTGCAATTCCCTGTCCCCAGCAGGGAGCAGGGCCAGCCAAAAGATGGCAGCTGGGGTCAGCCAAGTCTGCATTACCAGGCCCATACAGGAGATTTATTAGGATCTTGCTTCTAGCATTTAACATGAAACGCTTCGTCTCCATTGGCTGAAGTACTCCAGAGTTCTTTTTCCATGTTAAGATCATGGACTCACTTTTCTTATCTGCATGGTCCTCTGCATTTCTGGAATATTAGTTCAGATTCTTGAAAAACAAGATATTCTTTCAGCATCTCTAGTTTTTTCCATCCCATAGTCCAAGGAAGATTTGAACCTTATCTTTAAAGTGCTCAGAACTCTAAATTGTAATCAGAGAAACCTCTATACTGATTTTCTGAGGCTTCTCTGAATCTCTAGGTATTCAACTTGATAGGAAGTGTTAAATTGCCAGTCTTAAATTGCTCGAGTCTAACAGCTCTTTTGAGGACAAGGCTGTAAATTGGCTACACAGGCTGACCACTGGCCTGCAGCAAGAAGTGACAGATAATGTCATTGAGGACCTCAAAGATGGGGTGTCTGTTTCTAGGATGACAGTAAGATCCAGGCTTCATCACTTAGTGCCACCGGAACAGCTAATGATTATGAGTATCTTTCAAACCTTTCAGAATACTTTATAAATTTAGTCTAAATCCAGAAGACAGCGAACTATATTTTCATATGCACTGAGATTAATTTTCTTAGTTAAGTATAATGATAAGCATTAGATTTATATCAAGAAATAAACCTTTGGCTATTTTTGTGTTTGTTTTCATATTATCAGTATCATGCATTTTAAGACTAAGTTCTAGGAGTAAGTAATAAATTTCCAATAAATTCTTCTTGGAAAATATGTCTCTTTTTTTTTTTTTAATAAAAAATGATGATGAATTATGATGAAGATAGGCTTTGTTTTTGGAGATTATATAAATGGTTTTCTAAGTCCTTTTTAACTCCACCAAAATCTGCAAAATTTTATCATTTTCTTCTGTGTTTCAGTACAAAGTTTACTTCAATAAATTTTTTCATAACTTGGTATTTTTTTTATCCTAGAAAGCCTTTTAAGTTTTAGAAGCAAAGTTAAATGAAGTGCTCTGAAATCATGGAAGGAAAGTGCTACAATTGTGTTGTATCCCTTTTGGGAATGTTCCCCTCCCAAAGCCCCTCCCCCAGAAACTGTAACCTGGCCTGGGTTACCTACCCCCTGGTCTCCTGACCTATAGCCATTGGACAGGTAACCTGAGCCCAACCCCAAAGGGGATGAAAACCCCTCTCCCTCCATGTAACTTCTCTCTCGCCTCTGGATCCCCTTCAAGGAATAAAGGCCTTGGAATACATCCTGGGGTAAGGGGGCCTCTTTTGTAACTCTCTCTACCCTATTTTGTAGTTCCCCTCTTCCAATACTCCCCCTAAATCTGAGCTGGCAGTTTGTGGGGGGGTGGAGGAACAGGAGAATCTACACAATTGGACAGAGTTAGGGTCCATTGTAATGAGATTTCAATTCAGTATCCTATCCAAGACAGAGGCAGTATTTGAAAAATGAGCTTTCCTGGCATGTGAATATTTCTCATTGAATAGTAATTATGAGATCAGAAACCATTTAAAGTTTTGGTTATTTTTGTTTCTTGTGTGATTTAATTACACCCTGAACTAGAAAGTTCTGAATGCCAAGTGGTTTTGTTTGGTTCTGAAGACTTGTAGTTAATGGTACTTCTAAGCACTGGTTCACCAAAAAAAAAAAAAAAAAAAAGGTGTTCAATGGAATTGCTGTTTTCATTGTGATATGAAAGTATCTATACATACATGTACACATACACAAACATATATATAGACCTGCAATATATATGCTTTATATGCATAAGGGATTTATATCTAGCATGGTTGACAGAAATTCAGTATTTTGTTTTCTGCTAAACGGACCCATGGTATCCATTCTTGATTAATTCTGTTGAGATTATGATCAAAAAGAGAATTACTAGAAATTAATTTTTATATCAAAACAATTAAGAAATACACATATAGAATAATTTGGTACATGGCTTTTTCCTTAGCCCTTATTGAACAGCCTGAGAGAAAAAGTGATAAGAAATAAAACATTCCTGTATCCATTTCAGCATTTGCTGTTTTGCACTTCATACCTCTTAAATGTGAAAACATAGAACAGATGTCTTATGAATTATGTATATTTCATAACAGAAGACAATTGTCACATGTATTTTGATACTGAATAATTCATAGATAATCTGCTACATCTGCAGAGGGATGGATCCACTTCTTATTGTAAGAGACACTTAGACAATGACGTGACCTGGCAATGTGCACACACAGCCCAGAAAGGAAATCCTGTCCTGGGTTGCATCCAAAGCAGAGTGACCAGCAGGGCCACAGAGGGGATTCTGCCCCTCTGCTCTGCTCTGCTCTGCTCTGCTCTGCTCTGCTCTGCTCTGCTCTGCTCTGCTCTGCTCTGGTGAGACCGCCCCTGCAGTGCTGCTTTCAGTTCTGTGGTCTCAGCACAGGAAGCTGGACCTTCTGGTGTGAGTCCAGGGGAAGCCATAAAGATGATGGGAGGGTTGAAGCACCTCTCCTGTGATGACAGACTGAGTTGGGGCTGTTCAGCCTGGAGAAGAGGATAGTCCAAGGAGACCTTATGGCAACCTTCCAGTACTTAAAGGGCACCTGAAAAATAGTTGGAGAGGGATTTTTAACAAGGGCATTTAATGATAGGACAAAGGGGAATGGCTTTAAACTGAAAAAGAGTAGGTTTAGATTAGATATTAGGAAGCAATTCTTTACAGTCAGGGTGGTGAGACACTGGAAAATGCTCCCAGAGAAGCTATGGATGCACCACTCTGGAAGTGTTCAAAATGAGTTGGATGGGGCCCTCAGCAACATGATGGAGTGGAAGGTGTCCTTGCCTACACCAGGGTAGGAACTAGATGATCTTTAAGGTCCCTTCTAACTCAAACCATTCTATGTTTCTGTGACCCTATAAACAAACAAAAAAAACTCAACCCCAAAACACAAGCTGGTTTTGATTTGCCCTTGAGGTATTTCAGGAAGCAGGCCTACTAAGGATTTTGCCGTCAGAAGTTTCCAGGATGAGTAAATCTCTATAATAAAAACTTCAGGCATTCCTTGTACTAAATACTAGCACAGGGAATTTTCATAGGCTTTTTTTCAAGGAAGCACTTCTTTGAATATATTTCAATATAATATACTGAATATACTAAACTCTGGAGTTTAAAGAATAAACATTATATACCTCCATTTCTGGGTGTAATATGCTCAATAGATATCAAAATAGGATTAAAACTCACACCACAAATACCAGGAGAGCATTTCCATCAGTAATCTGGGAAAAAAGTCTGGTAGAGTACTGGAAACATATTTGAAATTATATTTTTCAAGTAAAGGATAATTTTAAATTGTCAGTATATTACATTGGGAACAAGAGAAGAAACCTCCAATGTAAAAGGAAATGTAATTTAAAAACAATCCGGAATTAGTAGTTCATTAGAAATTAGACGTTACTATGTCAATAAATATTTTCTACAGAATTTAATGTGTGTCTAAAAAATTAGAATATTATAACTTAAGGGTGTCTTCAGATGATCAAAAATGATTCTCACCTGAAATGAAGAACTCACTTAAATGATTTTGTGTTCATTAAATTTACCAGATTGACAATCTTTTCTCCATCTAAATAAAATGGAACAGTTGAATTCTCTAGATGTTAGACACATTTAACATCTTTTTTACTTTGCAGTGGGGATAGTTGATGCTGTGTTTAGGCATGTGGTAACTTCATTATAAGACATGGAATGCAAAAGAAAACCAAAAAGAAAGTAAATGCAGGCAGACAAGACTTGTTTTATTCAATATTTGTCTCAAAGTATATTGCAAAGAATTAGAAGTACAAACAAGTTGAATTCCAGGACTTAAATAAAAATAAGATACATTTTCTGCAGAATGCAACTTGCAATGAAAAGTGTACAGCAATAAATTACCAGAATAATTAACTAATTTTTAGTGTGTATTTTTTTCAAGCATAGAAAAAGATGGTAAAGCAAGGTATTAAGTCAATATGAATATTGGCTTTTCAGAAAATGACTAGCTACTATAGTAAGGGCAATTTCTTTTCATTACATAGAGAATTTCATCACATACAATTTTTGGTTATGAAATGGGACAAGAATTTGCTTACAGATATGAAAAGCAAATCAGTTGCTAACAATTTGGAAAATTTAGAATAGTTTGTTAAAATTTTGACATGTAGCAAAATCAAAAATGGTTTGAAATAAAAATGCTTCATATTCTAAAAAACTGGGTACAGTGGTTTCATATATTAAAATGTTATTCTATTGTTTTTTTCTCTTTCAAACCTACCTTTACCTCCTATCTGATTTTCAATACGAAGTGTGCTGGTACTGCTAGTAACTCCTATTACCCTTTTAGATTGAAATGTAAAAGCTTCTGAATTTTACCAGTAATTTGCCAAGGTAGAAAGTACATTAAATAGACGCACAATTTCATTAAATGTAAAAGCTTCTGAATTTTACTAATAATTTGCCAAGGTAGAAATGACATTAAATAGAAGCACAATTTCGTTAAAATTTTTAAGACTTAATTGCAAATAACAGTAGGAAAAAAACATCTACGTAAACAGAATTCTGGTGTTTCATATCCGAAAGAGACTGTGTTGTTCAGAGTCGTCCTGTTTTAGAGAGAAAGACTTGAACCAGGTGGGAGATCCTTTTCAACAGCCA
Source organism: Certhia americana (assembly GCA_018697195.1). Lineage (NCBI taxonomy): Eukaryota > Metazoa > Chordata > Aves > Passeriformes > Certhiidae > Certhia > Certhia americana. The sequence continues at coordinate 35,601,481 of CM031860.1, forward strand.
ATGAAGCTCATATAAAAGAAACTGATGGGCAACTGGTAGCAAAATTAGTTGTTGAGTTTCAGGGACCACTGTTACTTTTATATATATATAAAATATATAATATATAATATATAATATATAATATATAATATATAATAT